>ML685780.1:24253554-24288251 GCA_007922175.1 Pelusios castaneus
ATATATATATATATATATATATATATATATATATATATATATATATATATATATATATATATTTGCCAGGCCAAACACTCATCTTTTCTGACTTGTAAGCACTTCTGCTAGCCAAAGTCATATTACTAATTATTTGAACAGGAAAAGCTGTTAAATCCAAACAGTAAACATCATTAAGCTTTCCTGTGGAAACTTCTGCTCGAAAAATGAATGGCTATGGTGAGTCCCTGTTATAAATTTTTTTTAATAAAAATGTCTGGCCTTTGCCATGGAACTTAGAAACAAATCTTCTGGTAAGTCAATAATGTAGGAGCTGGATGGGCTTGTTTTTGTAGAGTGAGGCCCCAAGGCATATAGAGTGCAAATGAGTGCATCCTACATCTGAAAGGTACTTCAAATCAGTTGAGAGTGAAAGATATATTACTGCAATGATTAAACAAGGTAAGAGTAAAGTGGGCATTTATTAAATGACAGAAAGTGTATGTAATTTGATGGTAGTTGTTCCCGTTGTCAAAATATTAACTTTGAATTGTGTGAATTTAGTGTGCAGGCTCACATTTTGAAACTGGAGCTTGTTGTAATACTGTGGATTTCAGAGCAAAAATTGCCTTAATAAAAAACCCTGACCAACTGCATCTCATTTAACTCAATCTCCTCCTCACCCAAGAGACATGCCACACATTGGAAGTGCTGAAGAAAAGATAGTTAATTACCATCTTGCTTTTGGGCCAAATATTCAAAAGCAGCCTCTATGTTCATGGTCCCAACTCCAACAGCTTTGCAACAGCAATTTTGGACAAGTAAGATTTTTATTTGCCAGAAAATTGAATGGTCTTATCTAGCTTGTGATCTCAAATTGGGAAGTCCTTCAAGTTAGAATTTATATTTCCTAATTAGTTTTAGCTATCTTGTGTCTGAAAGTGTACATGTGGAGTATTAAAAATGCAACCATCTCAATGAATTGGTTCATTGGCTTTATTTTAAAAGAAAGAACAAAATCCCTGAATCTTAAATTATAAAGCATGAAAATACACCTTCCTGCCAACCTTTTTCACCCTTCTCTTTCACTACTATTTTAGCCAAGGGTTTTGATGCTATCCTCTATGAATTAAAAAATCTCAACCAGCTATTTTTACTTATTTAAAAAATAATTCTGAATTTGCGAATTAAGGATATATACTGTTCATCTAATGGCCACATGCCAGAGAGAGTGAGCAGAAGCAGATGGCACTGCACCTGTGTGAAAGTATTTGTGGTTGTAACATTATCTGACCAATTACTTCCTTTAAATAACAGATGGGTCATGACCAGGTTAAATCAATTGATCTTTTCCTGACAATTATAGAATAGGAGCTGAAAATTTCCTTTCCAGCCTAAATCTTGCAAACATGTCATTTAATAGGGACAGAGTTGGATTTCTCAGTTTTTATTGTCATGTGTAAATGATGGCCTAGAAGCTCATGTATCTCAAGAATGTTATATGCAGTGTTATTGTAGTGTTTTGGTCCCAGGACATTAGAGATAATGTGGGTGAAGTCATATCTTTTATTGGACTAACTTATTTTGGTCAGAGATGAGCAGAGCCCTGCATGGATACAAATATGTGGGTCCGTATCCCATCTGCATCTGCAAGAAACGGTCTGTGGATATCCACGGATTTGCAGGGCTCTAGAAATGAGCTTTGGAGCTTACACAGGGCTCTTCTTCAGGTCTGGGAAATGTATCCAGAATGCCACTTCCAAATACAAGGTGGAACAGATTGCCAGCATAAGAAGTTCACACACATTTCAAGGGACCGTTCAAGGTAAGTATGTTTTCCAGACCTGAAGAAGTCTGCGTAGGATGAAAAGCATGTCTCTCTCACCAGCAGAAGGTGATCCAATAAAACGTATGACCTCACCCACCTTCTCTCAAGAGTATTAGAGTGCACACAGTTTAGGACAGTCTTAAAATTTACTACTAGACAACTTTGAAAATATCCTTGCTTGGAAGACTTGGTTCTAATCTTCGATGTCAGTCACTGAGCATTTTGTGAAATTTCCTATCACGGTTGTGCTTAACTGTACAAAACCCACAATCACTGGAGTCATGGGCCCAAATCATAGTATTCTAAAGCAGGTGTTAGATGTGATCCTATCTCTAACATAGACTACTTTATAACAGCTGCAATTCAATAATGAGGCTTAATTCTAATGATAAATGTTCCTTTTCAATTCTTGGGTTCTTTACTTGGTTAATCCAGTGATTTTGCTAAACTTCAAAACTCTTGTTCCTCCTCCTTGCTCTTCTTCTGTTCACAGTGAATTTGAAAATCAACAAAAATTGTTGAAGATAAGGTTTACAGGTTTCAGAATAAATTGATCGTAAATAAATTTGATCAATTTTATTTAGGTTTTCACAGCTTCATATTAATGCCCAATAAGGATAATATTATCAGGATGAAATGGATGTGAAATCAACAACATAGATCACCTTCAACAAATGAATTTTGCAATTTCTTTTTCTTAACAATTTTTAAAAGATGTTAGGCTGAGTTCATTCATGCCCTTTGTTTGAAAAGTACCTACACACAAGCCATTTATATGGAAATATGACCCCACTTTCAGTGGTGATACTTTTTTCTCAGGTTGTTGCTAATTTGTGCTGGAGCTTCCAATCTGCTGAGCTATAGTTCAGAAGCTGTTAGATACGCTATTTTAAAATCGTATTTGCTTATTTGAGTTATAGTCTGACAACTCTGACATCACATTGCTGCTGTTTCTTTATCTCCCTCCCCATTCCTGCCCAATTTGAGGAGAGCTTACCCTGAGATATCTCGGTTTTCTGTTCTTTACCCCCAGTTGCAAATTGGCATTGCAGAGCCCTCTCTAACACATGAACAAAACCAAATGTTCTTGCCATACAAGTTTTGCTTTAGTGTGCCGTTTTGTTGATGGGTTCTTTACACTGGTTGTGCATAGGTTTTCTTTTATATCTTCTACGAGACATTTATAATACTCAAAAGTAGTGATTTTTATAAACTTTACGGAAAGTATGAACAGGAAAAATGAGATGTAAAATTGTCCTTTAGCATGGGGTTGCATCCTCTTCGGATGCTGGTATCGGGTGCTAAAGAGCAGCTGGGAAAGAATTCAGTGGGTGGAAGGTGGGGAAGCATTTCTCATCTGATGGAAGGGCTCTTTAACTCTGTAAGAAGTGATTTGACTATGTTATGGCAAGCATGTAGCATCAGTACATAGAATGCAGATCTTGTGCTTGCAGCAGAAAAATCATAAATTAATGAAGGAATGAAATAAAGAAAAGCTTCCCCAGCTACCTTTTCCCCTAAAATACAATACAGACTATCTTAATATTCTGGGAAGTGAAAGTGAAATGTTATGTTGGGTCAAAAAAGATATCAGAGGACCAGACAGGGAATATATATCCAAAGTAGCTTTATTAAGATGAAGATTAAAACCAGCACAAACCGGTTTGGCCTAAACCCTTAATTCTATGTTACTATGGCAACTACTGAGCTGGAAATTCAATACACAATATGAAATACATGGGGGACACCTGATGGGATTTTTGGCCAAGAAATCTACATTAAAATATATTTATATGGTTTCCTGCAGGGTGGGATATGTGTTGGAGCTAGTATGGAGACAGGGAGAAGATTGTATCTTGATTTAGTCTGATCTCATATTCTGAGATTTAATGCATATTTAGCCAGCAGCATCCATTTCAAAAGATCATAGACTGCCAATAATATGGAGCTAGTTTCAAGAAAGGGGCATTTAAAGTTTTCTTCTTGGGCTCATTACATTGGCAATGAATTATAGGGCCTGCAATCTTCACCTCACTCTTTCTAATCCAACCCAAGTCAATGGAAACTGTCATTCATACCATTTGAAGGCTCATCAATGACTTAAAGCTGAAACACGTCTCACATAATTCTTTGCTGTGATAACTTTTGTAGATACCTTTATTCAGTTGTGGGACAATAGGCAAACTGTTTATTTTTTTAAAATAAACCATTTCTATTATGGTGGCACTTCAAGACCCTGCTCAGAGATGTGGGCACCATTATACTATGCATTGTGGGACAAAGACTGTTCTTGTCCTAAAGAGCTTACAATTTATAACCCTTGATAATTTTCCAGGATAGGCAGTAATCACAGTGCAAGACAGAACAGTACTTAGAGCTTGTTTACATACCAAAGTTGTTCCAGGATAAAGTAAGGTATGAATTTCATACAATTATGAAATAGAGGGTTGGAAGAGACCTTGGGAAGTCATGAAGTCCAGAGCCCTTTACTAAGACAGGAACAAGTAAACCTAGACCATCCTTGACTGATGTTTGTCCAACTTGTTCTAAAAACTGCCAGTGATGGGGATTCCACAGCCTCCCTTGGAATCCTATTCCAGAGTTTAATTATCCTTCGTGTTAGGTTAGCTATTAGGGGAAAAAAACTTATTGCAGATTAAAGCCATTACTTTTTGTCCTGCCTACATGGAGAACAATTAATCAGTCCTCTTTATAACAATCCTTAATATATCTGAAAACTGTTATCACGTCTCCCTCCCGCAGTGTTCTTTTTCTCAAGACGAAACCTACCCCATTCTTTTTAATCTTTCCTCATAAATCAGGTTTTCTGAACTAATATAATTTTTGTTGCTCTCCTCTGGATTGTCTCCAACTTGTCCATACCTTTCCTAAAGTGTAGCACTCAGTGATTTGGTTGATTCGTCCATTTGAAGAGCAATATTGAGTAATATTTTTTATTTTCTTACTTTTCTAAAAGTTATTGATGGATATCTTCAATCATCAAAGTGATATGTCTCAAAACACTATCATTAGAAAGGGGAATAATTTTAATTTTTTTGGCAGCATTGTCACCAAAAAGTTCCATGCTTGCATCCACCAAACAAGGCATAATTAAATTCTCCCCTATGTTGAAAGATTTTTTAGTTTTTTTTCTATTCAAACTGATATAAAAATGACAGTTTAAGCACTGCTTCACTTATATTTATTATATTATGAATAAATTTCATCTGGCAATTCAATTCATTCCCTTTTCATTAAAAAAAAAAATCAGCTGACTTGTTTTGATACTGGGGGATTTTCTCCCCATGGGACAATACCTATCAGCTAAGTTTGTTAGTGTCAGCTTTTGTTAGTGTCAGCTTTTTTTAAGATCCACTGTCCTTATTGTGCTCTTCTCACTCCTTCCTTTCCTTAGAATCATGAAATCTATCATTTCATTGATCACTTTTACCTAAATTCCTTCCTTTAGATTCCACCTTCAGATTCTCTACCAATTCTTCCCTGTTGGTCAGAATCAAGTCTAAAATGACTGTTCCTCAGGTTATTTCCTCCACTTTCTGGAAAGGTTGTTAACAGTACAGTCCAAGAACTTATTGGAATTTTTGTGTTTTGCCATACTACTCTGCCTGGGTAGCCAAAATTTTCTATTACTGTCAGGTCTTGCATATTGGATATTTCTGTTATGAATTCTAAAAATCACTCCTCCACCTTCTCTTACTGATTTGGTGATCTATAGTAGATCCCTACCGTTACCATAACCCTATTTTTTCCACTTTTGACTAGTCTGCCTTTCATCTCCATCTAGACTTCAGAACAAGTATATATAGTCTTGATGTACAATGTAATATCTCATTCCTTTTTTTTTCACTCCTTGTCTTCCTAAACAAGCTATCCCTTTCTATACTAATGTTCTAGTCACGAGCTTTAACCCATCAAGTTTCTGTGATGCCAGTTAAGGCATATGTTAGTTTATAAATTAATCTTCCAGTTCTTTGTTTGTTCTCCATACTCCTGCATTCGTGTATATGCATTTAAGATGTTGAGCAGATTCCCCCACTGACTTCCCTCTATGACCCTATTGTAATTTTCTATCTTCCTATCCAATATCTGGCTCTCTGTTAAGGTCACCCTTTTTTATGCTGACCTGTGGACTCTTGTCCTGCCCCCTTTGAATCTAACTTAAAGGCCTTCTCACTAGGTTGACAAGAGAGTGTGCAAAAATGCTCTTCCTTTTCTTGGTTAGTTGGACCCCATCTTTTCTCACCAGTCATTCTTCCCCAAACAGCATCCCATGGTCAAGGAAGTCTAGGCCCTTCCTTTGACATGATCTGTGGAGCCATGCATTCATCTCCAGAAAGCACTTGTCCCTGTCTAGGCTCTTGCCCTCAACTGGGGAGATGAACTAGAACACAACCTGTGGCCCCCAACACCTTATTTTTTTTCTCAAGGAGCCCTGAAGTCACTGCTGATTTACTGAAGGCCGTACCTTGCTGTATCTTAGTACCTATGTAGATGCGCAACAATGGTCATAGGGACAGATGAGCTTTGGCAATCTTTCCATAACATCTTGGACACAGGCTCCAGCTAGGTAGCATACCTCCTGGGACATCATGTCAGGTGGGCAGGAGGATGCCTTCCTCAGAAGGGAGTCCCTGATCAGAACACCTTGCATCTCTGCCTCTTCTTGGGTGCAATGGCCAGGAGCCTCTGCAACATATTAAAATTCAACCAGACCAGTGAGAGGTTGTCACTGCTTGTTGTGTGACCCTGAGTGCCTTAAAATGCTCTGCTGCTGTACCTCTCTGTCTGGATGCTTCCAGCCAGCATATAAGCATGCACTGAGTGTCTTTGTGTTGAGCAGCCCTGGTTCAGCAGCTCTGACTCTAGCAACCTTCTTGTTACATCATGGCCACCCTCTGGTTTCCACTACCTTTGACTACTACAAGCCAAGTGCCCCTCAATAAACCCCCAGCCCCGAATTTCTCCAAAATCATCTGCCCTGAAATATCCAGCCCACTCCTGAATTATTCTGAGGAATAATAAAGTCCATTGCTCCTTTAAAGAGGCACAAGCACAGCAGAGCACTGGAGTTAATCACCGCTTTACGACAAACCCAGCACTGGGTTGGTTTAGATTAAAAGTAAAACAAGTTTATTTGATCAAAAAGAGAGAGGTTTTAAGTGAGTTCAGGTACCGGGGATAAAGACCAATTGGAAATAAAAGCAAAATATGCTTTCTAGTGGCTAAGAATTAACTCAGAAAGCTACAGCCTTGGTTCAAGGTGGATGTCTGACCAATCCTTTTCTTTCCAGTCAGGTTGGTTTTTTTTAATCAGTCAGGATCTTCCACAGAAGTACATTGTGCTGGTTTCCTTGGTCTTCCTAGGTGAAAGATCTTTTCCTATATTCAGTTCCCAGAGAGTTCAGTCCCTTTGGTTGAAGGACCCATCTTCCTTAGCTTTCAAGAGCTCTGGTCTCTTGTGTCTCTTTAGTGATGGATGCCAAGATGGCTTCTTCTCTCACCTCATATACTCCCAAACACGGTTTTGTCCTCAGACTCAAGATAACCTTCTGCTGAGATTCCCTTACTGTTGATGTCCCATCTCCCTGCTGATTCATATGTAAATAGGACTTCCATTGTTTTTGGTCACACCTTGCTTAATTTCATTTGTGAGTGGTGGATAGCTGCTTTTCCCTCCTGTCTGTGAGAGAACCAGTTTCTCCTTTCATTGGTCACATATTGTAAAGCATAATATCAGTGTGAGCATTCACAATTCCTCACAGTGTTAATATATCCATTTTACAATGATATTAATCACCAGTCTGTCATTAGCATTCCTAAAAGACTTAACTTTTACTTACATACTTTTATAATACAGTAGTATTGTATACAATTAGTTGATTCAATTACTTATTATATAAGGTTCAGAAACCTGCAAAAGTTTATCTCCCCCGTGCACTAGGTTGATGACTTTGTTTACCTTTTAGGTAAATGTGCCTTCCTTGTTTCTGCCTGATGACAAGCAAATACACCTTCCTTTGGCAAGCATTACATAAACCCAATCTGTCCTAGTCAAACATTTTAAGAACATAATTCTAGAACATATCCATAGCTCTTTGTATACACCTCACACAGACACCACAAAACAATATTAATGATCAATGGGTTATTTGTTTTACAGTGACTTAGTACATGTCACCTTTGGGGTATATGTCATGACAACACTGTATTAGATGTAGTGAATCTGTCATGCTTAACAAGAGTTGCTGACACAGAATAGTGAACCACAAATGGGCCTCTGTGTCCCAGCTGCTGTGGGCCCCTCCTGTACCACTGGGGTCTGTTCTTCAACTCCTGTAGCCTGTACAGCATATTAGTTCTTCACCTCAATGGACAGTGTGAAAGGCTGGAGTGGTGTCTTCTGCCAGAGGTGGCTAGCACACAGTCTCATCCCCATAGAGAAGCCTGTTCTCCTTCCTCCTCTGGTGACATTTAAATCACAGTAGCTATTCCATATTTATAGTGCCTTTTTCTGATTTAGTTTATTCCACTTCCCAACTAGATTAAGCTAGTTCAGAAAAAGGCAGTCTTATTCTGAAATAAGAGAGCCTATACATAGAATAAATCGTATAGACAAGTCCTTAGATGCCTAGGTGATTGGTTTCTTAGAAATCAGTAAGTTAGATAAATATATATTGGAATTCATTGTTGGGGCTAATATGGTGATGACTGATATGATCTAAAGGTCTACAGAGCATACAAAGTAATGTATAATTGCATGCATTCATGACCAGGTTATTGATGAGAAACTTAAGTAAAAAACCCTACAATTCATTGTTGACTTTATTAATTATTGGGGTGCTCTCCCACAGTCTAGTCCTTCCCCCTAAATACTGAGCCACTGTCCATTTAACTTTCTATTTATTTATTTACTTCTTGCTGTAGGTGAGGGTCTGTAGCACCGAGATTTCCATGCCCCGAGCTGCACAGAACAAAACCTCCTGCTGCACTGCAGTCAACAGTGGCAAGGTATTCAGTGGGATATTCTTTGTTACAGGCAAATAAACAATGGGTAAGGGGAAGCGTCCTTTGGATAAGGTTACTGAGTGATGTGTGACTGTGAGAAGAAGAAGAAAAGACAAAGCTGGTGATTTAAACAGAGAGATGTTACAGGTCACCTATGGCAGTGAGCAATTAGCTATCTCAAACTAATTAGCGCTGAACAGTTTGGTCTGGATTTACTTCCTGGGAAGTCTGATTGAATACAAATGTTTTCTACTTGTAAAACATTTTTTGACGGCACATCACATTTGGAACAGAATTAAGTATCAGCACTAAAGAAAGGGGAAGATTGATAATCAGTTAATAAAATCAAGACAGTAGAACCAGACTTCACAGCTACCATAGTTGTCTATCGTCTTCTGATTACAAACATAGATGTCACGGCATGAAAATTAAACAAGTTGAGAAACACATTTTGGATCAAAAACATTTTCAGTTCTACATGCCAGCACTTTGTTTCCTGGTTATTGAGTTTCCGTGCTGGAGAGGGAAGTGTGAAACTTTGACAATTCGCAGCATTAGATATAGACCCCTGGGGGCTGATCCTTAGCTGGGTCAATGGCCATCGTTCCTTTGGGTTCAATCAATGGAGCTGTGACCATTTACACAAACTGACGATCTGCCTCTAGCAACTTCCCCAACAACCAGGGTTTCTCAGACTTCTCCATAAATGTCTCAATAGAGAGATCACTTGGAGACTACTTTCACTCTCATTCATAGTGGATTGGACCATCACTCTTTCTGTTTTCCACCACATTTTCCCCAGTGGCAACTATGCAATTTCTTCTAATGGAAAGCAATGATTGGAAAGTGTGTATTTCTTTACTGTGACAGGTGTGCAGCATTTATTGGCTTTTTATAGTGAAGAAGCTGGAATAAGGAAGAAACAGCAGCCTGCTCTCTGCGTAGCATTAGTGGTCCACAGGCCACAGTTTGGTAACTTCTGCTGCATTCTTTCTCTTTTTAAAGAAACATTTTATGCTGAACATTGTCAAATCTCTGTCATAACGTAGCGTTTTATGTTCCTGGGTTAGCTGTTTTTTTTCCCCATGGGTTCTTGAAACAATTGGCACATGTCCAGAAGGGTTGCAAAGGAAATAATGGTTTGGGTGATGGATTTTGGATTGTAGTGGAGGTGTGATAATGGAGAGTCAGGGTTACATTAGGCCTGAGATGAACATATACATTAACTACCAAAGGAGTAGCTGTGTCAGGCTAGTTCAGCAAAATAAACAAGGGGCTTGTGGCATTTTAAAAGACTAACAAATTTATTTATCGCATGAGCTTTTGTGGGAGAAAATTCCACTTAGTCAGACAGTTGAAGACGGAGAACTTATTTTTCCTCTGTAAATTCTTCATCTTCAAGCATCTGACGAAGTGGGATTTTTCTCCCACAAAAGCTCTCATGCAATAAATCTATTTGTTAGTTTTTAAAAATGCCACAAGACTCCTTGTTTGAGATACATTAAGTAGTAAACAATATCTGATATAGTAGGTTAATTCTAGTTTGCATGGCTTTTCTCATTACTTTAAGGTGAAATTCTCATTTTTTGGCATCTATATTAATAACCAGAGATGGGTCTGATCTGGAACACCTCAGATCTGAACCATTCTGTGCATTGGGGAAATTGAGATTCAGATCCAAATCTCAATTTTGGGCTCAGGCTCTTCTCCAAGATATGTGAAACTGGGGGAGAGAGAGTCATTTGGAGCTTTGAACCTCTGCAGGAAATAAAAAGCCAATCTCTAATCTCATGTTTCAGAATTGTAAAATTACTGTAAAATGGAAGAAAGAACAGGGAGATGTACTGTTAGCATGCTGGCTTTGTTGTTTCAGTACCATTCAGGCACTTGTAAGGACCATTTGTTCTCGAACAATGGAAAAAATAAAATGTCCCAAGTTCCTGGTATGTCCCGGTACTATTAGCTAGTAATTGGGTAGATATTTTTTTTAAGGAGTATTTTAGAAAGAACAAAGTTGTTTTATTCAGTGGGGAGATGGAAGGGAACATTTTCTACAGATGTAAACAACAAAAATGTTATAATTTTCTTTTACTTCTATGGATCTGCATTCATGCAGAGATAAATAGACAGACAGTTTAAACAGAGGAAGGATGCTTTGTCAGCATTTGGGCTATAAGTGGAACAAATCATAAGTACATGCTGAAAATAGGAAAGAAAACAAACCAAAGTTAATGGCAACATTTTGCCTTTCTTCAGGAGACACTATTGCATGAAAATAGTATATATGTTTTAATGCTCCATTTGCACTTCCTCTGTACAATTATTTTTAATGGAAATTTAGGACTCAAAATCTCCTAAATGAAATAATGACAGTCCTCCAGAGTGGAATACATTATTTATCCAGAGGATGTGGGACATGGACAGTGACAGAACAAATTTCCTCACACTACCACAGTCTAGCTCCAGAAAGGGCAGTCTCACAACCCATTCAGTCCTTAGTGTCTCTGCTGACACATAGAGAACTGAAGCTCTTCATTTTCAGTTTTTATTTTGTTCATAATTTCCCAGGAATCCATCAGCGTTTATTGGGGAAAAACATTGGTGCAAAAATGAACGTAACTGTTTTTTGGGTAAATATCTGCATTAATGTTGGAGGGCAGGAAAAAAGCAACCTCTGTTCTGTCACAGAGGTGGGGACACAAACTGGGAGCCAAAACAGACTGGGAGAGGATGAGTGGGGGAGGGGAGGAGATGAAGGAATAGAAAATCATTGTGTTATTGCTGATGCTGCTCCTGCAATCACTGAGACGCAGACCTGCCAGCAGCAGGTGGGAGGGCCACAACTGCCATCCTCCCGTGCTGTGGACTCCTCAGCTCCACTCCTCAAGGCTTATGGGAGATTAGAGCAATCTCTTCCCTGCCCTGAGGCAGAGAGTAAGAAGGGACTTGGTCCAGCAAGGGAAGTGGTTTGGGCTCTGTGCCCTAGAGTTCTTTGAGTAGGTGTCATCTCCTTCCCCTGGACCACATTGCAGGGACAGTATTTGTGGAGTGCAGCAGGCCATGTAGTATGGGATGTGTCCAATATGGGGGTGCTTGATACCCATGGGATGGAGTAAGCACTTCTTGGTGTGGGCCTGGTACTCTCAGGGAAAGGAGGGGAGCAGTTGCTGTTCTCATTGGCAATGACTCCAAAGCCACTGCCCTGTCCCACCACTTTGTGGCAGCTGAGGAAGTTAGCCTAGATGACCCTGGTGGTCCCTTTGAAGCCTATGGTTGATGCTGAACAGAGTCATGGCTTGGCCTAGAACAGTGGTCCCCAATTGGTCAATCGGGATGGACTCCTGAACGGCTAACCCTAACCTATGACCTGTGCGCCATCTGCTGGCTAAAGGTTGCAGACCACCTCCCTAGTTCCTTTTGCTCCCTTCAGATCAGTTACTGCAGTAGCTGGGGTGGGGAGACCTCAGCTGCCAGGACCCAGATCCATATCCACCCTGCTCCCCCACTGTGGAATAGCAGTTACTGTCTCTCTGTTCAGGGGTGCTGTGCCATTCAGTGAGGACTCTGTGGGATGGGACCACCGGAGTGCCACTAGCAGCCATCTCTCTATCTGGAGCAAGGACGCAGGTCTGGGGAGTTCTGGCACTTCCAAAAGTTGGGTGAAAATCAGTAAAAAAAAAATTTCCAGCTCAGGATTCTGGGTGAAAAATAGGTAAAAATAAATAATTAAAAATAAATAACTAACAAAGGGTCTTCCAGAAAACTAATCAATGTGGTCATCTCTGTGATGCAGCCACTTGTCCAGTGAGCAGAACGGTTGAATGAAAACTTACTTACAGCAGGCTGGGATTGAATCAGGAAACACCTAAACACTGGTGGTAAACTGATCTTCCTTCTATTTCCTGACCCAGTCACAGGATACCGTTCACTGTTAAAAAACATGATACCCTCTCACATAGACTCCAGTGGCTACTGCTGTCAATGGTATTTCTGGATATCCTCAAGAAGCAGAGAGCTAGTGTCTTCCTGGGCCTTGCTTAAATGTTATCTGGCCATCCTGTGGAACTAATTCTCAGGGTGGCTATAACATATAACCTTGATGCAGATGGTACATTTTAACAGCCACTTTCTGCAATGGGGGTAACTGCTCAGCATTCTTTTTGTATTATTTCTTCTGTTCTAGTTGCCTGATAGATATTTATGTTATAACTACTTAAGAGTTCATTGTCTTTGACTTTAGGTGCTTGCACTAACATTTTTAACTTTCTGTCCATCAGTTTCTGAACTGGTAATGCTTATAAAGCATAGGTGCATTGAAACATTCTAATCATATGAAGGAGGGATCTTTAAATAAGCCAGAGTCTTTTAAAAATCAATAACTTTGCTATTTGTACCGATGTTTTCACTAATCCATTTGTCAGTGCCTGATAAGGGTTGGAATGGTGTGCTTGAACCACTACATCAACCAGAAGGGCTGAAATGAATCGCTTGTGATTTTAAGGCTATTATCTTTAATCTTACCTTTTCCACTATCCAGGTGGGCCCTGTGGGTTTTGCTTAGCATATTAGACATCATGCTGTGTGATATTGTTAGACAATGTCCTTTGTGTAGGATGCTACTGTTAGCAGCAATTGCATCTCTAGCACCCTAGTGAGTTTTTATGCTTGAAAGTGACTGATTATTATGGGGCACAAATCTTAAACTTTGAAGAGCAAAGACTCATTTCAACCATTTCATGAAAAATCTTAAAACTAACATTTGCTTGGTAACTGTGCATTAAACAATTGCACATAATGAACAAATTAGTAAGTTGATGTTTTATCACTGGCAATGGTCATGGTTTTTCTAAAAGATCTGCTCTGATTCAAACAGGAATTAATTCAGGGACGTTCTATGGCCTGTGTTAGCCTGGAGAGCAGATTAGATGATCACAGTGGTTCTTTCTAGCTATGAATCTGCCACATCCTGTTCACAGTTAATTCATAAATAGAAAAGAAAATGCTATATAGTTGTGAAATACATTGCAGTGGGTGATTGAACAGAGCATGCAATAAGATTAGATAAGTTCATTATCCATCTCCTAGAAGATGGAAATTATTGCACTAAGAAATATACTTATTGGTAAGGTCCTGTAGAACAATTTGATTTGTTCAGCATCTTTTTATTTTAGCATATTTACAGTGTTATTTATGTTAGAGTGGTGGTTCTCAACTTTTCATACCTTACGTCCCACCAATCACTCTACCAAAGAGCCTGGGTCCCACCATGATTAAAAAAAAAAAAGCCCACTTTCCCGAGAAGGACATTTATATGTTTATAGACATCCTGTTGTTATATTTCTCATTTACGGTAACTTTTAAGGACATAAAAAATTGCAATAATGTTGTTGGGAGTAAATTTTGTTGTTGTGGTTTTAAAACACAAACAAAAGTAATAACTCCATTAGTAGTTGAAAATTGTAATAATACTGTTGAGTATAAATTTTACTGCAGTACTTTCCAGGGAGCCACTCGAGGATCTGTAAAATTTTGCTGGCAGCAGGTTTATATATAATGATACTGGGTCAGGTGGGCAGGGCAGATCAGTGTGAGGGAGAGTGAATTCTTAGTAATTGTTATGAAAATCCTACGGCACACCTAGACTACTTTTGCGTCCCTCTCGTGGTACATGTACCGCCAGTTGAGAACCACTACATTAGAAAAACACCAGAGTCCTGTGGCACTTTAAAAGACTAACAGATTTATTTATCGCATGAGCTTTTGTGGGAGAAAGTCCCACTTCGTCAGCCACTTTGAAGACGCTTCAAAGCATCTGACAAAGTGGGATTTTCTTCCACGAAAGCTCATGTGATAAATAAATCTGTTAGTCTTTTAAAGTGCCACAGGACTCTGTTGTTTTTCTACAATAGACTAACACGGCTACCTCTTTGGAATTTTACTATATTAGAGTACATGTTTATATTACCATTTGTTGTGGTGGTGTAGCAATGTTGATCCCAGGATATTAGAAAGACAAAGTGCGTGAAATATTATCTTTTAAGTTTTTAGTTGGTTCAACAAAGGGCCACAACCCTCACTCACCTTGTCTTTCTAATACTTACCTTATGTTATTTTCATATTTATATTACATTATTTTCAGGCTGCTGGGTTACCTCTTCTGGGAAGTGATGCCATTTGCCTGCTAGAAATGATAGCTGAGTGAATACGGCAAACATTTTATGCCATTATTAGCTTAAACTTGTACATTAATAAACTCTGGCTGCATTTTGGACTCGTTTTGGTTTGTTTTCAGCAAATGTTAAGAAATGATGTACCTTGAGAAAGCTTTTATTTTTCCAAGAGAGGACAGATGTCTAAAGAAGCACTAAGTTGCAAGTCCCATTGCTGTCTTTGTTTTTGGCTGCTCTGGAATGTGACACATTGTTATTGCAGTTGCTTAGAGGAAGGCTTTTGGTTGCAGGTTTATCATATACTCCAGGCTAAGGAATAATTTCCCTAGAGACTATGCCGCATTCTTGATTTGCATGGCGTCTCTAGTGCTGCTGGCTGGCCAATTCAGTTCTTGTCCTCTTGACATCCTGTCTTACAGAATGACCTTCTATTCTTCCTTATTAGTTTCAAGGCTCTATTGAAAAATGCCTGTTGCTCAGGAAAGCTCTCTGTGGCGCCTGGCAAGAGAAAACAGCACTGGTTTCTAGGAAGTTTTGGTTAATACATATACACACACAAAATCATATAAGAAAAAGCAGAGATATTTGTGTTCCTGTCTTTGAAATTAAGAATGCAACAAAAATTCCAAATATGTATGGTATTAACAGGTGTAAAAAAAGCACAGCTGTTCATAATGGGCATCACACAATCCCAGCTTTCAAAACACCAGCTGCAATCATTGAACAGTGTAAACTTGAGGCTTCGTTTCCCCAGAGTTTTGGGCAGAAGTCAAGTTTGTCTACTGGGGGAAGGAAAAGTAACCCAAACAAACTCCAATTTTGAGAGGAAAAATAAAAATCCTATAAGATTTTTTCCTTGTTTGGGAATCTGGTCCAAAGACCATAGGGTTTCTTAGCATCCTGAATATTAAAGCTATAGAAATTGACTTGACATCTGTAAAATCGACAGGTTTCCTATATATAAATATTTTTATTCCAGGGTGCACTTAGAAAATGTCTGTTACATTAAAATTATCTGTTACATTCTTGGAAACTCATGCCCAGCTAAGTTATGTAAGTGGCAGAATTACCCGTTAGTCTTTAAAAGTGCCACCAGACTCCTTGTTTGTTTTCCCTTAAAAGTCACACATTGCAGTCTGTGCTTAGGGAAAATTCTTAATTCCTAAGCCATTTCACACAATACACATCAAATATCTTCTTTTGTCCCTTGTCCTAAACCTTAATAATGCAAATAAAGTACATTTCTTTTAAATTATCCCTTCAATTTTTCTCCTCCCACACAGACACATTTTTGGAGGATAAGGAATTGATTAAATACAATACTACTTCCTGATGCCTTGTGTACCTGGGACTTACAAATTTTATTGTCCCAGATTGAGCAAGATACTTCAGCACACATCCAGCTTCAAGTTTGTGAGTCATGATGACTACACTGGGTTGAAGTAAAAGTTAGGTAAATGCTTACATACCTAGCTTATCTGGGGGCCTTATTATGCAAATCTTGCTTTTGGTATGATTTTTATCAAAATTACAGTCTAGGTGTATGATGCATCATGTGTAGGAAATGTACATTCAATATGTGTGAAAGGGGAGGGGAGGTCTCTGGGAGCAGGTACAATTTGAGTGGCTTTCAATGGATGCAAGTTAACATATACTGCAGACCAAATTATAGCCAGGTAGCTAGCAGAGTGTTCTTGTTGGGAGAGAGGGCCCAGGAGCTTTTTCCCTGCTCTACTGCACTCACAGAGGGGGCCCGTATCATTTGGCTGCAGTCAGGGGAATGGATGAGGCTAACGCTGCCAAAGATGCGAGTGGCCCTAGACAAACAACATGGTACGGTCGAGTGCTGGCAGAGTATTCTTGCCCCTTTTGGCCACGTCTTTTCTAAGGTGTAGTAAGGGGAGGTTGGCGTGCTTTCCAGTGCTTCCTAGGGCACCATGCAGTACGCCACTTCCCCTTCTTCAGCCTCTGAAAAGGTCTCCCTTCTGACTGCAAGGCCTGAAACTCATCAGGTGGAGCTTGGTTCTAGTGGAGTTTGGAGAAGGGCCATGAGTGTTGTTTTCTCCATGGGAATCTGTGGGTGTGAAGGGCAGTGGGTCTGCCAGGTATGCAGGGCCATTGACCAAACTCCCATATAGGAAGAGCAGAGCACATATAACCAGCACCCAGAAAAGGACTGGAATAGTCGCCAAGGTGCCCCGTGGCTTGGAAGGGGATCCCACCCCTCCGAGTAAGTTGCCTGTACAAAGCTCATTTAAGGGATGTCTGCATTGCGAACACAGGCAGTGGCATGTAGAGTACACATAGCTACACGTGTCAATGAAAGGCTCTGGCAGCAGGAGGCAGTGGGACCATATGCTATTAAAAAGAACCGTGTCGATGGGGGAGACACCACTTGGGCATATAAAGAGTTGTGTAGGGTAAATATCCACAGGGTTCAAGTGTGTCTTCATTTGCCTAAGCAGTGCCTCAGCATCTTTCTTTTGCTCTTTATACCTGTGCTAGGGAGACATGCAGTGTCTGTAAGGAGTGTGTGGCATAGAGGTACCTATACTTAAACTGGACATGAGATAGGTGACAAAGATTTCACTCTATATGTGTTAACCTACATGTGCAGTAGTGTTTTTGATTGTAACTCACAGTGTATGTAGCTTAGACCTGCAATATTTGTATATGTAAGGATGTACGTTGAGAATATGGTATATCTGTTAGCACACTACACTTAGGTACAATTATTGAGTTCTGTATTAATGTGTAAACACATCATAACCGAGTGTAGCTTAGAAATGTTGAGACATTGATAACACTTTTGTATTTTGTTCCTTTATCAGTGGTTATATTTAGGGTTTAAAAAACAACCATCATCACCATGGTATTTGTAATTTTGGACTTCTTGTTATAAAAAATTCTGCTGTGTTTTTCTAGAATTTTTCAGGGTTCTGCCAGGGAAAATTCCCTAGGAAATTCTTGCTCACTACCCAAGCATTTTTGCTGTGTGTTTCAATTTCAAAAATAGCTCTTGCTGTTAAGGCTAATCTAAAGAGAAAAACTAAATAAAACAAAAAAATAAAACTTCCAAGAGTGGGTAGAAGTTCACATTCTAATTCTTTCAGAATGTTATCCTTCCCCCCACCAGTTTTTACTGTAACATGAACCGAAACAAGTGACACCAAAAAATGCCCACGCCACTGTTGTTATCACAGCAGGAAGTTTTTTTTTGATTTATCGTTGTACAGTAACAACCAGTGATTCTGAACTTTTTTCTTTAGCTATTTGGGTTATTTGTCAGTGTTAATGAAACAGGGAAACTGGTGCCAGTGGGCAGAGTCTGAGATTGCCAGCCACATTTTTGCAACATCACAGCCATTTTATTCCTGGGACTCCCTTGAGGAGGGACTTCCAGTGAACACTGTGTCCACAAGCTGGTGCTGCTATGTGCTCATGGTCTGACTTCTGTTTATCATTTGGTTTAACAGGATGGGCTACTGCTTTAGTTCCTTAAATAATGAGTTCTTCAGGGGAATGACCATGGCTACAATGCTGAGCACACTACCACTTTATTAATTAATAATATTTGGCTTCACATGACATATATAGTTTTATCTTTTAAGCAAAATATTTGTTGCTTAAAAGTTGGTTCTTAGTAGAACTGGGGGAAAATGTCACTCATCTTTCACAGGAAATGTTTAAAATATTTTTCTTAAAATTTCCTGTGAAACATTCCAGGTTTTTGAAAGAAAAACTAAAGTTTTTGTTTTGGAAAATTATTTCTGGTGGTCAATAAAAGCTTTCCATTTTCAAAACCAAAAGATGAAATATTTTTAACAAAAAAACAAATCAAAACTGAAATATCTTTTTCTAAAAATTTTCTGGTTTCTACTTTTAAATCAAGACACTGGAAAATATTGATGAAATAGTGAAATGACATTTTTCATTGAAAAAACATATTAAGAACATTTCAGCCACCTTTAGTTCTTAGTATAATTACGATTATTAAAGACCCACATATTCAGTAAAAGAGGACTATTATTTGAAACACACTGATTGCTTTCATAAATTAACTTTCAGACTCAATGGCTTTTAGTTGGCAATATTCTAAATTTTATTTTAAAACATTGTCAGCTAAGCTATCTGAGTTTTAAAACGATTTGAAGTTTGTGAGTTTTGTGAGATTCTTGGTTAAATATAACAAACTCCAGTGAAAATTCAGTCACTTGGGTAAAACTCTGAGGTTGAAGAAGATGGCTTTTTGACAAGTTGGGTGAAAGAAAATTGCCTAACAGAGCTAGTTCTGACGGAGTGTACAATACTCTTTCTTGGCCAGTTACAAAGATCTCTTGCTTAAGCTATTGCTCATTCAGTTCTCCAATGCCCATATCCTCCTGTATGTGTTACATTCATTCCCTCTAAAATGGTTTGGGCAAGCCCAGTTGATGTCATAGTAATTAGATATGGAAAAGATCTTTTAGATCATCCTGATTATTCCCCTGCCAGTCCAAGTTTGTTCTTTGTTTGTATTTGAGGGGGAAAGATGGGTATTTTCCAGAGCTTTCATCAATTTTTTAGTGATTCAAATGAGATGAAATAAATACTTCTTCCCTGGAGAGACCATTACTCACTTTAAAACTTCATCATTAGGAGATGTTTCCATATATTCTACCTATATTTTGTTTTGCTCAATTTAATTTTTACTTCAGGATACATCTCTGGAGATCAACATTGATAATATAATCTTGAGGTTAAGTTTCATCAGCAACTTCCTACTTGTGGATTAGCTTATTCCATGGGCAATTGTCAAGCAAAGGATGGCTCTCTTGCCTCACTTCAGAACTCAGAATGTCATGTTGCCACTTTACATTTTGTATCTTGTTATTGTGCAGATCCTCTCCTGAGGTTATCTAGCTTTAAAGTCAGGTGTATGTGATGGAGAAAGCATGTCCTTTCCTCCACATCATAGTTCTACTCCAGTTTTTGTTCATAACACACTTTTGAGATGAAATAATATATTTGGCCACAGCCTTAGCTCTCTGACTTTTTACTGGTTGGGCATAAATTGCAAGCATTTGATTCTGTTCTCATTTATACTAATTCCACACTATTCCATTGGGGGCCGAAATCCTGGCCCCATTGATTTCAATGGCAGCTAGGCACCTAACCTGCTTAGGCACTTGTGAAAATCCCAGTCGATATCTATCTGCATCTTTAGGTCCCTAAATACTTTTGAAAATATGGCCCTGAGTCACTTTGGAAATGGAATTAGGTTTCTAAGTCACACGGGAACTATTTTTAACCCCAAAGCTTCAAGCAGCCAGAATTATTGAAACTCCATCAGTTCTATACTCTAGCAACCCAACATCAAAATCTTTGGTTCAGGCCTTAAAGTCTTTCCGATGTTTTCTTTTTATGTCCTTGCCAGTGTCTCCAAAATTGTAAAGTAACTGACAAAATGGTGGATTGTAGAGATGCAATACATTGTTTGTGCCCCATTCTAAAAGCCTCAAAGATCAGCAGTGGAAGCTACTTAAAGAGGTGGCTTTCCTTACTCTTTGGAATCACAAATAAAATGCCTGATCTGAAGTCAGTCAGAGGAAAAACAATCTCATTATGGAACCAGATTTTCTCATCCAGCCAAGCTGTTCTCAGCATAAAGCCAGGAAAGTATGGGGCCACAAAAATGCTCTTAGGTCACCTAACTGCCACCCTGCCCCTCAGTTCTAGAGGATCCTTAGTACAAGTTAGACTGAGTATTCTGCTCTGTTCAGCTGCCTTCTAGGAAACAGTGTAGCCAGATTGCAGAGCCTTGTTGTAATAAAGATATTTTAAGAACATGATGAATTTCATCTAGTTTTATTATTGGTAAATAAACTCATAAAGTAATGTATTTCAACCATTGGTCATTGAGGACAAAAGAAGCTTGAAACAGACATGCACCATCTTCAAGTGTTTTGACCTTCTTGCAATGTAGAGCTCTCTGTCAAACTAACCCATTGATGGATAATTTCCTATGCCTTTCAGAGTTAACCACAAGCATTCTTAAAGTGCAGCAATGAAATGGTGAGTGACAGTTCTCTAGCACAAAATCTGATCTCCATCACTAATTTGTCATTTCAATGTGAACTCAAAGCAGCAATAGAATCATTGCATGAGAGCTTATCTAGACTGGGACATCTAGGAAAATTAATCGAATCTGCATTAACTATATGTGTGACTATGAAGAGGATTAATTAAATACCATGTGAATGCTTTCATTCAGAATTAAAGTGACCTTAATTCAGTTTCTTAATTCACTTTTCAAGTTTCGGTTTGATCTGTTACACTAATAGGATCCAGGATCCAATCATATTCTGAATCCCCTGAAATTCTAAGAAAAGGATAGACCTGAAATTTTAGTTAAAGTGGGGCCCTGCATATTCCAGTGAGTTTTTTCACTGAGAAGCTACATCAGACCATGCTCAACAAAGGAAAGAAGTTGGCCATTCTCTTGGTCATGATACATACTGCTAAAAATGGGCTAAAGTGTGGCCCCTGAGCAAAGCTTAAACAGACTTTCTAAAAGGAATCCCTGCATGGATTCAGGAGGGATGGAATTCTCTTTGGAAGATTCAGCCACTTTTGGTGGTGTAAGGTAAAAGCTTTTGAGCTACACCTGAAGAAGAGTTCTGTATAGCTTGGAAGCTTATACCTTTCACCAACAGAGGCTGGTTCAACAAAAGATATTACTTCATCCACCTCATCTCTCTTATTACCTATGCCCAATGCAGCTTCAACACTGCAAACGTTTCATTTTGAGATTCTTTTTACACTGAAATGTTTCAGTTTGAAACTTTTTGTTGGACTAGAATTTTTTTTTTTAATTTGCTAAAATATTTTCAGTTTTTCTGTGAAGGAAAAAAAAAAGTGTATTCCCCTCATCTAACGTAGTAACATTCTTAGTTAAACAAATACCATCCACTTAGATTTTAAGAGCTTGTCTACATGAGAAATTGTGCTGGTTTAAAGTGTGATTTTTAAAATGGTGCAAACTCCTCTGTGAACACACTTATTTCAATTTGAACCAGGCTTATTTCAGGTTAGTTTAAGTTGGCTAGGAATTGGTATCAGTTAAATTGAATTAAAATCACTCAACCTAACATATAAGCATCCCCATGAGGATTTGCATAAGTTTAAGTAAATCAGTTTGAAAGTGATTTAGTTAAACCATTGTAATTTCATAGGCAAGTCTGAAGTAAAAAAGTGGACAGGCTTTTTAAATGAAATACTCCTCCTAAACCCAAACATAACAATCCCATGCTACTCCGTGATAGCCAGAAAATGATACTGACTAGAAACAAAAGTAAAATTGACTAGTTTAGTTTCAGTGCCTAAACTCTGTGAAATGCAAAGTGTAAATAAATAGCCATGTGGTGTGACAAGTAATCTAAACTAAAAGTATTTTCTCTGATTTAATATACATATGGGTTACTAGTAACAGAGGTAACAATTTTTAAAAACTGCATGGTTCCAAAGTTGCTTTATGTTACATGCAAATATTGCTGAGGCCAATGACATAACTAAGAGCAGAAATTTGGCCCATGATTTTAACACTGTCTTTTCATTTCAAATATCAAAATTTTTGTGTCTGTATCAAGAAAACAAAAAAACCCTCCTGATTGCATCATACTTGGATCCTTGCCCAGCGTGAAAGGGAAAGAAGGCCCCACTCCTTTCTATCTCTGATTATTATTCTGGCACAGCATGCATTCTCAATCAGCTTCAGTATTTGAGTCTGCTGGCAAAAGAGCTGTTTTTGGATTGAGGCTGAGCACAATGCAGCATGGCCACAAACAATGTACTTTGTCAGTGTCTGTATGGTCTGTTTTGTAACATCATTTATTGCCTTACTGCTGACGAGGCACACCCATAATGCCCTTGTCAAAATGTCAGATTACATTGTCCCAAAATAGGACTTTATTCAGCTCTCTCTCTCTTTCCCTCTCTGTGTGTGTATAAATAAAATAAACCTGGTGGTCAAACTTTAATAAAACAATATATTTAGCTGTGCAGTCTTCGCTCACTTAAAAAACATTAAAACCCATGATAGTATGCGTATGCACTGTTGAATGTATGGCCAAAGTTAAAGTGAGCGTGATTCAAAGCCTAGTGAAGATAATGGGATTCAAATGATGATCTTGTGCTCAAGATAAAATGTTGGGAGCAGGAGAGATGGATTTCATTCCTAGTTTTGCCATGAACTTCCAGTGTGACACTGGGCAAGTCATGTAGTTTAATGTTTTCAAAAGGCGAGGCTGATTTTTTTTTTTTTTTTTTTTTTTTGTTGCATGTACCCAATTTGAGACACTCTAGGTGCGCCTACACTTGCAAGTTAGGTCGACTTAAGGAGGGTTAGGGTTAGGAGCTTTTATGAAGTTGACTTAAGCTGTTCCTTAAGTTGACTTAAGGAAAGTTTAAGTTGACTTAATAACACCTAGTTTTAAATTGACTTAAGGCTTGTCCCTGGGGGAGCTCCTGCTCCCTTTGCCCCAGGACCCACAGATTCCTGGCAAGAGGAGCTGTGGCTCCTTTTTTGCCAGGAAGCCGTGGTCTGGGGAGAAAGACTTCCCAGCTCGGGCTCCAGTGGGAGGGAATACCTGCTGGAGCCCCAGGTAGGGCGGCGAGGGAATCCCTTACCGCCAGAGCCCCAGCGAGGGATTCCCTCCCAGCTGGAGCCCTGGCTAGGGATCCCCGGCAGCTCCCTTCTCCCCGGGAAGAGCCAGCTGTGCGTGGCTGGCTCTGCCTGGCGGAAGCCGCTCGTAGCTTCCTGGTCTCAGGGAAAGCCAGTTGTGCGTGGCTGGCTCTCCCTGGCGGAAGCCGCCTCTCCTTTCTGGCAGGGAGCTGCAGCTCTCTTGTCCCTGAGAGCCACGGCTCCCCTTGTCCCTGGGAGCTGCCACTCCCCTAGTCTGGGGAGCCGAGGCTTCTTTGGAGCCTCAGCTCTCCCTTGACCTATCCAGTCGACTTAGGCTATGTCTACACTTGTCAAAATAAGTCGACTTTGCTAAGTCGACTTAACAAAGTTGACTTTAAATTGAATTTGTTAAGTTGACTTAGCATGTCTACATTATAAAATTAAGTTGACTTAAAGTGGACCTTGCCAAATTGACTTAGGGCATCCACACTGGATGCCTAAGTCGACTTCTAGGGGCTAAGTGGATCTGGGACTGGTGGCAGGGTAGGCACCCCTTCCAAAGTGCCAGGGGGCTCAGCATTTGGTACAATGGAGGCTGAGCAGGATAGGGTCAGGGTATAGGAGCAGGGTGGGCAGGGCTGTGTCCTGCCCTGTGGGTGGGCATGCCAGGCTCTGGCTGTGCCAGCTACCCTGGTAGGGAGGTCAATGGGGGAGCCC
The DNA here is from genome assembly GCA_007922175.1 of Pelusios castaneus. NCBI lineage: Eukaryota > Metazoa > Chordata > Testudines > Pelomedusidae > Pelusios > Pelusios castaneus. Next base: position 24,277,937 of record ML685780.1, read on the forward strand.
TGGGGCCCTTTAAGTTGACTTAAAGTCGACTTAGGGCTAATCTGCGTCTACACTGGCTAAGTCGACTTAATAAAGTCGACTTAGCCAGTAAAGTCAACTTTAAAGTAGTTTAATAAAATCGACTTAAAATTTCCTTAAGTCGACTTAAGCAGCAGCTTAAGTCGACTTAATTCACAAGTGTAGATGCACCCTTAGAGTCTAGTGTAGACTCTCTAAGTCGACTTAAAGTTGACTTAATAAAGTCGACTTAACTTTCTGAGTGTAGACATAGCCTCTGAGCCTGATCAGAAGTATGGAGCACCTACAGCTCTGACTGACTTGAGTTGTGTTTGGCCCCAGTGAAAATCAAACCTTACTCATCTCAAGACAGGCATTAGAGATCCTTCTATATGTTTGGCTTTCTGTAACTCAGTTTAGCCAGCTATAAAATTGATATCATGATCCATCTCCACATCACAAGCTTAATTAATGCTTGTAAACCACCTTGAGTTCCTAGGATGAAAGGAGCTGTGTTAGAAAGCAATGTATACTGAAGATCAGATTTCCAGTGGTATAGCATGACTCCATTGTGATTTGAAGCTCTGGCCTGCAGTACTTGGAGATCTCCTCACCCACAGTATTGTTCAATACACATTCAAGTATGTTAATTTTTTGCACACTATTTATTAATGTTATTCAATACTTAAATTACAGTAGCACCTAAGGCCACAAGCCAGTCAGGGCAGCTTTGAGTTAGTAATTCAGCAAACATACAGTAATCACAGTCCTCTTCCCCAATAGCCCACAACTTTTTATAAAAGTAAACCAGTTACCACAAATTAGTAAGTTAGGAATGGGACAGAACTGAGGCTCTGTGTGGGGAAGCTGAGAAAAGATTATGAGGTAAGAGAACATTAGACAGTAAAATTCCAAAGGGGTAGCCGTGTTAGTCTACTGAAGAAAGACAACAGAGTCCAGTGGCACTTTTAAAGACTAACAGATTTAAATAAATCTGTTAGTCTTTAAAAGTGCCACTGGACTCTGCTGTCTTTCATTAGACAGTAAGTGGCTGATAACTGCTTTGATATAGGGAGCAATGCTTTCAATGCAGAAGGAGAAAAGATGAAGCAACAGGAAAGAGGAACAAGGGCTTTTTACTGGTTGTAAAGAATGTGAACAAGAGGAACGTGTAGAAGTATTGGATGGGAGGAAACGGTGGAGCAGGGATTGGGTTGGCCAATCAGAGGGAATAAGGGCAACCACCAAGTCAGAATCTGGATTCAGGTTTGAGACATATCATAGAAGATGAGGGTTGGAAGGGCTTTTCAAGTTGGGCCTTAGAAACCTCTAAGGCTGGAGATTCCATCACCTCTCTAGGTAACCCACTCCAGAGCTTCACCACCCTCCTAGTTAAAAAGATTTTCCTCATATCCAACCTCAACCTCCCCAGCTGCAACTTGAGACCATTGCTCCTAGTTCTGTCCTCTACTACCACTGAGAATGGTCGCGTTCCATCCTCTCTGGACCCCAAATCCCCCCCTTAAATCTCTTTTTAAAATAGAGGAGCAGTGTATGAGATTGACATCCATGAAGTTGGCCACAGGTGACAATTCTTTAGATTTAAGAAATGACCATTTCTCCCATGCAAAAGTGGTCAAGGAGCTAGATCAAGCAGAAAAAATGGGTGCATCAAGGAGCTTGTTGCAGTATTAAGGATTAGCCATTCATTGCCATAGGAAGTGATGGTGAGTATTAGAGCCTATTTAAGCACAGAAGGGCAGAGAGAATTATAAGGGAACATGCTCTGGGACAAGAATGAAGGGAGCTGATTGAGAAAGCAGATATTTAGGCAGGATCATGATTTTGGAGAGGATGAGCAACAGAAGACTACTATGGAAGGAGGAGGCAAAGCAGCATAAGTGCACCCAGGAGCCCAGCCAAATCACAAGACAGTGCAGAATACTTGGATGAGTTATCCCAGGTGAGGGAGAAATGGACCATCTCCCATAGAGGAACAACTTCTGGCAGCCTTATCTGCTCAGAGGCTTTGCAGCCATGAAAGGTAACTAATCCAAGGGCAGGTCTACATTGCTATGTAAACCCAGGATTAATGGGGAGCTAATCAGCTGACCTATGTTAGGGAACCCTGTGGTTGAGCGTCTACTTTGTATTTTAACCCTAAGTTAAATCTTCTAACCTGTGGTCAACAGGGCCGTCCCGTGGGGGCAGCGGGGCCCGGGGCCAATTGGCCGAGGTGGGGCCCCCACCGCCATGCTGGAGGGGACCATGGCGGGCCGGCCAATTCTGCCCCCCAGGGACCTCTGTTGCTCCCCGAGGACTGGGAGCTGGGCCCAGCCGGGACCCCAGGCTGCAGCTGGGGACCCAAGGCCACCACCGGGGCTCAGCCACTGCCGGGAGCCAGCCCCGGCTGAGGCCACGCTGCCAGCAGGCCAGGAATCTTGTGTGGGGCTGTGGCAGGCCAGGCTGGCCCAGAGCAGGCCTGCTGCGGGCTGGCTGCTGCCTGGCCCGGCCCGCGTACCTGCTTGCCTTGCTCCTAGGCTGGCCAGCTGCTCCGCCCTGGGGGCGGGGAGGGCCAGCCCAGGGGCCGAGGAAAGCGCTCTCACCCCGCTGCGCTGCCATCGGCCCGCTGCTGAAGGCAGCTGGGACTGGGGCAAAGCGTGGCCATGGGGCCGTGGTGTGGGCCCCGCATTGCCCCATTAGGAGTGGGACAGCGCGGGGCCCACATAACCACGGGGCCCAGGGCAATCACCCCGTTAACCCCCCCCCCAAAGTACGGCTCTGGTGGTCAAGCCTTGAGCTCTGGCTCAAACCTGGGCTTATGTTGCAGTGTGGAGTGGACATATGTTTTTAGAGACATCCAGGCTCAGAAAAATGCCTGGAAGGACATCTCCTGCAAAAGGGCTACCTGAATTCCAAGGAAAGAGATTCCCACAGACAGACATGGGGCCAGATCCTTAGTTAGTAGAAATCACTGCAACAACGTTGGCAGTAATAGTTCAGAATCAGGCCCGCTATTTCCTTTGTGTAACAAAATGTAGTAACGGTCTTCTGCACTGTTGATGAAATACCCTGGCATATAGCTCACTTCTAGAGCAGATGAGAAAGAAAGAACCCATAACTGGCTGGACAAAGAATCCAACACATAGTTGCATTCTATTATTGCTTTGGCAGGAATGTAGTGAGGTGGTTTTCCTCCCTTCCCCCACCCCTCCAACCTTGTCCCCTCAACATACAGGAATATACTAATCAGGGAAATATGCACTAGCTGCTTAGTAAAGGGGTCAAATCCATTTGGATGGAATTCCACCCTTGCTGTGATAACAATGGCAGGAAACTGGGGTCCTTGAGTTGGCCGTTGCCTGCAAATCTTTAGCAATAGATTGTTGAAAGGTCTGGCCTGCGGTCTGCTGCTTTATATTTCTTTCTGTTTGGAATGCTGTGATTGTTCCAAACACAATGGAGGATCTACAGCTCAAGACAAACAGACCTAAATTACGGGAACTCCTCCGATCTTATGAAATTATTGTATCACTCTGTACTTTTTTTTCAGGCCACTAATTTTCACTTTAGCCATAAGGGAGCGAGTAGATTAACTCACTTCATGGAATGTCAGAGGGCATATGATAAAATCCCCTCACCTACTTGAAATAACTCCCAATAGGTAGTAGGTAAATAAAGGTATCATAAAACTGGGTACGAAATATTTTAAATCACCCTGGGCTTCTCCTACTCCAAGTATTTGTGTGAATTACACTGTACTGATTCATCCCTTAATACATAGAGGAGCCACAAGAAAGACACTATACAAATCTGGTGAGCTTGTTACTGTATTTTGATAATAAACTTTGCTTCACTTTTCGGACTTCAGTATTGTATGTTCCACTAAAATCTGTCATCAGCTGTAGAAAAAGACCATACTTAGCGCAACAAGTACTAGTAACATCTACTCTAATGAATGCAGCTGTGAACGCACTTCAGTTTGGGAAAGGTTTCTCTATAACCTCCTTCTGACCCCGAGATGAGGAGGATGGCAACTTCAAAGGCTTAGCCAAATAAAAAAAATATATAAACCCATATTTCACTGTTAACATATAATGCAGCACTGGGAGCTGTTTTCTCTTGCCTGATAGCAAGTATACAGGGGAAATTCCATGTTATCTGATTATTATCAGTCCTTTCTGAAATGTGACTAATTGGCAGAATCCACATGTTCAGACAAATTAAAGAATGCGGCAGTACTCTGTAAATACTCTGACAATAAACAAAAAGCCCCAAACAAAATGAAAATACACCCACCACCACCACCAAAAAGGGCTTTAGGGAAATGTGCCATTTCCCTGGTCATGGAAGGAACCCAGTGACAATTTCATTTCAATCCTGTTTTGTTTTCACAGCTGATAGCTGTGCATTTGAGGAATGACGTACAGTACATTTCCTCAAGGTCACTTCTTTTCCTTTAGGTCTGGAAGGAGCTTGTACTGTGTTAGTTCAGGTGGTTCAGATTGACTGCTCCAAACAGGAAGTAGTTGTATTTGCATATTCTGTGTGACATACTTTTATGATGAACATACAAATTCCAGTGAAAACAGAGCATTGGCGTTAAATTTAAATGACTCAGGGCTTTTGCTTCCCATTAAATATTACAGTATTGCTTTCCATGTAAGGTATGATCCTATTTAAAGAGAAAACATCACCCAGTCTAGCTTTTGGGCTTTGCTTTCCTCCTATGTTTCTCACTCTTTCATCACTATGTTGCTGTTCTCCCACTCTAGCACTTGTGTGGTTATGTAGTGTCAAAATCAATATGACATTTATGAGGTACCTGCTGCTGTCTAGCCAACAGTAGCGGTAGTGTGTTCTGTGGGACATTCCCAGTGCTTTTGACTGTAGTTAAACCTGTTGCTATTAGGGACAAATAAACTAGTTCTGATTAAATGAAAACCAGTGTGTACCTTTGCCAAAACCTCAGACTGAATCTAACTAACCCTTCCCCCACCCTCAACCTAAAATAGCTCCAATTACATCTTGTATCCTGTCCTGTTGTTTTTCATTTTCATGTACGTCTGTGGCCAGAACTGGAAATTCCAAAATTCTGTAAGAAAGTCAGTTATATTGCAAAATTTGCAGTCCAAAAATCTAGATAAGAATATGAGCCAATCAGATTTATGAACACTGGAGGTTTGCCTATGACTATTTTTTGTCATTTTATATATACAATATTCTCCTGTTTCAGAGATACCAGTAAAATCTTGAATGTATATAAAGCAAATGCTGTTTCTTTGTGAAAGAGTAAAGTTGTGGTGAAATGGAGAATTATGAAATGTGGGCAGTATGCAATGAGTCTAGATATGAGCAACCTGTGAAAGCAGGCACATATGCTTCTCTATAGATCTATAGTTAAATGGAGGGAGGGAGGGGAAATGCCCTGAGTCAGAACCCTATGTCCAAACCCTTCCCAATCCTGAATTTGGGTATGTTTGGATCAAGACCTTTGGGTAAAATTTTCAAGAGAACTTAAATGGTTTAGGAAAGCCAACAGGGCTTAGGATCCTCAGGGCCAGGTTTACAAATCTATTTAGGTACCTAAAAATGCAGATAGATACTTGGAGGGATGGTTGAATGAAGCTAAGCAGGTTAGGTGCCTAACTCCTACCAATGGGAAAACTTAAAAAAATTGGCAAAACACCTGAATCACTTTTCAAAAAGGGTTTGGGGCTCCTGTGCTTTTGAAAAAATGAGCAAAATTCCCAGCTCAGGCTTATCTGTACATTAATCAGAACTAAAATCCCAAATATGAACACTCCTGTCCCCTAGGACAATTCATATTAAAATCTAGCTCTGACTTTGGGCTCCTCCCTAGAAGAGATGAATAGCCAGATTTATGACAAGAAGTAGAAATGATGGGTGGAGGAGAATTTAGAACTCAAAGTTAAAACCCTATTCCCATTACAGAGTACGTCTCTCTCAGTTTTCAGTAAGACAACAGAGTCCTGTGTGTACAAATTTATTCCTGCTGGCAGATGATGAATTAAGAGACCTGAAACTGAGCTTTCTATTTAATAAGAAATTAGACATAGTACTGATTGGAAATTACTGAGAAATAGATGTGTAATGAGTTCTGTTACAGATTAAACATCTTTAAACACGCCCCTTTGCCCTCTTGTGCTCCACTGCACTTCAGTCTTCATGATGTAGCACTGTGAAGTTTTAGCTGGAGCTGTGTTCTCTGGTGAGACACAGGCCATCCCAATAGGGATTTCTCAAAGTGTACTTTGTAGTGTCCCAACTACCTTGTGACTTAGCTTTCTCTGCATTTATAGATTCACCTACCTACTGCAGTTTCCATTTCATGCATCTGAGGAAGTGGGATTCCACCCACAAAAGCTCATGTGAGAAATAAATTTGTTGGTCTTTGAAAGTGCCACAGGACTCGTTTGTTTTGTTATGCCTCTGTTTTCTACATACTGCTCTTTTAAATAGGTAAGAAATGTGCTGATTACAGTGACAGGGAGCTATTTTTAAGTGCACATGATCAGAGGAAATATGATGTGTTCTCTCCCAGGCTGTTTCTTCAGTAGGTAAAAAAGACACCTAACACATGAAAGGTACAAACTCTAGGGTTCTACCTTGCGTTAGTCAACTTGAGTTAGCTACCTTCAGTTAAGACTACACCTTTCTTTTCCTCCAGTGAAGATGAGGCAATGGAGATTCTAATTTTATTCTGTAAATCTGAGTCATTCAAACTGTGTTTTACATCTAAAAAAGAAACACATTAAAAATAATAATAATAAAGGTGGAAAAGGAAAAATAAATACACAACTAAAAATACAAACCACCTTGTATCTCCTGTTTGCTGTTCCTTTCCCCCCCCAGAAAATGACAAAGGACACTCTAACATTAAAATAATGGTGAATAACAGATGTATTTAGTAATAATCTGTATATACTAGAGGTGTGGATGCATTGCAGGATGGTGGCTTTAGTGGCTTGAGGAATGGGTTCAGTTGTCTTTAAACAAAACCGAATGGATATTTGTTTGGTTTGCTCTTTGCTAATATATATATATATATATATATATATATATATATATATTTTCATGTACTGCACTTTACTAGAGATTTTATTTATATCATCTTCCTTGCTTTATCTCCCTTCCCCTACCCAATCTCAATCATCCCCCAAATGCCCTCAATGTTCCTAACTACAGTTTAAAATTACCCTGTCTCCTTTTGGCTATACTTACACATCTTACATTTTAGCACCTTTCAGGAAAGAGCACAGAGCTCTGGAAACTGTTGCAGACCCAGCAGTGGGAGCACAGTAGAACAAAATACTGTTTCTGGCTAGATACCACATGAGTAATGGCTACTGCTTGCTTTCTGGAACAAAGACATCGTTTTAGATATATAGCTGTCTAAAATCTGGAGGATGTTCTTCAAAAGGCTATGAAGCTTGAGGGACGTCTGATTTGGAGACTAAATGAATTGGCAGCATCCCTTTAAAAAGTCTCAGAACATGGACAAAAATAACATGTGCTGTTAACTTTGTGTCTTTTACCCTGAACATTATTTTGTTATATTACATATACTGATACAATAACAAATGCGACTTTAATCATTCTTTATGTGACTTGGGTATAATAGTGCAACATCACTGATCGCCAAGCTCGCACAATCAGACTGATTTTGTTCCCTTTGGGCCTGGCCGTGGTTGGAATTGAAGCCAACAGAGCTAACTGCAAGTTGCTGAGTGCCCCTTCCTGTAGGTGACAGGTGTTTGCAGTGAGCTTCAATGTAGCCTCCACCCTCAGCTACTTCAAGGGAGATTGAAGACACTCAGCATCTCACACACTATATTCAGCACATGACATGATTGGCTCCTAATGCTGTATTTAATTCTGAAACTACCAACACCAAAACTTAAAGCTGCCATAATTTCTAAACTATTCTTTTTTTTAACTTAAAGGTGTATATCAGAAAAAAAATCTTCACGAGTCAAACCAGGAAATAACTATGTAATTATTTAGCTGCTGTGATTGTGCTATTCTGTATGCATCATGCTTGACTTCTGTGGTTGTTTAAAAAAAGGTGTAGAGAGGAACAATCTGTGGGGAGGGATTGTGTGAGTTTCACCAGCAGATGGCACTGAAAGATTTCTTTTGGGCCTTTTGATTCAACTGTGTTTTATACATTACCTCTATTGCTGCGGAACAGAACGTGCTTAAAATGTCTTTTAGGTTTATTGAACCATTAGAATGAATGCTTTTCTTTCAAACAGTAGAACTCAGGTGGCAAATGACTCCCTTCAAATTGCCTCCCTTCAAATTGCAGTTTGGTTCATTTGAAATGAAACAAACGTAAGGTTTCATCTTAACAAAAATTGTTTGAAAATAAATGGTTTGGGTCTGAATAGAAACAATGGGTTATTGTGGGGTTTTTATTTCACTCCCCCCCATTTTCCATTCAGGAGTCCTCCATGTGGAGAACATTAAACCCAAAGGGTGCGTCTACACTTACAAATTAAGTCGATTTAAACTTGCTTAAGTCGACTTAATTTAATCTGCGTCCACACTACATTTTCCTTAAATTGACTTAAGCAGCTGCTTAAATTGACTTAAGGAAAATTAAAGTTGACTTTACTAAAACCAGTTTTAAGTCAACTTTGCTGGCTAAGTCGACTTTAGAAAGTCGACTTAGCCAGTGTGAATGCAGAGTAGCCCTAAGTCGACTTTAAGTCAATTCAGGGGGCTTCAGGGCTTTGCCACTGCCCTCTCTGCCAGGGTGGCTGGCACAGCCACAGCCTGGTGTGCCCTCCCCCCACAGGGCAGGACACAGCCTTGCCCATCCTGCTCCTATGCCCTGCCAGGGTTCCTCTCCCCCTCAGCCCCCATTGTACCAAGGTACAATGGGACAAATGCTGAGCCCCCTGGCACTTGGCAAGGGGTGCCCCCCCATCACCATGGACCTGTCCCAGGTCCACCTAGCCCCTACAAGTCGACCTAGGCATCCAGTGTGGATGCTCTAGGTTGATTTGGCAGGGTCCCCTCTAAGTCGACTTAATTTTTGAGTGGGGACATGCTAAGTCGACTTAAATTAACAAGTGTAGACATAGCCAAAGAGATGAGCATATCAAAGTTAATCCTGACGCTACTCTATAGGATAGAGGAGTTGTTCTCAACCTTTTGCAGATTGTGACACATTTGGTGGCATATCACCACCCTACAGGACACACCAGCCCACCCTCCCAGCCAAATCCAGCCATCTCCCCCGTTCTCTGTAATGCACTTACCACTGTGTGGCGACACAGTAATGCGTCCTGACATCATGGTTGAGAACCACTGCTCTAGAGATCATGTGAGACCTAGCCATAACTTTTATATTAAAACTGTTCTCAGTAGGGAGGATGTTGAGAATCCTCCCCAGCACAACGTAGTTGTCTCATTTTGCTCTTTATTTCCCTGTTAAAGCCCTTCCAGTGATGGTCTCTGCAGCTAAAGGGAAGTCCAGGCACAAATGCTGTTCTCTCTTTTTGAAGAAGAGAAGGTAAGAATAGAGGTTACTACATAGTAATGTTAGATAAATTCTTTCTGCCCCTTTCTCCCAGGACTTGAAATTGGATCTCTTGCAAGGAAATATGTTATATTACTACCAAGATGCTTTGGCAGCACTCCTCTCCCAAATTTTCGCCTATTTCTTCACCCAGATTTCGTGATGTAAAAGGGTCTTATGTAATAAACAGTGACCCTGATGCCATGGTTTACAAATAACAATAATAGTTAATCATCCATGGTGGAAAAGAAGCAAAAAATTAGTAGCATGATATAAATTCACAGTTAAGAGTGACATACAACACTTACCTTGGATCGGACAGCCCTTATACCCACATCCTTAACTCCTTATGATCATGATGCTGTAACTGCTGGCTTAGAAGTGAGTACTATGCCTGGCCTACACTACTTTGTGCAGGGTGTGAAAAACCCAGAACCCTAGCCAACATAGCTATGCTGACCTAACCTCCAGTGCAGATACAGCTAGGTCAATGGAATAATGCTTTAATCAACTTATGTACCATTACTGGTGGCAGCGGTAGCAGTGTGCTACATCAACAGAAAAAAAACCCATTCAGTGGGTATAGATTGTTTCTGTGTTATGATTATGCCAATTTATTTATGGTGCAGTAGCTACACCAGTGTAGTACCTATAATGTGGACGTCATCTTAGCTCCTGTTGACAAGGGGAAGAAAGGGGAGGCTGAGAGTAATATCTATCTATCTATCTATCTATCTATCTATCTATCTATCTATCTATCTATCTATC
>ML685780.1:24288261-24318417 GCA_007922175.1 Pelusios castaneus
ATCTATCTATCTATCTATCTATCTATCTATCTATCTATCTATCTATCAGAAGCTAGGAATTGTATAAAAAAATGATAAGGAAAGCAAAGGGGCACCTGGCAAAATCTGTGTGTGGCAGAATTAAGGAAAATAAGGAGAAAACAAGAATCGTGACAATTGATACATTACTATGAAATGGCAGAATTATCAAGAATAATGCAGGAAAGGCAGAAGTGTTTAATAAATATTTCTGATCTGTATTTGGTGCAGGAAAGATGATGTAGTCCTGTTATGTAGTCATGTTTCCATTCTGCTAATATTTCAGCTATTGTTGTCAAACGGCAGCTATTAGACATTTTTAAATCAGCCATTCTAGATCACTTGCATCCAAGACTTTCACTAGAGCTGGCTGAAGAGCTCACTGCACAATTAATGCTGATTTTCCATCAGTCTTGGAACACCAGGGGCATTGCAGAAGAGTAGAAGAAAGCTAATAGTTGTGCTAATATTTAAAAAGAAAAATGGGGTAACCTGGGTTGAGTATAGGCCTGTCAATCTGACATCGATCGCGGGGAAGGTAATAGAGTGGCTGATATAAGACTTGTTTAATAAACAACTAAAGCAGGATAATATAATTAATGCCAATCAACATGGGTTTGTGAAAATAGATCCTGTCAAACTCACTTAATTTTTTAAATTGATGATAAAGTTTGGTTGATAAAGGTGATAGTGTTGGCATACTAGACGTCTGTAAGGCATTTGATTTTGTAGTGCTGGGGTGGGAAAACTTTTTGGCCTTAGGGCCACATCTGCCTATAGGCAGGCCAAAGAGGGGTGGGACCAGGAGAGGGGAATGGGTGCTGTGCTCTGGCCAGACACAGCTGGAGTGCCTGATGAAAGGCTACTGTGGGCCAAATGCGGCCCATGGGCCGTAGTTTGCCCACCTCTGTTATACTGCGTGCCCTTTTCATTTAAAAAAAAACGTAAAAAGATATTAAATTAACATGGAACACATTAAATGGATTAAAAACTGCCTAATTGTTAGTTCCTAATGTAATAGCAAACAGGAACCATCCTTAGGTGTGTTTCTAGTAGAGTCCTGCATGATAGGTTCCTGGCCCTCATCTGTTTAATATTTTTATTGATGATTTTAAAGAAAACAAACAGAAAATCAAAGTTAGTAGATGGCACAAATTGGGGGGTTGGTAAATAATGAAGTGAACAGGTCTCTCATACAGAGTGATCCTGTTGATTTGGTAAGCTGGGCACAAGCAAATGTGCATTTTAATATGTCTAAATGTAAAATGTATGCATATCTAGGAACAAAGAATGTAGGCCATGTTTACGGGATGGGGGACTCTATCCTGGAAAGCAATGACTCTGGAAAAGACTTGCATATTGTGGTGGATAACCAGCTGAACATGAGCTCCCAGTGTGATTCTGTGCCAAAAGGATAATGCAGTCCTTGGATGTTTAAAGAGGGGAATCTCGTGTAGGAATAGAGAGGTTATTTTACTCTCTGTATTTGGCAGTGGTGGGACTGTTGCTAGAGTCCTATGTCCAGTTCTGTTGTTCCCAGTTCAAGAAAGATGTTGAAAAAGTAGAGGGGTTTTCAGAGAAGAACAACAAGAAAAATCCTTTCTAATCAAAGAGCTCAAATCTGCTTAGCTTGACAAAGAGAAGGTTAAGAGGTGACTTGATTAGTCTGTAAGTACCTGTATAGGGAACAAATATTTAATAATGGGTTCTTTCTAGCAGACAAGGGTGTAACACAATCCAATGGCTGTAAATTGAGGCTAGGCATATTCAGATTAGAGATGAGGAGTACGGTTTTAACAGTGAGCATAATTAACATGGGAACAATTTACCAGGGGACATGGCGGATTCTGCATCACTTGTATTTTTAAAATCAAGATTGGATGTTTTTTCTAAAAGACTTGCTCCAGGAATTATTTTGTGGAAGGTCCTTGGCCTGTGTTCTAAAGATGGGTACCAGATGATCACAGTGGTCCCTTCTGGCCTTGGAATCTATGTATCCTGCTTTCAGATTCAGAATTCGTTCTACATTTAAATTAGTGGATATTGGAAAGAAACATTCTCTCTCTTAGCATTTTAAAATACAAGAAAGGAAGTAAATAATAATGCTTGTGTAGCATAGCTCTTTACAGGTTCAAACTGCTGTATAAACATTAACCAACTGATCTGTAATTATTAGATAAAATCTTACAGGCCTGATTCTGTTCCACTTAATTCTAGGCATGGGTTGAATGGTCGCACATGTCAGCAGATTCTACATCACACATCCTCAAAGCAGTATTGCCAGCTCCAGGTAGTCCAAAATCATGAGCCTGTCCACCTCTCGCCCCCCCAAATCATGAGATTGGCTTAACAATTCTGAGATTTTAAATAAGAAGTGTGGAGGGTTTTTTAATTTGCTGTCTGAGTTTTGAGCCTTTAAGATGTTATGCTTTCCAGCTTTTCTCCAAAATGAAGCTGCTATTCTCTTGTAAGTAAATGACTCCAGGCCCTGGAGCTGTGAGAAAATCACCATGCATCAGAAGATTTGCCACAAATTACACAGGTTGATAACCCTGCATATGTAAGTAAGGGCTGTAGCACCCAGGGACTGCTGTGAACTTTGGTCAGGGCCCAGCTCCCTGCTCAGCTCTTTTGCTGCCCTGGGCTGGGTGTCTTTTCCTTCCCTCCCTTCCTGCCTCCAAGACATCCTCCCTCTTAGCTGGCTCATGTACTCTGCACCTGCACCTGACCAGCTAGCCTCCCCATTTTTCCTCTCACAGGGTGAAAGGACAAAATCATACACATCCACCAGGGCAAAATTCAACTTCCTCTTCCCCAAGCAACGTCTGGGGATAAAACTCAACACCTGCCTCACAGGGAGGACTAAAAATCAGCTCTTCCCCCCCTTTCCTCCTGGGGATAAATCGCTACTTACATGGCCCTTTATAATACGGCCCCTGGAGGACCTGACACCTTGCCGGGGAAGGAAAGGAGAGGAGAGAGGAAGGGAATTAAAGCAACAACATCTTTGCCTTAAGGGATTGGAAATAGTGGGCTCTGGTCTCCTTGGCAGTGAGGAGAGGGAAAATGAAATGGTCCCCCCTTTCCAAGAGCATGCATGTGGAAAGTATTCTTGCATATCTGTAGCAAAGGCCTGGTCCAGGCCCAGGGACTACTCAAGGAGTAAGGTACTTATCCACATGAGTAAGGGGAGCAGAATCTGGCCTGAAAGCAAACCCTGATGGCCCCAAACACGTTTGTTCATTCTTAATTATTTTTATATAGATATGGAAGTAAGAGAAAAGAGACCTATCCAAAGCTCTAGGCACCCTAACCTATCATGAATGATAAAATAAATACCGTGAAAGCCCAGAAGCATTAAAGGAATCATTTCAATGGGAACTGGCCATATAGACACCTACAGAAGAGCAGCAAGCTCTAGAATGTCACAGGGCATGTCCTCCTTCTCTGATAAGGAAGGTGGCTGTTGTAGGGTGTCATGGGGGAGAGTTGCGAAGAAGGGCTTCACTTATTTTTAAGCTTATGTAAAGTTTTTGTTGTTTTGTTTCCATCAGGCTTTTGCTATTTCTTTGTCACATTCCAACAGCTATTTTAGTGAGTCACACTAGGCAGGCTTTGTGGGTGAACAGGAGTAAGGCTTTCTGTGCTGTCAGTAAGCAGAAGTGTGTGGGGAAGACTAGGAGCAAACAAACTAAATGAAAGCCTGAGGTCTGGGTAGGTGGCCTGCCCAGCTTCTCAACTGCTGCTGCCGTCAGCTTTTGCACACAAGTGTGGGTCTCAAAATGACAAGGCACTGGAACCAAATGACAGATGACTAATAACTTTACTGACTCAGTGGTTAATTTGCTGTCAGGCCTTTTCTCCGCCTAAGCACAAGCATCTTGCTTTATTGTCTATATTTATTTCAGTATAGATATTTTAAAAGGCTGGCATCTCAATACAGTTAACCACTATGAGCCAAACACACAGTAGATTTGGCATATGAAAGCAAATAATTTGAAAGATTGAAAGATTTCAAACGGAAGAGACAACGGTCTACATGAAGTTGTTGGAAGATGAGCTGCACTGAAGTGTTTCTATGAAATAGTTAGGTCAATAAGATAGATAGGTCAATAGATAGGTCAATAGATAAGATAAAGAAAACAAGTGGAAGTACTTAACTGCTGTGCTCTCACCCAGGAATAAATGGAATAAATTCTGCTTTGGTTACACCAATGTCAAAGGCTATGTCTACACTGGCAATTTAGGTCAACTTAAGGACCCGTAAGTTGACCTAAATTACTCCCCGTCCACACTGGACTTTCATTAAGTCGACTTAAGAACTTCCTTAAGTCGACTTAATAAGAACCGCCGGTAAGGTCGACCTAACCCTTAAGTCGACTTCTTAGGTCGACCTAAACCCAGTGTGGATGCTTAAGTCGACTTTATTAAGTCAACCTAAGGACAGTTAGGTCGACTTAACAGAGTGGACTAAGTACACGTTCAGGGTAACCACTTTATTAAGTCGACTTAACAAAGTCACCCTAACTTTTTCTAGTGTAGACATAGCCAATAAGATTAGAGTTTGGTCTTTAGGATTCTACTTAGTCCATGTAAGTACTACAGTTATCTGTTGGTGAAAAATAAGAATTAGAATATTATTTGCATTAGAAATGACTTCAACCAAACTGAGAATGAGCTGTTAAAAAAAAAAAAAAACAACCACTAAAAAACCCGAAAAGACATGTACCAAAGCAAAATTACAATAAATACCACACATCACACATTACTTATTCCGGATCTCATTAACATTCAAAGAATCTGCTAAGGATTCCGGGAACCCTTTTTCTCTGAATAAGCTAAAAAGAGTAACCAAATTTCTAAATACTTATCCTTTTGTGGTGCTCCTCTTGTATGTGTATTTTGTGTGAAAGCTTTCCCATAAGAAGGAGAGTCTTTATTTTACTCTACATAATTCCATAGGAGAAGGAGTCATATTTTCCAGTAATGGGCAATATAAAGTCTGACTGCTAACAATAAAAAAGAAATTAGTTTGTTGTCCTGTTAAAATGTAGATCCTTCATAGGAACATTAAGTAAGAAGGTCAGGGAATCTTTAGGGTGCCAGCATTTTGGCACTAAGATGAACCTCACTAATAATTTCCTCCCAAAAACTAATTCCTGATTACACGTGCAAGTATGTTCTTCTTTTCCTGCATGGAAACTCCTCCAACAGAGCACCTTTCTAACAGAAAAAAATATGATGGATCTTGTAATCTGCACAATAATTTATAGAAATTTTCATTATGAAGTGCACAAATTAAAAATGTCTATTCCCTTTCCCAAATAGAGAGTAACTCATCCAGATAATTTTTTATCCACGTTCCTCTCCCATCTTTTTATCTAGGTTCTTTTCTTATTGTGACATTTCTTGGGGTACTTAGGACTGTGAATCACTTCATTTCTATCCCCTCCCCCAGAGAGAGGATGTCTTTCTTGTGATATCTGTGTATCAGCTCCCTGACATCATCAATCTTTCAGCCACTCAAGCATTCTCTTGTATGCCAGTCCTGTTTTTGTCTTGCAGGTTGTCAATAGGTTCACCTCAATCCTTGAGTCTCTTTGAATTATTCCCTTGTAATAACCAACTCCAGATAATGGCTACTCACAGAAATTCCAGATTGTACCACTGTTTACAAGTTTTACCTTAAGCCAGCACTTCAGTAAACCACACATCACTTTTGAGCACTTATAATAAAACAAAAGTATTTATTTATGGTTCTGTAGGAAAGAATAAAGGTTTATGTAAGAAAGAATAAAAATATAACTACAAGAGAGAGAAAAGGATGCAAACAATGCAAAACAAAATGTGAACTACATTCACCAAATATCTTTCCAGATAATGAAGTAGTTCTCTTCCCACAAAGTTCAGCCCATTGAAGAGCTGGTTAGTTTCACAAGAACCAAGATCCAGACCTTCGTGAAAGCTCCCTGTTCCTTAAAGGGTTTCCTCAGTGAATGGGTCCAGAGGGCCTTTCCCTACACTCAGTTATATTGAAACAAACTTTTGTCTTTATACATAGGCAGGATGATCTATTTCCACGTGATTTCAGTCATTCTCCATTGACATTTCTGGGCCACGGCAAGAATAGACAATTTTCTGGATGACTAGGGGTCCTCTTGCTTGAATGGACCATTACTGAGTCACATTAGCTTCTCATGACTAATTACTACTCCAAGTACATAAAACATACTTTCAATATAAATTCAATATTCTTTATATATTACCTGTACACAGTGCTTTTTTTGTAAAAGAAAAGGTGCCGGTACTCAGCCAGGGACCTGGGGCTGCTGGCAGTGACAGCAAGAGCCGGGACCACATTGCTGTGAAAAAAGGTGCCGCTATTCAGTACCGCTGAGTACCATCACAAAAAAAGCCCTGCCTGTACATGCATCTCACAACTTGAAAAGTTATGAGCCATCCATAGATACCTTGAACATTGCTCTTTATGGATATATATCCTGTAGGATCTGTTTGATGTAGGGAGTTTGTCATGTATGAAGGGAGAGTTGTTTGCAAAGAACAGGGGACCCTTTGCCAAAGAGCCCCAGAGTAACATTTATCAACATCTTTTCAGTCAAAATTGTATATATTTAAGGTATTGAACTTTTTGTTGCAGTCACTTTGAGTGAGCCCCCAAAATGAGGTTAAAAATGTACCAAGATTTCAGATCAGGAACTGGGAACAGCTGTCTGAATTGAGTAAGCTCTACTCTTAGTCATAATGAATAGTCATGTTGATATCTCCTAGGGATAAATTCCTGGTTATTAATGAAAATAGTTAAGGGAAAGAATATTGGCAACAGGTCATCTAAAAAAAAATTGTTCAAAGCTACTAAGATGGACAAATTCATGTTCTTTTATTTCTGCTGACCTAAATTTCTTTTTATGCAACAATTACTATGAAAAGCTGCATTTGGGCTCCAGTCTGGTTTAAGTTTTACTCAGTGACTGGATGGTCTATTATTAATGCAGTCAATCACATCTTTTAATTGTGATGCATAATAATAATTATAATAAGCTGAATTAAGGAAAGATAGTCCACTCCACTTTGTAGGCTTAGAACTTTAAACTCACTCTTTGTCTTTTATGTTTCAGTTTGACTTTTAAAAGCATTCCCTGCCATGGTTTTAATGTCATATCAGGATATTAATATAGGTGAACTGAAACAAAAATAATAACTTTGGAAAGACATTAATCTTTGCTGCAGCTACCCTATCTTGCCAGGAAATTTCATGTTTTTTCCCATTTCTCTGTCTTTTATTTTATTCTACATTTGCCTTAGTATTGTTTTCTGTACAATATTTATTCCTAAACATTTTAAAGATCCCTTTCCCATTTCAATGTACATAGCTGATAACAGCTTGTTTTAATCCTTTTGGGATTATTAATTCCTAAAATTTCAAACAGCCTTCTTTTGAAGGTTAAAAATATTTGGTCAGCTATTGGTGCTGCTCTGCACTTCCTGATTTTGGTCAGAAGCAGAAGTGTCAAAAGCCTAATCATGGCATCAGGAAATAGCATGCCGTGCATGCAAACGATGGGATAATTGCACCCCAGGAGAAACCATTTTTGGTACAGTATTTCTGGTGTAGAGTCCAGTGGAACAGAATTTCTTAAGACAGCTGGCACTTGTCCCTGCCCCTGTAAGGAGGAAATGTCATCAACAACTGCGTGGAGGAACAGAGCTACTTTGCTGGCTCACCTCGTTAGCTCAGAGACAGAATACTAACAGCTTTCTAACACGGCTACCCCTTTGAAGCTTTCTGAAAGTGGAAGTTAGAAAGAGGGAGAAAAGGATTTGCTGAGGAAGGCCTGGAATATCTTGGAGATAGGATCAAGTTTACTTTGAAGCATTTTATGCTTATTTGTTTGAATGTAGTAATGGGAAAAAGCAACCACTAGAAAAACTGTGAGTTTTATAAAAGCCTAGCTTTTGTTAAGGGATATAAAAGTTGCCTGCTTACAAGACGGCTCTTGAATTCCAGTTTGAATGCTCTCAAACAGTTCTCATGAGAGTTTTGTGCAGCAGGGAGGAATTTTTGTGTCACAACTCAAAATAATGGAGATACTAGAAGATCAGTGAAGGCTGACATATGAAAATATCTCATGATATTTTTGTGTCATTGAACATGATTTTGCCTTGATCCTGAGCTCCCTCCTCACTTCAAGCTTGAAATAAATCTGAGTGTAGTGTGGTGTCCTTGGTCCTTCGCTTTACAGTTTAACCCTGACATTTCATGCTCTTTAAAAGGAAATTCTACCATTTTATTCAGAGCAGCAGGAACAATATAAAAAAATAACCATTCCCGGAATAATTAAAATCGGATTGCATCTAAACACAGAAGTTTCATTCTCTCAACTATATCACTTTTAAAATGCATTTAGTTAAACTGGTTCCAACCCTTCCTATGGACCCACTTAATTCTGGTTTATATTCATTTATCGTGAGCCTGTTCTGATAGGAATTTTTGCCTGTAGTCTCTTCAGCAATTACTAATCCCATTTTCTTTCCTTCAGTATAGTGATCATAGGTCTCTGTGTCAGAAGAGTTTCAGGGTACCTGAAATGTCCCATTTTTTTCATGTCATCAGTCAAAACATTTGGATTTTTAAAAAATAATTACAAGATGATTGTTCAAAAGTTATTGCTGTCCTGAGTAGGGTTTACTGTGTGTTCACTAGGAATAAACAGTCCAATGGGACCAAATCGTTCAGTGTGACAGCAGCATATGGATTGGAAAGTCAAATGACTATCAAAGCTGGTTTTTTGCTCAAAATAAATGTTAATATCATAAATTCTTGCAGAGCAATTAGTTCCTGATTCAGCAAAACACTTAAACACATGCTTAAGTTCCACAGACCTCACTGAAATTTAAGCACATGCTTAAAACTAAACCTATGCTTAAATGCTTTACTGAATACAGGCCTATGTGAAAAGGAAACTCCTCTACTCTGGAAGATAGGCATTTAACGCTATTGAGGCAGAAATGACACTAGCACATTTTTTAAAAAAGTGTATTTTGTCTTTTGTTAGAATATTTTGCCACCTTAAACATTGTCTTCATAGTGGTTTGAAGTTTGTGTGTGTGTGTGTGAGGCTTTGTACACACTAGAGAGTTATTGCAGAATAAGCTATCTTATCGCAGAAAAAACAAGCCCACTGTACATACCTGAATGCTCCTTGTTGCGTTATAAGTGCCCTGTTATACCAGAACAATAATACGACCTGTGTGAGAGGCATAACACCTATTATGGAACAACTTTTACTCTATAAAGTGTATGTGAATGCTGAGGAACTTTTCTTCCACAAGAAGTGGCCTCTGGAAATGTCCCAGAATTCCAAGCCTCTCCTTCTACCCAGGATTCCTAACGCTGGAAGTTGAAGAGTGGCACGGTGGGATAGGTGCCCACAATTAAATGCTCTTTCTTGCGGAAATGCAAAGAACAGTGTGGACCCCTCTTTACGTTATAAGGAGTGCAGTGTGAATACGCACTTGTGCTATAAATACAACACATTTATTATAATGCAAAGACTTATTGTGGAACAATTTTCTAGTGCAGACATGGCCTGAGAGAGAGAGAGAGAGAGAGAGAGAGAGCATAGGCTTGATGACATGTTGGCTATGTCTACACTGGCAAGTTAGCTCGACTTAAGGAGGCTTAAGTAGACCTAACTGAAGCCCTGTCCACACTACACTTTCATTAGGTCGACTTGAAAAAATCCTTAAAAATGCTTAGGCCGATTTGAACTGCGGGGTATTCGAACTAACCCCACGTAGGTCGACCTAACCCTTCCTTAGGTCAACCTAAGCCCAGTGTGGACGCATAAGTCCACTTTCTTAGGTCGACCTAAGGGAAGTGAGGGCGACTTACTAAGACCCGGTTAAGGGTAACCACTTTGTTAAGTCAACTTAATACGGTCAACTTAAAGTCGACCGTATTAAGTTGACTTAACAAAGTCGACCTAACTTTTCCTAGTGTAGACATAGCCGTTGAGACACATAAAAAACGTCCTGGAGTGACTAGCTCTCATCACGATACTTATCTGAGCAACTCACAGACATAATGAATTGATTTGTCTCCACGATGATCCTGGCAAGGTGGGGCACTTCTGGTAGTAGCTTGTGATGATAGCAGAGCAGAAATTATTCATTCAAAATGTGAGAGCAGGGAGTAGTGGCATTTTGTTGCATGTGAACTGCAGAATCAGTGAAGTGACAGACATATCACACACCTGTTTTTTGGCTATTTCATGTTCTCTGGATGATGCCAGACCACAAACTGTCACCTAACACTACTTAACTGAATTAGCATGTCCCAGCGAAAAGCAGGTGGCTTACTTCACTAATGTGCAAACAAATTGCCCTCAAAATGCTGCAGTCCCTTTTTCCTTTGGAACTTGGCCTTTAGTTGACAGTAAAAACAGATTGCGTTATATGTACAGAGTAGCTAATTCTGTTTGTCTAGGTGCATAAAGGTACATTATTTTTCTTGTATGAGAAATTGCTTTGCCCTTTAGATGATGTCAGGGTAGGGGAGTAAAATGTTACTGCTCAAAAAAGGAGAGGCGTGATGTTTGTAAAATGCATTGAAATCCTTAGGCAGAAGTGCCTATAGAAGCACCAAGTACTATTTATAATTTTTGTTATTGATTATTATTGGGCCACATGCTGAAGCTTTTTACTTGAACTAATATTGTCAAAACTGAGCGCCTAGAATTGAGGGACCTACAGAAAATCAATATCAAGGCACCTAAATATGTGACAAGGTTTTCAGAATTGTTCATTTCACTGACTGGCAAAATCCTGGTTCCAATGAAGTCAGCGTAGACCGGATTTCATCTTGGGAGTTTTGACAAAGATTTGAATACAGGCTACTGGATTTATAGAAACAGGCAGAAGAGGAATGAATCCTTGCATAAAGCAATGACTTTGGTGCAAGAACTGAACTATTATGGAGGAGGATTATTAATATGAATGCCAATAGATATGGACAGTAATATCTTTCTGTGAAGCCACTGTGAGTAGTAGATCTGGATGAATACTAATAAAAACTGGATATGAATAAATTATTCAATCAATTTTGCCATTATTTATTATCCGACAAATTGTATTTGCTCAGCTCTCATGGGTAATTCCAGGCATCCTCCTGAGAATATCTGGCTTCCTCATGATAAACAATGTTATAAAGTATACACTCCAATACCTAAAAAAAGAAAGACAAACAGGGAATTCTTTGGGACTATTAAAGACTAACAAATTTATTTATCACATGAGCTTTCATGGGCACAATCCCACCTAGTTAGATGGTAGCTGTAAAAATATACAGAGAAGGGTGGGTCACAACACAAGGTTAATTCAAAAATAGACCTAGTGAGATCTGCTCACCTCTCTCTTTAAAGTAAATAAGATGTTTGGATTCAAACCATGGACTAGGAAGGCAGGAGCTGAGAAGGGTGATTTAAGGGAAATTACCTTTTGTAATCATAGAATCATAGGGCTGGAAGGGACCTCATGAGGTCATCTAGTCCGACCCCCTGATAAAAGCAGGACCACTCCCACTAAATCATCCCAGCCAGGGTTTTGTCTAACCAAACCTTAAATATCTCCAAAGACGGAGATTCCACCACCTCCCTAGGTAATCCATTCCAATGATTCACCTCCCTCCTAGTGAGAGAGTTTTTCCTAATATCCAATCTCGACCTCCCCAGCTGTAACTTGAAACCATTGCTCCTTGTTCTGTCCTCTGTTATTACCGAGAACAGCCTAGCTCCCTCCTCTTTGGAGCAACCCTTCAAGTAGTTGAAGGTTGCTATCAAATCCCCCCTCAGTCTTCTCTTCTGTAGACTAAATAAGCCTAGTTCCTTCAGTCTCTCCTCGTAAGTCATGTGCCCCAGCCCCCTAATCATTTTCGTTGTCCTGCGCTGGACTCTTTCTAATTTGTCCACATC
This sequence comes from Pelusios castaneus, assembly GCA_007922175.1. Classification (NCBI taxonomy): domain Eukaryota; kingdom Metazoa; phylum Chordata; order Testudines; family Pelomedusidae; genus Pelusios; species Pelusios castaneus. Next base: position 24,300,270 of record ML685780.1, read on the forward strand.
CTTTCTGTAGTAGGGAGCTCAAAACTGGACACAGTATTCCATATGCGCCACACCAGTGCCGAATAGAGGGGAATTATCACATCCCTCGATCTGCTGGCAACACTTCTACTGATGCAGCCCAATATGCTATTGGCCTTTTTGGCAACAAGAGCACACTGTTGGCTCATATCCAGCTTCCCATCCACCATAACCCCCAGGTCCTTTTCTACAGTGCTGCTACTTAGCCAATTGGTCCCCAGCTTGTAGCAGTGCATTGGATTTTTCCGTTGTAAGTGCAGGACTTTGCAGCCATTCAAGTGTTTTGTTCAAATCCAGTATGAAACTATCTAGTTTGCCTATAAATTTCAATTCTGTAATTTCACGTTCCAATCTGGTTTGGAAGTTTTATAAGTCTTTAAAAATGCCACAGAACTCCTTGTTTGTTTTGCTGAAATAGACTAACACGGCTACTCCCCTGGGACTTAACTCTAATACCTGTTGCTGCTTCATCAGACCATGTTAGTGACATCACATTCCACTTCCTGAATGCCAGGCCATTTGAGACAGACGGCATGGTAATTGGTAGACTTGGCAGGATTTTATTTTTATTTTTTTATAATTTTAACAGATATTGATATTTTTAAGTAATGTGTTAAATTTTCTCTATTTACATTTTTACAGTAATGCTTCCAACCATGTTGTTAAGTAATGTTCTTTTAAATATATTCCAAAGGGGTAGCCATATTAGTCTAGTTCAGCAAAACAAACAAGGAATTTTTTTTCCGTTTCAAGCGTCTGACCAAGTGGGATCTCTTCCACATAAGCTCATGCAATAAATAAATTTATTAATCATTAAAAGTGCCACAGGACTCCTTGTTTATTTTTTCTTTTAAATATGTTTCTGTCCTTACTGATCTTTGTTTGATTATTATACCCCTCCTAGTTTCTTCAGTATTTATTCCATCTCAAACTTTACAAAACAGTGGTTAGAAAAGATTTGGTGCAAATGAAAATAGGTGGAGAGACACCTGACCTTATGGTTGTTGGATGCTGTCACACTCGTCAAGTCATTTGTGTGCAGACATCAAGGTAGCAAAATTCAGTGAGACTAGTTGAAACCATAGAGGTACAGGATGCAATAGGAGGACAGCGTAAAGACGGCAGGGTCTCCTCCAGCAATTTTTACAAATTTTCTTCTGCCGATGCGATTTTTCTTCTGCAGGTGTGATTTTTGGTGGGTGCTACAAAAATGAAGGAAGGAGATAATGGCCATGCTCATCCAGCTGTAATTTATAAAAAGTTCGAAAGTATGAATAATGAATACATTTTGTTTGAATGAAATTTGTTTGATATCCTATTTAAAATATCTGAGTTTAAAATTTAAATAAATTGAAAATTATAATTAACGATTAACAGTATGACAATATAACAATTAATTTAACAACGGTGGCAAGTTATAAAAAGTAACAGTTTATGTAGGTGGGCGGTAAACTTACTGCAAATGTGAAAATATTGAAAAACTGGGCATTGATCCAAAAAAGGTTGAAGACCACTGCACTATGCTTTCAAAGACCCTTCTGTTCAGTCTCCTCTTTTCGCATGCAGTTCTGCATGCCCAATAATTTGCACTGGCTATTATGTATGCCCAATACTTCTGGATATACAGATGGTAGAAAAGCATTCACTCATGGTATTTGTTTTACCTGGGCATGCAAATTTGTACAAATGTGATCATTTGTGAATGTGCATTGTGATAAATGAAGAACTTTTTCCATGCATAATGCAAATCAATGTTCTCAATCACCAGTCCCCCCCAAATTAAGGCTTTTTTCTGCAAGTTGTTCCACATGATTGGACCCTAGCACCAAAATGGAAACCTACTGACTTCAATCAGGTACTGCATGGGGGCAGTTGTCAACCCACATGGAACAAGTTACAGAATTATCTTCTAAGTAGCAATGCTTCATGTTATCAGTGCAACACTCAGGGTGCGTCTACACTTACAAATTAAGTTGACTTAAGGAGGCTTAAGTCGACTTAATTTACTCCGTGTCTACACTGGGTTTTCCTTAATTCGACTTAAGATGCTCCTTAACACCTCGTTTTAATTCGAACTAGCACTTAAGTCAACTTTATGAAGTCGACTTAAGCCAGTGGAGACAGGGATTAGCGCCTTGGTGGAGCTTATTAAGTCGACTTTAAACGTGAAGTTGACTTAATAAGGTCGACTTTAAGTTGACTTATAGTCGACCTTATTAAATCGACTTCACAAAGTTGACCTAACTTTTCAAGAGTAGACATAGCCTCAGTGCCCCAACAAGTTAAGTTCCATGGAGTGTAACAGTCGTCCTTGTCTTTTAATTTATTTAAGCTGTGACTTTCCAGTCTATGAAAAAAGAAGCATTGGGTGCTAATGAAACCCAAAAGGGTAAGTGTTGCAAGCAAGTTCATGGCCTGAGACTGAACAGCAGCCTCCACGGGCTATCTTTGTAGGGGCTTTGCGTAGTGGAAGTCTTGCTGATACAGCTGCTTTGTGAGCCAGATTCTGGTCTCTTCTACACCAGTGTAAATCTGGAGTAACTTCATGAAAGGCAATGGAGTTACCCTGAACCTACATTGGCTTAACTTGGGTCAGAATCAGGGCTTGTAAATATGTAGAAGAGCTAACTCCGATGATGCAGCTAAATTAAGAAGTAGACATGGAAAAGCTCTTGCTTATTGGTCCTGGAATTTTCCTGGCTAAACTGTTGGAAAACTGTGAGATGAGATCAACAATTTGCAGGACAGCACCTACCAATTTCTAATGTTTGATTTTAGCAACTTATTCTGGTTTTTGTGGTGCTCAGGTTTTTGTGGAGTGGAGCTTCTTCCCTTCCTTTGTTGAGCACTAGTTTTATTTTACAAAACACAGCTTAATCTTTGGGAAAAAAATTCTAATGCACTTACACCTGTATTATGTCTCTGTACCACACATACTGGAAGGGCTAAACAATATTAGATTATCGTACTTTGTCATATGCACATTGTGCTGTTGGAGGGATAATTAATTGCTGGGTTTTCTGCCTGTAGGTTAACTAGTGATCCCATCATTTGACTGGGAGCATGTCATTTTTTCCTCCAATGCTATACTGTGTACAGTTGAACAGTGTGAAAAGATTCATGTACAGCTGTGCTGTGCAAGTGGGCGGGCATCTCATTCAGTAATAGCTTCTAATATGCACAGCCATGAATACGTACAGTTATAAATAACCCATTCGGACTGGCTGTGCAAGCCTACTCAAAGTAGAGAGAACAACATAATCTTGGCTGCGCTGTTATAAAATTTTCTGGAAAAGAAACTTAAGGCCAGCTCCTCTTCTGTGTGTAAATCAGCATGAAATCAAAGGAGCAATATCAGTTGATACCAGTTAAGTCTGATGCATCATGTAATTTTTCCATTCCTTACTTGATTAAGTTTGTGTTTGCATCAGAGAGAGACCCAAACGCAAATTGAGGGGCTGAACACCTATGGGGACAAAACTTTTATTGTCTGGAGTTTAACCTCAATGTCCAGGTCCCATATCTCCCTCATATAGAATTGAGTAGAGAATGCTATCCTTTCTATAGAATTCTTAAAGCAACCTCTGCCTTCTGCAGCTGTGCAACAAGATAGTGGAAATAATAACCTGATTGCACTGGTACAGCTGAGGTATGATCTGCCATGAGGGACCTCTGACTGGTGATGATGCATGAGACTAAAAGAAGCAGGCTGGAATCTCAGCACCCAAATGGATACATGTACCTGAATCCAGAGGCTTATGACTTAGAAATCACAATGAATATACAACCTCATGGTGCCATTTTTACACAGTCACTTTGCAAGGGAGAACCTTGCTTTAAGAAGAGAAAAATGTGAGAAATTTATTTAGTATTAACTGTACTGAGTTCTAATCAACATCAGCAAGAGTGACCCAAAATCACCAAAACCAGTGGACTTCACCATATATAACCAGATCAAGTCATCTTCTCTTTAAGAATCCCTTGTAGAGCCAAGCCCCTGACATTTCTGTCCCATATTTGTATACATTTCAACTTAATATTTTTGTCACTGGTCTTTCAATACATTTTTTTTTAACTTTCTATAGTAAGTCTCCTCAGGTTTTTCCTCTTTTTCTTTAATTCACTACACTTTTTTTATTCAGTCTGCCTCTCCCTTCAGTTTTTTCCAGTGATCATCTTTTTTCCCCTTCTATCTAAATTTCCTTCTTGTTCTCTTCCATTCTTTGCGTCTAATTCATGCAGCAAAGGAGGAACTACACAGGGGTTAAAGTAAGGGGGAACGCAGTTCCGGGGCCCACAAATTTGAGGGACCAGAGTTCGGGGGGGCCACTAAAAATAGGAAAACTCAGTGGAACACATGTTCCACCCTGCCCTGGCTGCTGGTAGGTCTTACGCCCCCCCCCCCCTCCCCCATTGTTAATCACAATACTTATTGTGTTATGCAGTGTTTGCTAGTTTGTGACAATAATTGCTATAGACATAAACACCTTATAAAATTATAAATATTTTTAGGGAGCGATAACTGATGCGTGTGGTACTGAGAAGTGGTTGCAAATGCCTACCTGGGCTGGGGCCCACACATGGATGAAGGGTGCCCAGGCAATACAGGAAGGGGGCCCAGAGATTAGGAGGGTTCCGGAGCCTGTCAAATTATACTTTAACCACTGGAACTACACCCCCTTAATTAGACTTTGAAGAGAATTGTGCAGGTAACCTGAGAATAGTTATGGATGTATAGATCTCCTCTTGCCTTATCGAGATAAGAAGATATGCAATTTAGCGCTGGTATGTTAAATTCCCAAGCCAAAGTTTTAGCAGATATTTAACATGAGAGAAAAACAAAGCTTGTATGTATGCTTCTATTTTTGTTTATTACTCCCAAACAGCTTATCTATACATGTTTCTCTTTTATGCTGTGGTAAGCTGTAACAGCACTAAAAAGATGCAAACAACACACTAGTGTATTGAATGTGCTAGAGTGCTGAGCTATTGGCCTGGCAATGAAGTAGGAGTGCCTCACTGAGGTACTAACACCTAATTTAAAATTGTCATCTAAGTGCATCACTAACAATACAGAGATATTCTTCTATACCGACCATTAAAGTACACTTTCACTCCAGGACATGTTTTTTGTTTATTTGGATTTGCAAAGCACCTCTCCAGTGCTCTAGGTAATAATAAAATGTTGAGGTTAATAGACATCAAATATATCAAGCAAGATTAATAAAAATGTGAATGTAATATAATTTTATGGCTGGCAGCTTTATGTTAAACAGTGCTTTCCATTAACATACTTTCTGTCAAATCAATCATGCAGTCAGTATAATTACTTAGATTAATTTTGCCTCAAAATTACCTGAAACCAAAAATGAGAAAGTGTTGAGTTCCTGGTAAAAGTTAAGAAAAAGTTATGCATATTAATATTCCAGAATGTTTCCCATTGCAGAACTGTTGGCTTCATGGTGAACTTTTCTGAGCATACATTCCTAATAAGTCTTCATTAGCCCAATTTATTATCTTTCTAGTTTTGGAAGTCATGGCAATTTTAAAAACATTACTCTTTTTTTCCTCCCATCTGGACTTTTTTTAGAAAAACATTGGGTGAGCCAAACAAGTACCGATTGCTTTCACCGGGTATTTAAAGCTGTGAAGTGAGCCCTACTGCAAGATCATGTGGTAATTTATTTGCCAGTTACAAGTTTACCATAGACATATCCTCATGTATATTGCGCAAGGGAGGAGAAATCTTGTACACAGATGTTTGCATTTCCTTATTTGTGGTAGTTACTTTTTATTCATAGGCATCCTGTAAAATACTATCATTTAATAATTTCTACCATGTTCCCTGGTTGTGATGACCAAAGGGATTCACCAGAAGACAGTACGTTGGAGAAGGAGTTTTTCACAGTGGCATTTCTTTTCCTCTACTTCATGGCTTCAGAACTCGTGGAGGGAACTCTCTGTTGAAACAAAGATTCATTTGCCCTTCTTCTTCTTGTAGTCCAGTATTACTATTGTATCTCCTGTTCAGAGACAGAGGAGAACAGATTGCGAATCAAAGACACAAATTGATGCTGATTCACTTAATTCATATGTGAAACATGTTAGGATACTATAGACCTGAACCAACTCCTGGGGTCTCAGCACTCCTGAAGTTGAGTGGGGTTGGAACAGGGGTGAGATCTGAAATGTGCAGTCTGGACTGATCTTTATTCTCAAGTCAGGAGAGAAGACAAATTTACCTGGCTTGTGTCTGACACATGTTAGACTATTAGACACTGAAGAAGAATTTGAAATGTGTTATTATCCTAGTGCCGTTGAAAATAATATATTATAAAAATAAAGTTTTTTAAAAAGAGAAAATGATTTTTACCATGGACTTCAATGAGGGAAAGGATCTGTATTAACTTGATAAAAAGAATATTTCAAATTATTTTAAAACAAAGTACTCCTGCAAGGACATGGAGCCCAGAAATGATCTCCTGTCCCTTCCATTCTCTGTGTCCCAGCCTGACACTTGCTGTTAGCCAGTTGGCAAATTACTCTGTTTGCCTTCTAGTCGCACTGTACATCCAGTGCCCAGTAATGATTAATGTTGATCTTGGCAAGTTTTTGCAGTCTACTTAGAGAACTGCAAAAGGCTCCGAAACCTTGCTAATGGAGCAAAAGTGAATGCATCACATTATGATGAGAAAAGAGGCGAAATGTATACCTCTCATTATGGCCATTTTACCTGGCATGTCATTAAATCAAACTATCTGCTGCCATGTAGAAAATTAATGACAGATTTATATTTATTTACCCATTAAAAATAAGTTTTATTCCGCTAAACTTGTACTGCAAAATGGACAGAAACAACAAACAATACAATATAACTCTGATGGTAAAACAGTGAATGTGGAAAAGATTCACCCCCTGCCCCTCTGTTAATGAAATGAGAGACATGGAAATGATGGGTAAAGCACAAGAGGCATTTGACATCTAAGATGGTTATCTGAACTCACTAAACCTTTAAAAGCCTCCTCACCCATCTTCCCATGCTTTTTGCATCCTATCATTTGCTATTAAGAATCTTCCTCCTGCTTACTGAGACCATCTTTTAGAGGAGACTTAGTGACCCACTGCCCTAACCTCCCAAAGCTTCCCTGGGAAGAAAATCTGAAGCTCTTCCTCCACCAACAGAACTGGGTTTTACTGCTGCCTCTTTTTGAGTTTCCTTGGTAGAATTATTCCAGCTTGCACAGCATGCAGGAATCAGCCTGATATACAGCAAAATTCCTTCCATAATTATTAAATATCCTACCAGGAGAACCATATTATACTTACCAGTGCAAAAGGTTACTTCATGGATAGGAAAAAGAGGAGATACTTTAGGTACAGTGGTAAGGTACACTTCTCGTGGATAATTGCCTGTCAGGGACGGTATGGGTTTCTTTGGATCTGCCTCAGCACAGGGTATTGGAGTTGATCACTTCTTGAAGTCTGTTCCACCTCCATATTTCTATGATTCTACATGCTGGCTGGTACCTCCTACTCAGCTTCCTACATTCATCAGTAATCTCCCTGGAGTGCCCAAGGGATCTGGGAAGCTAAGTAGCAGACACTGCCTCGTCAACTTCTTGCGAACTGACAGGGTGCATTATAAGTAAAAACATCTGGCAGAGAGCCATTCAGACCTCAGACATCCCTTTCTAGGTGAGCCATTGACTGTTCTGCCCTGAATTGCTGTTGATGGGCTTGGACCAACGAAATTACCTATAGTTCTGCATTGCAAATGTGTTCCATGATGCAAAGAGCTTCGCAAGTCCTTAATGTCATGTGAGAGTGGTATCCGAACACATGCCTTCCTACAGAAGCCAGAAAATATCTTTCTTTGTGCAGCTCTTTGCATCAGTTCTTACCAGTGGGGAATACTTGTGAAGGGAACAGCCGAGTTAGGAGACATAGGCTAAAGTTTTGGTAATGGAAAGAAAACAATACATTTGTGCTGCAACACACACTTCTCTGTGTATATGTGTGGTAGGATTCTTTGAGTTGTTTTATAAAGTATAATTACTTGTGGAGTGGATCACCTTTATGTTTAATATGCTATTGCCATGCTGCACTATAGTTTAAGTTTGGGTGGAAGAGGTGGGAGAGGAGAGAAACTGAAGGCTGAGAGGAAGAAGGTGCAATAAACCAAAGAGAGGTGTGCAGTGGACCAGGAGACGGAGGAAAAATCAGACAACAGTGACACCAAGAAGACCTATTTACCAACTCTAGGACCATCTTGGAGTACTAGCTGGTTTGTCAGCTACCTGTACAAACTGTGATGGAAAAAAGAATAAAATGGGTCCAGAGTCTGGAAAATAACTTAATACCTGCTTTGAGGAATCTGAAGAAACTAGAGGGAAGCAGAAACTTGCACAGCACTGAACACATCCTCTGAATAAACATACATTAACAACTCAAGGCATATATATATATATATATATATTAGATAGACAATTTTTTGCCCAGTCAATGCCCAAAGTACTTTATTCCAGGTCCTCAACCCTCATGTAATTAGCAGTTCAGTCCTTACTCCAGAATAAACCACAGCTGTGTGTTTGCAGGCTAGCTGATCACAGCTAACTCACTTAGTCCATGTCTACATGGGGAGCTTGTTCCAATATTGCTTTGCTTTTTCTAGAGACAAGGTGGGTGAGGCAGTATGTGTTATTAGATCAACTGCTGTTGGTGAGAGAGACAGGCTTTCAAGTTACATGGAGCTTTTCTTTAGCTCTGGACTGCTATACAGAGTGTGACAGCTAAATACACAGGTGGAAGAAATTGTTAAACATAAGGAGTTCACATATGTTCCTTTTTCTAGCAGAAATTGCCCTCTGTCCACATACAAATTATCTCATATCCTTTTAGTCTTATCTCCTAAACCAGGATAATTAAACCACTTTGGAAGTAATTTTAGTTCTAGCTTCACTTTCTTTGGTCAGATGCCTCCTTTCCCAGCAAGTGTCCCATCTAGCAGCTGGGCCTTTAAATGCCAGAGAAGCAGCTTGCTGCAGACCTATGAAAACTATTTTACATGCAATTAGTGTTTGATTGCTACTGGCTGCAGCTTCTTCTTCAGAAACCCAGTGAGTGATCCTCTTGCCTTAGGGTTTGTTTGCTAAATTAATTTTTGCTCATTTCTTTCAGGGTAGCTGTAAGCCACTTGTCTGTTTTCTGTGAACTCACCAGATACTTTGTGCATTTAAAGCCCCCAGTCTTTTTCCATGGCTTCTCCCTAGTACAGGCATTTAAATCTCATGCAAAGTAGCTATCTGGTGATAGCCAGTAAGGCAACAGGCATCCCAGACAGATCCTACTTACATCCAGCTCAAAGTAAAGAAGTTAGAAAAGGGTTTGCAGGTCTGCTAGAGGAAAAAGAAAAGTATCAGCTGTATCGCCAAATGCTAACATTTGCACTAGAGCAGGGACCATACCAGAACCTCAAATCAGCCCCCTCCTCATTATATTTCTGGGCAGTTTGGATTCAGGGACTTTGATCTGAACCACTCCTGGTGATCTTATGTTCTGAAGAAGACCATTTTGTCTTTTTTGAGGTTTCGCTTTCAGTTTGACTGGTGGAAATACTGTAAAATCTGTTGTTCTTGTGATATTTTCTACCCATCAGGAATGACTTATGCTTCACTTTTGGAAGCACAGATTCAGGGGCTAAGTTCTCAGTTGGTGTAAATGATTACCCCATTTGGGCTATCCAGGTTACCCGACAATATTAGAAACTTTTAGCATTTTTTTAAAAAGTATTTGTACTATTTTCTGTATCTCTCTGCCTGTACATTTGGGTTCTCTTGACTAGCTTGAGTCGAATGGTGCAAGTTGAGGAAAAACAAAAATGGAAACCCCAAAATGCTATATAAAAGAGTTTGTTTAAAAAAAAAAAAAGGGGGGGGGTCTGCTATCTCTTGGCTGTCCAGATCTTGAAAAATGTATTACATTATTAGAAAGAGCTGGGAATGCAGGCTCAGAAACAATATAATCCCTGTTTCTCAGTTGATGTGAACAAGGCATTGAACCTTAAAAATATTAAAAAGGAGTCCCGTGGCACTTTTAAAGACTAACAAATATATTTATCGCATGAGCTTTTGTGGGAAAAAATCCCTCTTCATTAGATACTTTGAAGATGGGGAGCTTTCTGTAAGTTCCCATCTTCAAATGTCTGATGAAGAGGGATTTTTTCCCATGAAAGCTCATGCGATAAATACATTTGTTAGTTTTTAAAAATGCCACAGGACTCCTTGTTTGTTTTGCTGAACTAGAATAACCTGGCTACCTCTTTGGAACTTAAAAATATTACTTGTTCAGTGTGGAATATTGACAGCCCTGGACTTTGGAATAATTTTGGGGGAAATATGCATATTGTGTGAGGAAAGAGGAAATATTTTGTGACAAGTGCTTTTTATTTTAAGGAAAGCTGCTCAAAGGTTGGAACTGTAAGTAGTTCTGGGGTAAATAAAAATACCCAGTATAGGTCAGATTATAAGAGATCTGTAATCAAGGTCTGATTAAGGCACCTGGGGCTATCCATTCTTGTGGGCTCTCTACCCACCACGGCAGCAGCTTGCCTGGAGAGGGCGAGGTGGCTCTCTGACACACCAGCTGTGGGGCTCACAGACCCGTGTGGGGGCCTGGGGCCTGGAGACCACTCAGCTGTGGGGGTGGGGTGGTACTGCAGTCTGGCAGACCACCCCCCACTTGGAGTATAAGAGTGCAGGCTGGTGGCACTTGGGCTGGCCGGCTCCTGGTTTGTTTTTGCAGGTGCCACGGCCCCCTCAAGGCTGGGGCTGCAGCCCCTAAAGCCCCTTGGTTAATTTGGCCCTGTCTGTAATAGATGCAATTCATTATGTGCTGTGAGCATCATGCCTATGAATGGTCAAAGTTTTGCATTGCAACACTTTTCATCAGAAAATTTGGTTTTTCACAAAGTGAAATTTCTTACAGAAAATGTTTTTCCAACAAAGAAAAAAAACCTATTATAAAATGAAATGTTTTTAGTTTATTGACCCCCCAAAATCAAGATTTTACACAAAGAAAATACCAATTTTTGACCAGGAGTACTCATGGCCACGTTTATTGGATATGAGTATACATAATTTCAATAGATTGTTTAGGTGTCCACGATAAATCATATTTGACAGAGAAATGCTGAGCAATTTCAGTTACTGTTATATCTATATATTTTATGTTTGCGTTGGCTAGTCAAACAGCTTAACCCAGTTTCTGCACAGTTGAGAGTTATTATCGACATACTGAGATACTGTTTTGAACAAAAGATTCATCTAGTGTAACCAGTAATTGTTAAGATAATGGCTGTGAAGATCTGTTTCCAAAAAGAGAGAGAAAATGGCCTGAGATGGGGTAGGGTTCTGAGTTGAGAGAATTCTTTCCAGGTATCTGGCTGGTGAGTCTTGCCCACATGCTCTGGGTTTAGCTGATTGCCGTATTTGGGGTTGGAAGGGCATTTTCCTCAACAAGGGCAGATTGGCAAAGGCCCTAGAGTTTTTTCACCTTCCTCTGCAGCATGGGGCATGGATCACTTGCTGGTGGATTCTCTGTACCTTGAAGTCTTTAATCCATGATTTGAGAGAGTTTGAGTAACTCAGTCATATGTTAGAGGTTTATCACAGGAGAGGTTGGGTGAGGTTCTGTGGCCTTCATTTTAAAGAAGGTCAGAGTAGATGATCATATTGGTCCCTTTTGGCCTTTGAGTCTGTGTTTATTAAAAAAGAGCCACTATACTGTAACTCAGAAACCATTTAACAATGCATGGCAAGGCTAGACAATATTGTAGGCTTTGGATGTGAAAAACTGAACATGCATTTAAAATTACAAGAGGGGGGAAGAATGTAATTAAATAAATACTAGGAATATTAACCCAGGACTAACAGCCTGTACTTTGTGAAAAATGCCATAGGATCATTTATTATCACAAGAGGCTGTGATTTTGCCTACTTTTAATAATTTAAACTATATAGCGGGTATAATTTAGTGGAGTTCTATTCCTTTCAATAGCGGTATATCAGTTTACATTAATTGAGGATCTGGCTGTGCTTGTAAAGTACATTTATATAGGCTCTCTGAGATGCCCACCAGCACCTTCAAAATATGCATAGATTGAATTTGCTCAAGAGTCAGAATATAAATAAGGGGTTTGACCTGGTGTTCTGGGTAGGGTTTATCTCTTACCAACAGATCTGAGTGAGATTGATTTCTCCTTTTAGCTGATTGTAGTCAGCCATCAGTGACTTGCATTTAATTTGATCACCAGTCGGTATGTTTCTTTTCTTCTTAGGCATCAAATCATTTGCATTCCACTGGTGTTGCTTATGTTGATAATCTCCTGTTGTTGTAACTGGCAGTGAGGGTTAGGAAGTGATGGAGAAACATCCATGAAGCACTGAAACTTGTTCATATGACTTGAAAAATAAACCTGTTTTGCCCTTGCTTCTCTGAACAGCAAATAATCCCAAAAGACAAATGAAGCAAAAGATGGTATATGAGAGAGAGAGAGAGCGCATGTGAAGGGGCAAGTGTTCTGCATGCTACTCCAGAAGATATTCCCTGGAGAGATCTTGTAATTTGTAGTACAGGGTGGCACAGTTCATTGTATGTCTTTCTAAGGAACAGACATGTTTGTTCACAAATATATATATCTAGCTACTGTACCTCATGATGTTTGCCATACAATACAGAGCAATCTATATTCCTGATAGTAGAAATACGGGGACTTTTGATCACAGATTTGGAGCAAAATTCTTTGTTTTGTTATATCTGTACAGTCTCTCTTAAATCAATGGAAAGCCAGATGCATGTTTGAATGCAGGATCTGGCCCATCATCTCTTTTGTGTCTAGACCTCTCTACAACTACCAGCACCTGTCCTCATCTGGTAAGTTTAAGCAGGGGAAAAAAAGGCTACAGCCAAATTTTCAACCCCTGGGTGCCTATAGAAGTCATCTATTTACAAAGGTATGGTGCGCCTGCAGCTCAACAATGGGCTATGCAGTTACTCAACACCTGTGATATTCAGTCCATGTCTATTTAGCTGCTTAAATAGAGATGTTAAAAGCCTAATTTTAGGCACTCTGGTTTAAAACTTTTGGCCTGAGATTCTCATGAGTCTTAACAAATTTGGTCAAGGATAAAATAGTTCTGCTAAACAGATTCCCCCCGCACCTCTACCCCAAAGCTTGCAGAATTCCATCCTGGAAAATGTCACAAATTTTCACACATTTGTCCTCAGTAAAATATATATATTTCTCCTCAATAGAAACATTTTCACCTCAGAAAGTATTTTTGGAGAGTGGGAGAAGGAGATGCGAAATGAAAAGAAAAAATATAACCCTGCTTTTTTCCTTGCTATGTAATATAACTACCTAAAATTCTCAATGGGATGACTTTTTATACCCCCCTCCCCTTTTATTACTCAACATCTTGACTCATGCCACCAACCTGTGGCTAGAAAAGAAGAAAGAGGATCTTGTGCATGGTTAGTTAAAGCCCACAAATACTTTGTCATATTCTATTGACAGAAGCTCCGATGCTTGCACTCAGGTCCATCAATGTCAGTTTTCTTTCATCTGTAAATTCTTTATAAACAGCAGCAGTCCATAGTTGAATAAATTCTATACAGAGGTAGAAAAATTTTAGACCAGAGGGAATCCAGTTTCTGGGTATGATGGTCTGAGAAGGAGTCAAATTCCAGTTATTATGCTGATCAACAGACCCTTCTCCAGCTATCTTAGGGAAAACTGACATATTCTCCCATTTTTGTGAGGGGTGTATTACTAAAGCCCTGTCTACAATGCTGGGAAAATTTGGCAGCAGTCAACAGGAGATATGAAAGCTATGCAGGGTAGCTTGCAGAACTCCCATCAACTTCCTAACTCCCCTTCAGTGCAGCATCTTCACTGCGCTGTGTCACTTGATGGGGTGGTTTTACTAGGTTGATTTCTGGATTGACTGAGCATGTCTTAACTAACGGCTAAGTCGATCTGGGAAGATTGATCTGACAGCGGCGACTTTGCTGCCATCAGTGAAAACGTGGCCTAAAAACTGAGGAGCTTTATTGGAGACCAAGCATCAAATCTGTGCATGGACTGCCCTGTAGGCAGGCATGCACAGCACTGCTCCACTGTTTGAGCAGCTCCCACTCTCAAAGCACATTTCAATTTTTCATTTGATTACACATGAAAAACAAAAAGTGAACTAACCCCAAATCATACGGTTGAGAAACTCTCCAGTGTTGTAGATCCAGACAATGAGGATAAGGCTACTGCAGAAAAAGGCCGCTAGACCCACTGGGCTGAAAAAAGTGAAGAGAGGGTATACCCACTCTCCAGTTACGGAGTAAATCCACAGGACCCTAGACAAGGAAAGAGAGGATTCTTGGTTAGGACCATTTGGTTAGGACATTTAACTACTGGTGCAACATTTCCATTGCACAGTTCGAAAGCTACACTCTTTTCTATGAAGTACACATGCAATTTGACACGAGATAGAACATATGAAATATCCTGCCATGACCAACTTGGTTCTATTGTGCTCTAATTTCAGCAAATATTAGGGTATATAAATAACATAAGTAACTCTCCACAGCTGAGAAATATGGGTATTTAGCTATACTGTATAACAACAAAATAATTTTTAGGCAGATCTTTTTCCAACTGGTTGCCCTGGCTTTTAGGCACCCACCTCAATCACAGACAGTGGGGAGAAAGAAATACTATTGCTCATCTATCTGTCCCTTCAGCAGTGACCAGTCCATCAAGGAGTGGCTATGACCTTTGTTCCCCTGAGGGGGCAAAGGTTCCCCAGCACCTCTTCCTTTTTGCCTCATAGAGGAGGAACAACTGTAGGTATGTAGCAAGGGGTGTTGTGGTGTTGTCCACCCTTCCCCTTCCTGGGCTGTTTATGGGGTTTCATACCCCTTATTCTGTCCTGCTTCCTCTTCCCTCTATCTTCCCTCAAATCCAAACTATATCTTGCTGTGATTACCAGTTAACGTCGGCTATTTGCATACTGTGATGCTATTGGCCAAAAGAGCCTTAAAAGCTAAATTTTTTGATTGATAGCTCTTTGGTCTGAACTTTTTTTAAAAAAAAATATGACACATTTGGAGATAAACAGGGCTTTTTTTGTGATGGTACTCAGGGGTACTGAGTACTAGCACCCTTTTTTCACAGCAATGCAGCCCCAGGTCCCTGGCCAAGTGCCAGCACCTTTTCTTTTACAAAAAAAAAAAAAAAAAAAAAAAAAAAAAGCACTAGAGATAAGTATAATTCAAATGGGACCTCACTCATCCAAACTGGAATAAAACTGCAAAGGTACTTTACCAAAACCAGGTAACTTAAAATTAGGATATTTCGACTACGTAAAGCCAAAAGGATGGGCTGAGGCCGCATTTAGCTCCTTTGGGGTTGTGGGGGAACTTCTCTTTGTAATACATTCTTGTAGAGAGATGCTTGTAGAAGGTTGTGATTTAGAGACACTCCCTACCCCTTTGGAATTTCCCTAGCATGGGTCAGTGTTGTGTGAATTGGGAGAGGTGCCCTACAGGTGATCTAACATGGCTGCTCCCAGCTGCACATCTGGGAATCACTCCTGTCTGTATTATTAAAGTTCTTTTCCTTGCTCATTCAATGGTGTAGTTTTTATGAACCCTCAAGATCATTACAATTCTGGCTAAGGAAGGGGCCTGTGCGTTTGGATCACAAAGTCCTGAGTTCTGTTTCCCACGGGCTTGTCTATGTCCCCCATGGGGGTGTGGTTTCTAAAGCAGACTAATGTGTTGCATACAGATTGGTCTGTATAAACCCTGCTGGTAAGCACAAAATGTTCCTTAGTGTACTTCAATTTAGTGCTATTTCAAACAGTTAAAAAAGCCACAGGCCTAGTATGATTTAACTGGCAAGCATTGTATTCACTTTTTTGTGGCTATGGATCTGTTATAATTCTGTTGGAAAGCTGAGTCATGTCTTTATCCCCATAAAGGTGCTCCTTAGACTTTTCTCACTACTGCCAATAGGGAGAAATCCTGGTAATTTTTCTTTCCCGCTGCCAGTATTTTCATGGGAGAATGTGTCACTCTTTGAGAAAACATAAGCTTGCCACTTGGCTGTATGTGGTTATGCCTCAAGATATGTGTGTCACATAGACGCCCCACCAAACTTAAGATAAGTCACACAAAACTGAGAAACAGGTAAGTGCTAGAGAAAACAGCAGAAGTGTCTTTACTGATCTTAAAGCAAGAAAACGAATTAACAGTAGTTAGAGAAGATCCCAGTAGAGCATAAAAGAAGTGTGTGAAGAAAGATTTGTTAGCCCTCAAATAAGAGAGTTGAAGGGAGAAATTGTAGTTGCTAGTAATGGAGTTTTATTGATTTGAGCTTGGAAACAGTGAGTGGAAACTAGGTTTATAAATGCACCATAGGTCTGCTTATCAGAAGAAACAACTGGGATGTGAAATGACTGAGGAACTTAAAAAGCATATAAAATAGGATCAGTAATGATAACAGGAAATGCTGCTTATCAGCCTTTAACTGGAGCCTCAGAAGGGAAAATGAAGGTTCTTTCTTTCTTTCTTTCTTTCTTTCTTTCTTTCTTTCTTTCTTTCTTTCTTTGTAGAGCCTATATGTATTTCTCAATATGATACAGCCAATAACAAAGAGAATGATCCTAGTCTTCAGTAGTACAAGACTAGATGGTGTGCATCAGATTTTTCAAACTTGAGTACCTGAGGTCAGAAACCTAAATCAATTTCTTATGAATTTAAATAAGAGGCCTGATTTTCAGAGGCATCAAGCCCCATCATTTCATTTCTCTACGGTGAGCAGAAAAGATGGATAAAGCGAACCAAATTTTTAGCAGACATCTAAAAATCCATTATTGTAATTTACATCCGTTGTACAATTGCACATTTTGCCTATGGGATTCAGTTCAACTTGCTTATAATATTCAGTTGCCTATTATTTTGACCATTTGGGTATCAACTTAGAAATGCAATAAAATAGTTCTGTGGTAAGAACTACAATACAACATCAAGTGACAATGAATGGGTCAGAGTAATCTTGATATATTGTGTGCACTTCTGAGCAGCGATAGGATTGGGTATAACTTAAATGATGGCACAAGGGTAGCAAGAAACCCAAAATGTCCATGTCAGATCTTTGTGTTGCTACAAAGCAAAGAAGTGATCTCTTTGATTTCATTATGTAATTGTGGTAAGGATGGCTGCTGTTGAGGTGAAGTTGCATGGGGTAGAGGGCTTTGTGGGAAATGAAAATGCGTAAAATATACATCTCATGACATTATTTCTATCCTGTGGAGGAGGGACAAGTTCATATAAGCACAGTTTGATTATGAAAAGAGTAAAAGAGACAGAGCCTTAGATGAGAACAAAATGTGGGTCAATGCTACATAACAGCAAACTGGTAGATAGGAAAGGCGTTTAGAAAGCAATAAGCATAATCTCATTGAAGTTAAGATTAAATTGGGATAAACTGCTCCTAATATATGGTCATGTGATGTAGCAGCAACGTGCAGTATTTCTAAGCCACAACTGAGGGTTCTCAAATCGTAAATCCATTTTATCTGTTCAGTTTGTGTTATATTCTGGGTTTTCTTTTAGTGGGATTGAGGCAAATAATTTAATGACAAAGGCACATTCATTTAAATGAATGTGTTCACTGCCACAGGGAAGAACTACAGAAACAAAGAATGCCCAAATGCTTCCTCCTTTTCAAAAAGATGCCACACCTACATGAGAAACAAGATTATTCTCCACATCTCCTCTTCTGAATCTTCTATTCCATAAGCCAGGTGCTTGAATCAGCATCCTTCTGCACCCAGCAAAGCTAAGGAAGGTACAGTGAAACCTCGATTATCCGGTCCTCAATTAACCGTAAATTCGGTTAACCGGGACCGGGATCGGGTGGCCGCAGAAGCTCCCTCAGCCCCAGGGCTCGGCTTTCAGCAGGAGCTGTGGCGGCTTAACGCCGCAGCTCCTGATGAGAGCTGGGGGATCGGGTGGCCACAGGAGCTCTCTCGGAGCTCCTGTGGCCACCCGAACCCCTGGACTGTGCTGGGGG
>ML685780.1:24318817-24416217 GCA_007922175.1 Pelusios castaneus
TTTTGATTATCCGGCTCACAGGCGCCGGTCATTAACCCGGATAATCGAGGTTCTACTGTATTTTTATCATCCCACCATCAGTAAATCCTTAAATCAGCAGATGCCAGTACAGGGCTGAGATTCAAGTTAGAGTAACTTCAAAGCTGTTGTAAGTTTTGATAGCTGCCCATTGTCCCAAGGAGCTGTTCCAGAACCCACAGTTGTCTCTGGCTCTGCCCCTTTTCTCATGGGCACACCTGTTACGCTTGAACAGAGAGGCCAGGGAGAGGGTGGTATGACGCTGGTTCTGACTTGCCAGAGGCTTCCCAACCTGGCACCAAAACCAGCTCCCCTTCCCCCCACACTTGTCCCCTATACCACATTCCTTTGGGATTTGGCAGGTTGCAGAAAGGTTGTGTGAGTGGGCATCGGGCTTTAGTGGAAACAAACTGAGAATACTGCACTAGTGAACCCATCCCAAGCCTCCATGTGGTTTGTTGCAATTCAATACAGCTTGTCTTTCAAAAGAGGCTCTGGAGCAGCAGTTGATGTTATGGATGACTAAAGGTACATTTATTTATTTAGAGATGTGCTGAACACATGGCTGGAAACAATCCTCTTGGCCTCTTGTTTTCAGGGGAAATCATGTGATTATTATTTTTTTTAAAAAAAAAGGTTCCTCCATGACTTTCCCATATGGACCATAATATGATTATTCTCATTTACATCTTTTGTTCTAAGGGGAAAGAATCTAAATACAGAATTTGGCCTAACTTTCCAGAGTAGGCCACTTAAAGAAAATTCAAGCATCATAATCCATAATTCTTACCAACTGAGATAGGCAACAGAAACAAATCCCAATAGAACTAGTCCTTTCTTCTTTGATGGATAACGGTGAGGAGTAGCAAAGATCTCCAGGAGAGCAAGTGGTAGTACAATAGTGTGCTGGGAAGAAAAGGGAATATGTCACAGAGTGGCAACAGTGTGTTGTGGTTAACAAAAACCCATAAGGAAATGTGCACATGCCTGCAAACAAATGACCTGTTAACACCATATAAAGGCACAGAGATGCATGCCACTTTTTGTGAGTAAATTCCCGTCATTCAGTAAGCACCAGCAGTTTCTTGTTGCCCAGTAAAAATTAATATGGTAATGATGTGCTTCTATAGAACTCTGTACTGCTATGGATCGAGTAGGGATTTACTGCATTCTCAGATGTACAAGAGGAAAGTCCCCTTGGCATTTTCAGAAAGACTTTCCCTGTTTAATTTAGGCTCAGAAATATTTTTTCTTTCCTTTTGGTAAACTGGGTGTAAATATCTCTAGCCATTTCTGAATCATTGAAGAGTGGGGGAAAGTACTTTAAAACTTTAGATAAAAAATAGTTTGGGATGAAAGCTAAAGCACTGTTGTGGGTTAGAAAGCTACAAAGAGGCAGAAATGCAAGAACAGATGGGAAGAATCAGTTTCCAAAAAAGCAAACGGTGTCCCAAAGTTCCTTTCCCAGGGAGGTGACAGTTAAAAATATTTATCAAAGGTCTGGAACACGGTGTGGATGATGTGACAACATTGGAGTACACAAAATGTACTGAATTTAATAATGATACGAGAAGACAGAGCACCTTTGTCAGAGAGATATAACAAAGCTAGGTGGCAGAATGAGGGCAGGTGAAATTCAGTGCTGACAAATGTAAATTAATGCAAATTGAAAGGGATCTTTAAACTACTTGCACCTTGCTGTGTTGTAAGGGCTTTTCAGAGCATAATCATCCGCTTGTATCTACCCATGAATCTCCACTTGTCTGTATGGAAAGGGACTTTGGGCACTTGAGTGACTCTGTACTCAGAAGCAGGCCCTATATTTAGTGTGTAGTTGGGGCCAATTGGGGAAGGAGTGGGCAGTCTGGGGGCAGAACTTTGGAGGAGATGTGTCTTACTCCATCCAGCCGCACAGAAATTAACCAAAAAAGTGGATGCAACCCCAGATTATATTACTTGTTTTGTGAGTCACCATGTGGGGCTGCTGCAAGCAGATTGCAAATCCTTTGTAAACAAGAAGTCTGGTGGCACTTTTAAGGACTAACACATTTTCTCCCATGAAAGCTCATGCAATAAATAAATTTGTCAGTCTTTAAAAGTGACACCAGACTTCTTGTTTGTTTTGCTGAACTAGACTAACACGGCTATTCTTTGGAACAAATCCTTTGTGGCGCACTTAAGGGAGTTGAGGGTGCAATGGGCTCCTGGAGTAAAGGGTCTCCACTTGGGTGGTGCTGGCCTCTCACTGAGGGTCCTGAGGTTCTCCAGATTTTGAGGCATTTTCTTCCCATCTCCTCACACAGGCCAGCTTGGGTCAGTCTCAGAGAGGAATTTCTTGTGGGGATTTCCGTGTAAAAAGTCTGCTACTCTGGCTTTCACCATGAAAAGGGCTGCTCTGGCTCTAAGTTAACTGTAACTACTCAGGAAAAAAAAAACCCTGCATGTTACTGTTGACAGCTCAGTGAAATCATTTGTTCAACGTGCAGCAGGAAGCAACTGCAGCAAGGCCTGCTCAGTTGGGCCCCTAGGCTATGTCTACACTTACTAAAATTAGTTCGAATTAGTTAGTTCAAATTAACTTAATTTGAACTAGAAAAAATTAGTTCGAACTAAGCAAGTGCCATTCATGGCACTTGCTTAGTTCGAATTAGCGATTTGCATTGAATTCAATGGGCCGGTTAGTTTGAACTAGGAATTAGTTCAAATTAACATGGCCACATTGGGTTAATTCGAACTAACTAGTTCGAATTAACCCTTAGTTCGAATAGCACATTCGAATTTATTAGTTCGAATTAAGGAAGCCTTTAATTGGAACTAATGAAAGCCTAGTGTAGCCATGGCTTTAGTTAGTTCGAATTAAGCTTACTTAATTCGAACTAACTTGCCAGTGTAGACATAGCCCTAGAAACTAAGGCAATTGGTTTTACTGCTAGAACGTGTGGAAAAACTGCAGCAGCAAACACAGTGCATTACTTTTTTTGTGTCCGATTCTATGTGGCATATAAGGTCTGATCGAAGTCCATTGAGGACCAGGGAAATCTTTCCATTGACATCAGTGGATTTCGGATCAGGCCCATACAGAGTACATGATGGCATAGTATGATATATTTCCCTCAAATATGTGCCAATAAAACACATATGTACACTTTTTTAGAGGTCAAAACAAACTATGGCTGCAAGGGAGCACTTAATAGAAAAATGGTTTTGGGCACCCTTCAGACACTAGAAGCCATTATTCAGCCTCACATATCCTTCAATTTCAGTTACTATGTTCTAGAAGGTAGGGATAACAAAGGTTTATTTTGATTGTTCTAGTTCATCTCCCTGTCAGTGCTGAAACTTCTCTCTGTTTTATCTCGTACTCTAGAATGGAGACCTACAACCTCCTCAGCTAATAAAAATCTAGCTGTATAAGTGATTCTTGTATAAACATAAGTAGAAAAAGTTCTTCAGTCTGCACAATTTAATTTCCTCACATTCCCTCTGATTATTTTTTTTTTTACTCAGAAATGTGCTAGGTATGTTAAACTGCTTGTAGGTGTTTTATAATAAAATAAAATAATCCATGATGGTGTTTTCTGCTTTGGTTTCCCACTATTGCATCGTGACTAATTATTGTGAGTAGTTGGACTAGAAAGCAACAGACTGTCACCCTAATGCTGCATTATGGAATAAGTTCAAATATCTCATTTATCAGGTACAGAGACTAATAACTGTGCTACAGAATTAGTGACATCTTCTATTTGAGGTTGTCCCTGTCATGTAACTCTGTGTTAGCCAGTGGATAGGTACACGGTCAATAGTTTGTCTCAAAACCATATACTGCCCACGGAAGAATATAATGATGGTAAACTGTTATTTAGTCCTTATTTCTCTGTTTCAGCCATTCAATGGTCACATGTCCTTGTTTTTCATATAACATCCATTGTCCCAGGAATGTCCTAGCTCTATATTTCATCAGTGGAAACCTTTGTTTTTCCAGTAATAATTTTGTTCAAGCCCTATTGCTGTACTGAAGAAAACTTATTCTGCATTTTTAGGAGCCATCCATTGGTATAACCATTCGGTGCAGAGTTCAAAGTTAAGAGAAAGTCAGATGAATTTAGATACTCTCAAAAATACTCTAAAATGAATGTTAACACTTGTTTTGAGTAGCTCATGAGCAATTCATTCAAGTCTTTCACTCTGAAAACACGTTGAGTCTGAAGCTGGCAGCAGTGACACCAACACATATTTTATTTAAAAGTGTACTCGGTGGTGTGTGTGAATAGTTCATGACCCAAAAAACATTTTGCCATAGAAGACGCACAGATTTTTAAATTTTGAAAATGTGATCCCCTTAATCATGGGCAGATAACGAGATCATTGTGTATCTTATAGGACTACTTTATGTAGGACCAGTAAAACTTGGTGTGCAAATGGCTTCTTCCTTTACAATGGCTTCTAAATCTAGGTAGGTGGATGTATGTAAATTTTTGTTTTCTTGTCTTTCACATTCCTGAACTCGAATATACATTGTACATGTCCCTACCATAGTGAACAAGTGTGCACATCACTAGGATTCACAAGAAAATGATTCTAAGTCTAAAAACCAGACAGAGAGCCTTTCATCACGATACTGTTCTCATAAAGCATGCTGGTGTTTGCACACGTTTTATGACCCCTATCAAAAGTGTGTCTTCATTAGTAGTAATTTACAGTGGAATTCAAATGGCATAATGGAGCACATTTGCAAGAGTAAATTAGTTCATTTTGATTCATTTTTATACAGAGAACACCAAAGGCAGGCAAGATTGGTCCCCGGTTGTAAAGAGTGCCCTTGCCAATGACATTCAATTAGCTTTCCAATTGAATTCCCTTGGATGGCTGATAGAAAGCTAACTTCACTGATGACATTAGTGATGGCCCATATACCACGGTTGCTAATACTAGCTGTACGGTGTCTAAAGGCTTTTCGTTTTCCTGGGAGGGATGGGTGTGGGTCGTGTGCTCTCATTCTAGCTATTTTTAATATTAGTCTTTACTCACTAAACACCATGATTTATTAAAGTCTATTATAAACCTGAGTTTAACTCATCGGCATTGTTAATCAGACATTTATTTAAATTGGTGCAATCTTTGGAAGCAAATTTTAAAATATATGCCATTGTGCTTCTTGATTTAAAAAGGATATCTAATAATTAGGTTTGGATTGACACAAATCAGAATGTTTGCAAAAATGGGTGGAAGCAGTGATTCATTCTGTTTCAGTTAACAGTTTCACAGTTTCATATGTAATCAGAGAAACTGACAAAAATAATCATCACAGGAGAGAAAATTCTTTCTTTCTGAAGTTAAAAGACCCAAAATCACTGGCTAAAATAACAATGTTGTGTAGTAATCTGGATGGCAATTAATTGAGTGAATGAATGAATTTATTTATCCCTTCTCAGAAAATGTCACTATTTTGTTTTTATTTTGATTTAATTTAATTTAATTCCTATTTTAAATAATACCTCTGCTTGTCTGTCAGTTTACTCCTTTTGTTAGAACAGCAGAATTTTAATTGGAAAAACTAAAGCCGTTACAATTTTTGCAGAATGGAGAATGGAATCCTAAAAGCTATCGCACTCATGAAGTTCCCTCAGCTGTCTTTTCAGATGGTCATGTGTCTGGAAACACAGCTCAGGTTATAAAGATGATTAAAATATCTAGTTCTCCATAACTTTTTTTTTGCCTTTTATTGTATTATAACTCATTTGTTTAGAGTAAGTTGGATTTGAATTTTACATGACAAATATATGAGAATCTAAATCATTTAAAAAACTCTCATAATATCATGAAGGAATCATAAGTTATAGTAAAAATAACCATCTGTCTTGACACTACATATGAAGACTGAATTATTAATATAGGGAAACTATCTCTTGAATATGACTCAAATTTCATCTGAAATATTGACATACCGACTGGTCTCCATCACATAAGAATTACTGTGACACTTTCATATTTTATTAAAACAAGAAATGATGACTTTTGTCTTTTTCTCTCTGTATTCCCTGGGAGGCATTTACTGTGCATGAACTAAACTATGGCAAATTGTCCCTTCTGCACATACAATTAAGTACTTGCAGTGCATCCACTTCCTAAATATATTGTATAATTTCAAATAATTTGTCTGTTTAACTAATTTTTTTTTAATCAGCATTGTCATTAGTTAGCTTTTGTCTTTGAAAACACAAATTTGTAAAGCCAGGTGGGAACTTAGGCCTCAGTCCAATGAGCTACTGAAGTACATGCTCACCTTCTACCACACCATTAGTCCAATTGAATTCACACTGGGATTACACGTATACTTAAAACTAAGCATGTATTTCCTTTTCCTGCTTGAGCAGAGCCCCAGATTTGAGCCAACAGTGGGATGGTTGTTTATGGATATTTGTTTTTTAAAGGGAATTTCCATTTAACTATATTTATATGTTTGTTTTCTATGAATATTTGAGAGCTGAGGATATGTCTGTTGATGGAGACTATATCACCATAGCTCTGTTGCTATAGCTATGCCATCTTAATTCCAAAATGAAGACATAGTTTACACTGAGAGAAAGGTTTTTAGGGGGGGCTGGTTTGTCTTTGTTTTTCCCATTGGTAGGAGTACCATCTCTCCAAACAACAACTGAAAGCATTCTTCCATTGACATAGCTGGGCCCATGCTGGGGGTTATGTCTGCATAGCTGTCAGTTAGGGCTATAGGTTTTCATACTCCTAACCAGTGCAGCTATGTCAACCTAACTTTTAAGTACAGACCAGGCTTTAGGGTAGGATTTTCACATGCCCTTAGTATTGGCCTAACTTGACTTCAATGGGAGCAGAGTTAGGTCAATGGTAAGTATTTTTGAAACTGCCTCCTGATTTCTCTTAATTCTAAGAATGGATTTTCTGTTTAACAGCTCTGTATCAGCTGTAGATATATTTGTGTCTTCTGCATCAATACGTTATAGAAAGCAAAGGGTGAACCTCAGTTTCAGTGCTGGCTTGGGAGATGCAAAATACTTCCCCAAAGGCTAATACTCATAGACATAGGCCAAATTCAGAGGTCTTTTTATCTAGTTTTTAACTCAATTCATACTAAGGCAAAGTCCCAATGTATGAAGGATTTTACTTCAAAAAGAGTTTTACCCCATAATATCCTTCCTAGTATGATGATGCTAAGCAGTCCTCCAACCACCATCATTGTTGGGTAGTTTCTCTACCCCTTTTCTTGGTGGCACAAACTTCCTCTGATTTATTCTGTTATATTTTTGCCTCCCCTCAAATTTTACCCTTGCTATTCTACTCTGTAATCTGTCCTTATTTAGTTCCAGAGGGGGTAGCCGTGTTAATATAGCTCAGCAAAACAAACAAGGGCTATGTCTACACTTACTAAAGTTAGTTCGAATTAGTTAATTCGAGCTAACTAATTCGAACTAATTTTACTTAGTTCGAATTAACTTAATTCGAACTAGCAAAATTTAGTTCAAACTAAGCAAGTGCCGTTCATGGCACTTACTTAGTTCGAATTAGCGAATTGCATTGAGTTCAATGGGCCGGTAAGTTCGAACTAAGCAATTAGTTCGAACTAACATGGCCACATCGGTTAATTCGAACTAACTAGTTTGAATTAACCCTTAGTTCAAATAGCATATTCAAATTTATTAGTTCGAATTAAGGAAGCCCTTAATATGAACTAATTAAAGCCTAGTGTAGCCAAGGCTTTAGTTAGTTCGAATTAAGATTCCTTAATTCGAACTAATTTACCAATGTAGACATAGCGAAGGAGACTAACAAATGTATTTATTGCATGAACTCTCATGAGAGAAAATCCCACTTCATCAGATGCTTGAAAATGGGGGAGAGGGGAGTGGAGGGAGGAGAAGGGATAAATGCAGTGAAGTGTAATCACAGGATCAGGTCAGAATACTCCAGTAAATCAAACAGTTTGTATTGATTCAAACTGGGGGGAACAACAGATAGGGAGGGTGAAAGGGGTGACAATCACTGTTCATAATGAAAAATCCAAGAAATATCCCTATTCAAACCCAAGTTGATGGTATTAAATTTGCATAATAATTTTCTAACTCAGAAGTCTCTCTTTGAAGCCTTGACCTAGAATAAAGCTATTTAAGGATAGGCACTGATTAATCCATCACAAAGTGGCCAGGGAGTCTCCTATTGGTTTTTGAATGTTGCCAGTTCTGATGTCAGATTTGCATCCATTAATTCTGCTGCGCGCACAGTCCCATTTGTCCAGTGTATAAGGCCGAAGGGCATTGTTGGCATATGAAAGCATGCATCACATTGGTGGATGAGCAGGTGAATGAATGCCAAAAACGCCAACTCTGCCCACATATTTACATTAATGACACCCTCATAGGGCCTATTCAAACCAGCTACTCCATCATGGCCTCATTTGATATTTGAATGTTTATTATCAAATGGTTTGAGTGAATTTTGGAGCCAAAATTATAATAAATATTTGCTTTGAAATTAAATAGACAAGTGGATAAGGCTTGTATTGCTGTTTGAAGCTGACATGAGGCTAAAATGATATAATCTTCCAACATGGAATTTGTCTCCAGCTGTCTAGTTGGGTGTGTAGCTGTGGGGGTTAAGGGAGCTTGTATTTGTGCATTCTGGAATAACAGAAGTCAAGGAGGATTCAGTGTCTTAACATTCATCAATTAAATAACCCTATTTATTCAGAGAAAGTATTTATGTCAACAAAAATGGAAACATTTGAAAACTACATAAAGCACTGGGGGACCAAGCAGCTTACAATCTAAATGTATGGTCATTAGTTTAATGCACCATTACCCTCACTCTGGCATTCTTCTTTTCTGCTATAAGGAGAAGCCTGTAAAAGTCCATAGCTGCCAGAGGGTTTAAAACCAGGTTAGTTGGAAATGCAAGCAAATGGAAACATTTATCTCTTTGCTTATTTAAATGAGCTATTAAGTGTTTAATATAAGTGCAGGAGAAATTGCTTAAGGTGGTCAGAGATGCAGCTGTAAATGTCCGGGTGTATATCCTATGAATAAATAAATATATTTTTTGAAAAAATAATAATCCCACATGGAATGCACAACCAGAAGATGGGTGTACAACCAGATTTTGCACCAGATTTAGAACTGTTGGTTAGGAGAGTGATATTTTACTGATAAACTTATGTCAGTACAACCTGTAGTATGGCTGTCATCTGTGTAAAGGTGCTTTATACCAGAATTGCATAGTTCTTCCCTTCCAAGAATAAGCTATCCGGTATAAGTCTTCCTTATGCTACAATAACTGTATCCGTCCTAGGGTGGGCTCATACTGCTTTAACTATACCAGTGTCATTTAAGCAAGAGGTATGGAGACGAGACCTTAGAGGAGGAGAAACACAGGAAGCCTCACTGGCGTTGTGAATCCTTCTGGCTGTCTATGTCTATTATGCTGTCACGGTAACGATGGCTCACTTGAGTGAGGTCTTTTATGCTCCCATGTTCTCCCTTGCATTGTGTATCACCCAAATGCTCCTCAGCTATCATTCATTGAGGCAGCTTGGTCCGATAGACAAGATGCGCAGAGGCACAGTTCAATTGCTAGCTCTACCATTAATCTGGTATGTGACCATGGGCAAGTCACCCCTCCTCTGTGTCTCTGTTCCTCCTACCACCCCTCCTCGTGGCACAGACTGCCTCTGTTGAGGCTTGTAGGAGTTACTGTAATACAAATAAAAACTAATCATTTAGACAAATGTATTGTTAAACCAAAACTTGCCTATAGCCTAAGGAAGTAAAATATGAAATAAAACTGAAGAAAAATGTTAGGAAGGAAAAAGAAAAAAAAATCTATTTTATTAAAAAGAGAAAACATATAGTTATAGTTGTTCTGAATGGATAGTTGCATGTTTCTTCCAACTAATGATTCTGAATGAGCCATAATTCTCCTTTTTGTTTAACTGGCGATCCTGTCAACCCCTTAAAACTCCAGTGTTCTCAACTGCCATTAAAATTAATATATGCATGGGATTCCATTCAAAGTGTATGTAGCAATTATGGCTTCTTGGGGAGCATCCAGATACAGCTTTCAAACAGAACGTCTTGACAGGAAGAAATGATTTCAATGAGAGAACAGGCCACAATAGGTTTTATCTGAGCCACCCTCCGCCTAAAAACTTTTGGTTTAGATAAAGTAACCCTACTTACATAGCGGTTTTCATCCATAGACCTCAAAGCTCTTTATAAAGATGGACAAACATAATTATCTCTATTTTTCAAATGAGGAAACTGAGGCACAGAGGTAAAATGAATTGCATAAGACTCAGTAGAAGGGCCAAGACTAGATCCCTGTTCTCCTGTGTTCCCATGTAACACCTTCTACACTTCTGCTTTTCTAATATGTCCTTAAAGTTGAATTTGGGTCATTTAGCCTATGAGTTGCTTAACACTTTCTGGCTCGGTGTCAAACATAGCGTATGCTTTTCCTATTTACATAGTTGGCAAGATCTCTGGCCCAGATCCACAGCAGTACTTAGATCCTGAAGTCCCAGTTTTAGGTGACTAAATCCTGACAGCGTAAGCCACCTGCTATAAATACCTAAATGAATTATTAGCAGAGGGAAACTGGAACCTCACTCTTCCACCTCTCGGGTGAGGGCCTGAAACACCAGGCAATAGAATTATGCTCTCTCTCTCTCTGCTCCAATGACTCTAAGTACTTATCCACAGTGGAACAGCATCAACAGGAAAGACTCAGGGAGCTTCACCTCAGAATAGCCCACAGGCTAGTGTTTTAACACTCTCCTGAGCAATGGTTAAAGTATAATTTGACGGGCCCCAGAACCCTCCTAATCTCTGGGCCCCCTTCCTGTATTGTCTGGGCCCCCTTCATGCATGTGTGGGCCCCAGCCCAGGTAGGCATTTGCAACCACTCCTCAGTACCACATGCATCGGTTATCACTCCATAAAAATATTTATAATTTTATATGGTGCTTATGTCTATAGCAATTATTGTCACAAACTAGCAAACACTGCATAACACAATAAGTATTGTGATTAACAACAGCGGGCGTAGGACCTGCCAGCAGCCACGGCAGGGCGGAACATGCGTTCCGCCGGATGTTTGTATTTTTAGGGGCCCCGGAACTCTGGCCCCTCAAATTTGGGGGCCCCAAAACTGCGTTCCAGTGCATTCCCCCTTACTTTAACCCCTGCTCCTGAGACATGGGAGACCTCTGTTTAAAATCCTTCCTTCCCCTCCGGCAGAAGGGGAATTAAACCAGCATTTTCCATGTCCGAGGTGAGTGTTTTATTAACTGGGCTAAAAGTTATAAGGGGAGCAGCTCCTCCTCTTCCAGCCATTTTGTGTGGTGTGAGGCAAGTGCCAAAGGCATTTTCACAGAAAACGATTTGGGCATTTAGGCTATCTGAGTCCAAGAAAGAGGTTCCTGTTTGTGGATGATAAGCAGAGGTAAGCACCCTCTGCAGCCTGGTCTTAGGCATTTAACTCTCTAAGAGGAGTGGGGCTTAGTTTACAATTCTCTAGTTGTCATCTTCCATTGTCTTGCTTAGGCAGTTCCCTGCCTAGAGTTCTGGCTTTTGTGGATCTCCTTCTTAAAGTCCTATCTCTTCCCACGTGTTGTATTGCCAATATGCATCCCTGACTACAGTTTTATGTATTGCAGCTCTGTTCCTGGGATTTGTTTCTTGTGAGCGAAAAGTGGCCTGCTGTAGACAGGAGCTGCTGCCTAAGGACCCAGGTGGACCACATTGCAGTGGGACTACAAATCCGGTTGCTGCAGCCAAAGGGATGGGAGATCAGCGCTTCCCTACCCCTAGATGTAGCAGGGAGCAGGGCAAAGTGCTCCACCCGGGTCCTATAAGTGCTGGGATCCCAGCTGGAGAGGGAGGGAGAGGAGTGCTGATCTACTGTCCCCTTGATTGCAGAAGAGAGCCACCATCTAGGGATGTGGTGCACATGATGCTACAGGATGCACACAGTTTCCCTGATGCAGCCAGGGTGATGGGAGATCAGTGAGGTGGCAGCCTCCTCATTGAATTCCTTCTGTCAGGCTGCAGTGGGGATGAGGGGTGGGTACTGATGGAGACCAGTGGCCCTCAGGGTTGTAAAAATGATATCTGTGGCTCTTCAGCCACAAAGATTGGAACCACAGATCTATGTGAAATTTTGCTAACTTTAGACCTGTGAAATATAGCAGAGTTCGTGTCTGTGGAAGGAGAAAAACCCTCATCAAATCTTTCACTTATAATTGATATTTAGTGTATTGTCCCTTTAAATATCTGGCCACAACCCACAGCATTTATAGTGGACAAAAGAAATGCCCTTGGCTATCTATAAAGCCTTATTTACATGCCGATAGCATTTATAATGCTCACATAGGCTCTCTCTCCCTCACCACACCCCTGCCTCAGTGACCATGATTTTTTCAGAGCTCTTAATTCACTTCTGGCAGACATCTGGGATTCCACAATTACTGGAAGGAAACTTTCCCCACATCCCTCCCACAAGTTGGCAGAACTGCTAATAGTATTAATCATTTATATAGTGCTGTAAGGTGAGCATGGCCAAGTATTACATTACATTACATTACAGACAGCTGGTGTGTCGTCAGTCACCAAGAGGTTGGTTGATAACTCTGCAGTAGCCGGAATACTTCCTAAAATATTTGCATGTTCAGAAACTCATGAAATGAGGGATGGGAGGAAGCTTGTCCTGGATGAACTAGAAGATTACATTTATTGCAGACTCAACAACCAGATTCAGTGCCATTCTGCCTTGATAAAGGGAAAACATGATTCTGTCTTGTAGCTTAATGGGGACCTAAGCATGCTCCTGACTGTAGTACAATTTGGAAAGATAAATTAAATGGCCATTACATCCCCGCTACACTTAAAAGAGTGGATCATTTTAAAACTGATTATGGGATGCTAGATATAGGTTTCCCAGCACGCTATTTGCAGGGGGTGATTCAAGTCATCCAGTCTTCTTGTTATGCAGATTTTGAGTTGCGCAGATCATCTTAAATCAGTGTTTCTCAACCTTTAGTGGACTGGGGAACACCTAAAGGTATTAATTACTTTATGCAGAACACCTGATGAAAACATTGTTGAAAAAGCTGGTAACAGTGGTGGGGGATAAATGCCCCAATAGCAGCAAAACTTCCAGGTGTGCATCAACATCTGCCACCACGTACCTGGAAGCTTTTTCTGTGGCTGGGGCATTAAATTGCTCCTCCCTGCTCCCCACTCAGCCCCCCACGGAACACTGGTTGAGAAACACGGTTTTAAATCATGTGAATAAAATCTTGATACCACCTCAAATTGTCAGGTATTCTGCATGTGCTGAATATTTACAGAGGGGGCAAAGGCAGATGATTCATAGAGCTTGAAAATATTTCACTGTTACTATTTTTACACCCCTCCAAATGTAAAAGCTATGCTCCCATAGTACTGTTTGCCCATCTCTACAAGCCTGTGAAGAAGAGAGAAATTATAACAAATACATTTTAGAGACTTCTACATATAGTTTTCCCATATGTAATAATATTGTTGTGAACCCCAGCATCTCTCAATATGCCTAACCCACTATAAAAAGTTGCCTTATTGAGAAGTGTAAATTCCCAGCTATGCATGGAGATTAAAAAATGCCCATAATCTAGCAATGAACTAGATACTAACCTAGACATATTGCTGGTCCAAATTCCTGGATCTTAGACCAGGATAATTTAATTTTGAGGATAAAAGGAATAATTTTCCATGAGTGATAGTTTAAAAATATTTTTTTTAGAAGTGGCTGTTTGCATCTGCTTGGAGGTTTGGAATGTTACGAGTAGTCCCAGTGGAGCTGGATTAGTGGACAGAGAGCAGATGATGGGGTCAAAAGTGCATCATGACTGCCATTTATCACATGGATATCACTAATGTATAAGAGGGGTATATTTTCACACTGCTCAAGTATTTGTAAATATATTTATCTGCAAAGTGGATATTTTTAAAAAAAATCTAACAAATATTCTCAGTCAGAAATATCAGGGAAGTTCCATTTCACTTCTAAGGTTTAAGGAACTGCAGTGTGGTACAAAATTACTGAGTTGGAAAAATCTTAAACTGGAATCTTGAGAGAAACAAGCCTGGGACATTGGTATGATTATTTCATCCTTTTTGGCTCCTCTGATTCACTCTAGCCATGGACCTCTCCCCTTCCTCCCTCCCTTAGCCCCAGAAGGCTGCCATGACCTTACTAACCACCCACGGTTTCTATGTTACTGTCAGCATCCTTACACTTGACTGATGAGAAGTATGTGATTATTCAACACATCACAAAAACAGCTATGGCAATAGTAGGAGGGATCTGGAATATATTTATAGAAATCTGTAAACAATCATTTTGGTTCAGCTATTCAGTGCTGTGCATACATTAGGTTACGAGCTGTCAGATTTTCTTTGATTCTTTTACCTCTTCTAAAAATTACTAAGTGCTCAGCTGTGTTCACAACCATGGTGTATTTCATAACATCCTGTTTAGAGACAACTTCTGTTTTGAACTGCAGTAACCTAGAAGGTTTTCTTTTTGTGATTACACATCTTTCCGTTGATTTAAGAGGCTTGACAAGCAATAATTCATTGACATTCCCTGTGTGCTAAAAGGTTTCATTAGGCAATAATAGCGCATGCATCCGTTTGTTACATTTAGCTCAATATGGGCTTTAAATAGACAACTGGAGGGAAAAAAAAGTTGTGAAATCCTTTTGTAAAGATAAACAAGGCAGCACTGGAACATTCATTGCGAAAGTCTGTGTGTTCTAGGCGCTCGTCAGGCTTTTTTACTCACCATTGCATGATTTAACCACATTGGAATGATCCCGTCGAGGCTCTTGGGATAAACGAGTTCTCGATTGTATGTATACAACACCCAAAAGGACATAAACACAAACTGGAACAAAAAAAAAAAAGTTTTAAAAGGAAAAGCGGTGTATATAAAAACATGAGCTTGCTAGATCATACCAATATATCTCACAAATCACAAAGAAGGGAAGTAGTTGTAAAACAGTCATCTGCTGTTGCAACCACATCAGTCCCACCTTGTTTCTATCAGTTTTCTGTAAGAAACCTCTCTTCTACTATATAACCTGTGGACACTGAGGCCAGGGCTATGGTATGGCACTAAGTCAGTAGGAGAGGCATAATCCGCATTCTGCAGAATACATATCTCCTGTCATATCTTACAGCACTCTCTGGTCTATGCATGGAAAGCGCTTCCGGGATTGACTGAGCAGTTTTTTGAGTGTAGAGTAGGCCTGAAATTTCCAGGGAACATACAACTATCCTTGAGCCTTTCTTATTTTTCCAATGGAATTTTGAACGGTCCAAGGTTCCTCTCTCTGATTGTCATGCCAAAGGATTTGTTCTGCTTACTAACCAAGTAAAAGAAGGTGGTGGCAAGAATGATGGTTTAAACAGTGGCATGCTGGTGAAGGCTGTGCACTTCATTCCTAAACTGTAAGCACAGAAGTAGGCTGTATCTTGGGCTCATCTCATCCAATAGGGGAGGATTTACAGTGGGAGGATTTAAGAGAAAGAAATGAATCCCAGTATCAGCTACTGATATCTCAAAGCTGATTTGTACTTTCTTGGCCTGGTTTTACATTTAAGGACAGGTGGTCCATATTGTGGGAAATGAGGGCATGGGAGGTGGGGAGGATTGTCCATACTAAATATAGTGCATGCAGGTTACAACCTTTTCTGTATATCCAGAAACGTGCCTGGGGGAATATGACAGTAGAGTTGCAATAAACCGGTGTGCAAAGAATAAACCGGTGTGCAAAGAATGACAAGGAGCTAAGATGCTTAGTCTCAATCATAGAATGGCCTCTTTTTGATTCACCTGGCTGAAATGTTTGTGGATCTGCCTCAAGAAGAGTTTCAGCTCTCCTGAGGCCAGCTTCTACAATGCCTCTTTACACTGAGTTGCACTTACTCATGTGAGTATTGCGTTGATTCCAGTCTCGTCCGTTATATGCCGAACCATTTGGCAGACAAGTTGTCTGTGTGTGAGCAGACAGTCCAAAATCAATCTGTTGTAGATTATGCTAAATAATGTTATTTTAAATCTGTTTCTCTTCTGTGTTTAAATTCATTTTTCAGGGATGACAACATGAGGATTTGTTGCCTTTTAAGGACCCTCCTAGAATCTTAAGTCACATGTTGTTGCCCTTTAGGTGAAGCTAATTTGTTAGACAATATTCAGTGTCTCTGTAGGTAGCAGAATGTCTTCTTTCTGCCCTTTGATTTTTGGGGATCTCTGCCTGTGACTGGGTTGTAGAGGGGACTTACAGACCAATGTGTCAGAGCAATCCATCATGTTCAACATTAAACCACTAGCTAGTTTCGTATCTGGAGCTAGATTTAACCATCATTTCTTCATGTAAATGGACTTGTGCTGTTTTCAAGAAACAAAATGAAGCTCACTAGTAACATCTATATCCGTTTTGTATGTATGCATGTGATTATTATTGCATACATTGGTTACTTACTGTGGCCACAGGGAAAGCCAGGACACTGAAGAGGAGGTCTCTGCAGGAAATTACATACTTAACACTTCGCATTTTCTTAATTAGTCTCAACACATCAGCCAGAAAGGAGACCCCGTAGAAAACAGCCTGCAAAACCTAAATTAATTACAGATAATTAGGGAATCTTCATTCTTCTTTAATTAGCATGTTCCTGCATGAACTCTGTACTTTCTCTTTAGGGAGCTGCTTTGTTGGTGAACTACAAGTCAGCACCAAGGAAATAGTTCTTGGCAAAAGCTTCCTTATTAACTGAAAGTGATTAAATAAAGTAGTTCAGGAGATTACTTTACCAGTAGCTCATTTAATGAACCAAATAAAACAGTGTAGTGTGTGAAGAGTGAGCTTTATTCAGACTGGAAGTAGAAGGATGTGTTGAAAGATAGGTCTTTTTGCATCAGTATGTTAATTGTTAAGCTCAGCGTAACATAGTAGTGATAGAAGAGGACAAATCTGTGTCTATGTTGAGTTCTAATGTTTCCTGCAAAGCAACCACTATAGATTTGCTCAAAATAGTGCATCTGGACTGGACTCAACATGTGTTGAGTTTGTGCTGATACTGTACCATTTAACCAATACAAAACACCCAAAAGAGGTTGTGTTAGGTTGAGAAGCCACTAAAAAAGAGTTGCCCTGTATTGTGTCCTGAACCTATATCTGCTGAATTCAGGGGGATGCAAAAGTGGGATTTCAGGTCCAGATCCTCAAAGATATTTAGGCAGCCACCTAAAGATCTTTTGGGTATCTGGGTCTCAGTAGCTAGAAATAAGAGTCTCTTTGCAATACAGCTGGTTGATTTACTTCTTGCATATAATGTAACCAATGAATGTTGGCTTTTTTTAAAAAACAAACAAACAAACAAACTTTATAGATGGTCCAGTGCAAATAATTCATTTTCTGTGTTGTCCACGGATTGTTAAATAATTGTATTTGAAGATAACTTTTTTCATTGTTCAACCACCTCTGCTGGCATTACGCCATAAACCATAGTGCACTAAACATGACAAGAAGTAAAGATGAAGGCTATTGAGAGCTTTCTGCTCTTTGACTTTTAATCTATAACTAGTTCTGAACCTGACTTCAACTCTTTTAATGACTGATAGCATTTTGAAGGTGATATTGTTCCACTGTTGTGCTTGCCGAAACTCACTCTATTGCAAATGCTGGCACTGCAAATGGAAAGAGACTGTATTACATTCAGAATAATGTCTCTTCTGCTTTGTTATTATCCTTAATCGGATCTTTATTTGGAGTTCATGTGATCTCAGAGCTTGGACTGATTGATTCATCAGGAGCCTGGAGAGGTAGAGCTTGGGAGGGGACAGCATGAGAACAGAATTTCAACATCAAAAATTGCTACTCTATCAAATATCTGACTGAAGAAAGAGGGTGTGGTTGAACGTCAGCAGTCATCCAAATATTTTTTTTAAAAACTACTTTGTTCTTTTATAGTGTCTTACCACTGAGCGTGTCAAAGGGCATTCAGAGACTAATGAATTAAGCCTCACAACCCCCTGTGAGGTAAGTAATTAGGTTTAAAAAAAGATTGGGAAATTGATGCCTAGAGGGACCAAGTGACTTGCCTGTGGTTGCAGAGGAAGTATGTGGCAGAAGTGAGAGTGGAAGGCAGGTCACTTGACACACAGTGCTGTGGCTCACCCCAAAGAGGATAGGATACTTATGGACTGCATTACACAATTTTCAATAAAAATAATCCCCCAGAACCACAGATATTTTCAGTTCAAGTCCATTCTAGTTTGAGACACAAGACTCAAGCTGGGGAGATTGGTAAACATGCAGGAGGGTAGGGGTAGGATACAGAGTGACCTAGACAAAGTGGAGGATTGGGCCAAAAGAAATATGATGAGGTTCAACAAGGACAAGTGCAGAGTCCTGCACTTAAAATGGAAGAATCCCCTGCACTGCTACAGACTGGGGCCTCCTGGCTAAGCAGCAGTTCTGCAGAAAAGGACTAGTTGTTATAGTGGACAAGAAACTGGATATGAGTCAACAGTTGGCCCTTATTGCCAAAACGGCTAATGACACATTGAGCTGCATTAATAGAAAATTGCCATCAGATGGAGGGAAGTGATTATTTTCCTCTATTCAGCACTGGCGAGGCCATATCAGGAGTATTGTGTCCAGTTTTGGGCCCCCTTCCCCCTCTCCCCCACTACCGAAAGGATGTGAACAAAATAGAGAGAGTCCAGCGGAGGGCAACAAAAATGAGTAGGGGACTGGGGCACATGCATGACTTATGAGGAGAGACTGAGGAAACTGGGCTTATTTTGTTTGAAGAAGAGTGAGAGGGGGATTCAATAGCAGCCTTCAGCTACCTGAAGAGAAGGGGGAGGAGTTCCAGGGAAGATGGACCTAAGCTGTTCTGTTATTTGTCACCACTAACAACAAGGAGCAATGGTCTCAAGGTGTAGTGGAAGAGGTGTATGCTGGATATTAGGAAAACTTTTTCACTAGGAGGGTGGTGAAGCACTGGAACGGGTTACCTATGGAGGTTGTGGAATCTCCATCCTTAGAAATTTTTAAGGTGCAACTTGACAAAGCCCCAGCTGGGATGATTTAGTTGGGGTTGGTCCTGCTTTGAGTAGGGGGTTGGACTAGACGATCTCCTTAGGTCCCTTCTAGCCCTAATTTTCTATGATTCTATGAAAAGAGCCTTTTAAATGTGTGTCTTTCTCCATTGACTTCCTTATCAAGGCTGACCTCTATAACTGTGGGTACCGTTTTGAACTCTAGGGCCTCAATCCTTCAAGGTGATGGGCTCAAAGCACTTAAGCATATGCTTAACTTCAGCAGGACTGCTAGTGTACTTAAAGTTAAGCAGGAGTTTAAGTGCTTTGCTGGATCAGGGCCAGGAGCTTCATTCCCTGAGGAGCACATATGGGAGAGGGATACTAAATAATTGCTCTTGTTCCTATGTGCTGTTGGCTGTAGAGCCAGCTACAATGTTCAATTAAATATTTTCTCCCCATACTTTAAACAGCATGAAAAATGGCTATGAAATGACCTGTGTGACTGAGGATGGTGGAAATCTGGTGATGCATAGTGACTGATCGTTCATAAAGCATCTCAAAGACTTTCCCCACTTGAGAGATGCATGGTTCCCAGAGTATGAAGCTAAGATGGTTCCTTTCATGGTGAGCCCTACATTAATCATGAGACGGAAATAAACTTCATTTTTTTCTCCCTTAAAATCAATTAAAACAAACATTTGGATGGAAAAGAAACAGATGGTCCCAAAGCATCCAAGTTCTCAGCCTAGCAATTTTTTCTGTAACTTACAGAAGAAGTCAGGAATATCTTCTGTACTGAAAACTTTCCATTCATTTTTCTTTACTTTGGTTGCTTGCTCTGAGTGTGCATGTGCATCTGTTCACACAGAAGTCTCTGTAGGCCAGCCTATTCCCAGATAAAAAGCCTTGAATTTAATCTAAGGGGTCTACTTTTAGGACACCTTACATTCTACCCTTAGCTCCGCCAAAGTAACTGCATTGAATTCAGTGAATTTACATTGGTAAAATGGCAAGCAGAAATTTGCCCCAGGATGCTATAACTATACTTTTTTTTTTTTAAAGTCAAAAGTAAGGAAATTAACAGTTTAATCAGATTAACGACATAACTGAAATAACATGCATTCCACATCAGACATGGTTTAAAAACCATAAAGAAGTGCGACTGGTTAGTGTGCACACTCTAATTACAAGCTGCAAGAGCAAGTGTTGACTTTGGAAGGTTAACTCTCATCCCAGCCAGTGTCAAGAAAGGAACTGTGGTATTGCTAGTCACTTTCAGTGAAACTCATTTCTGTGCAGAAGGCTTACCTAAGGTTTATGAACACTTCAATCCCTCTTAAACCTTCTTTGGAGAGCATAAGTGGGATAGCCATCCCAAGTGTGATCCAGGTCAAGAGATTAGGTGTGTTCTCGAGGTCAAGAGACTAGGTATGTTCCTGGGATGGCTAGCCTATTCTATTACTCACATTGCTGCAGCTACATTTCTCTTTTCACTGCTCTAGAGTGATCAAAGCTAGCACAGGTATGTCTCTTTATGCAGGAGGCATAATTTCCAGGTTTTGATGTAGACATACTTTGAGAGGAGTGTGGGAGTAAAGCCCTGATACCACAAGGTATGTCTACACTACCATTAGACTTGGTTGAAATTTACCTTGACATTTCACGGCAGTCAATGGGAGTTATGTAAGTGACGCAGTGTAGCTTGCATCACCCCTGTTGACTTTGTAACTTCTCATCCTCACTGCTCTGACAGAAATGTGTTCCTGCCGATGCAGCGCTACGCCACTGGGCAGCTTCTGCGTTCCAGATTGGATTCAGCACGTCTTCAATGATGCTCAGTGGAACACGAAAAATGTATCCTGCACTGTTGGCAGCACCACAAACAGTGCAAAGGTAGCCTTAGACACCCGTGGCTCGACTCTGACAGCTGACAGGGGTTCAAAGGGCTCAGGTGGAGGGTCTGTTTAACTGCAGTGTCGCTATTCAGGCTCAGGCTCTTCAACCTGAGTGTCTCCCACTTCATGGGGTCCTATAGTCTAGGCTCCCGCCAGAGCTGGAATGTCTGCAGCTGCAGTTAAACAGCCCCTTAGCCTGAGTCCTGCAACCCCGAGTAAGCTGGCATGGGAAAGATATGGGTTTTAACTGCATTGTAGACATAACTCCAGATATCCTGTAAATCCTGAGAGGAGCTGAGTGTGGGACTCCATAGGCACCTGCTATTAAGTGTTTTCATTTGGATTATACTCAGTCTGTTTTCCGGTGTAATAGGAGAACTTAAACCCCACTTTAAAACTGGAAAACTGAATGCCACCTTAATTATGGAGCCATCGCAAGTGCACCCATGGTACCTTACAGCAGTGGGTTTCAAACTTTTTTCCTCAGGACCCAGTTGAAAAAAATCGTTTACACCCATGACCCAGCAATTCCATCTCTGAGCAATGCATTGCAGTCTTTTAGTGGCGGCAGCAGGAGACCCTGCAACCCGGTACCTGAGGGTCTGCGACCTAGCCCTGGGTCCCAAACCCAAGTTTGAAAACCACTGATTTAGAACACAGCTGGACTCAAATGCCAAGTCTGAACTCTCACAAACTGAGGAAGATTCATACCCAGACACAAACCCACATTTTTGTAACTATGGCTCATCTTTAGCAAATATTTTTTTAAAAATGCAGAAAGATGGAATTATTTCAGATGTCCCTATGACTTTCCAAGCAGTAGTGTTGGCACTTGCAAATATGCAGCAGCTGCTCTCAGCATATAAATCCACCAGAAGTAGTTCAAAATTTGCCCCCTCCCCTCTTTCATGGGAGAAAATCCCACTTTGTCAGATTCACTTTGAAGATGGGGATTTTACAGAATGGGAGGAAAATAAATGCAGGGAAGAGAAAGCCATAGGTTCAGGTCAGACTGTAATATCAAATCAATGCAGTTGTTTAGATTCAAACACTGGGGAACAGCATATAGAGAACAATGAGGTCAAATCACCTGTTGTAATGAGAAAAAACCTGTAGTAACTATTTAGCCTTAAGGCAATGGTGTCAAATCTGCATATGAATTCCTGTTCAGCAATTTCTCTTTGAAGCTTCGATTTGTTTCCATTTGTTTGAGCACAGCCATTAACAAATTATCAATGGAGAGAGCAGGGAGATTGAAGTGTTCTCCTATTGGTTTTTGAATGTTGTAATTTCTGATGTCAGACCTATTTAATTTGCTCTAAAACTAAATGATGAGCTAAGAGGCACCAGTGGCAAAAATCAAATTTTAACTAATTTGATCAAAGTAAGTATTTCTGTTCATTTATTACTGTGGTTTGTTTTCGAAGATAGCATCTGGCTACCCGAATATACCAAATTCCCAGTCATAAACAGGGCCCACAGCATTTTGTTTAATGGGGTATAAATCTGATATTCCATGTAGACTGTTAGGGCAATCACATTTTACTACATTTATGTATCTCTAGATAGGGCAATTAGGAACCAGGGAAGCTAGGCAACCCATGCACCATGTGGGCAGCCTAGTGCCGAAAGACCCCACCAGATGGACTGGTAGACACCCCGGGCAGCTGAGTGAGCCCACCCCACTGGCAATCTAACTATAGGAGGAGGGGAGAGGGACACAGGCAGGAAAGCAGGCTGGCCCACCCGTCAGCCTGCTTGAGTTCAGTCTAAACTTGCATTGGAATCGTTGTGTTTCATCAGAATGTTCTGATTCCATCGACTCAGCATTTTCTGACGGAAAACCAGTCTGAAAATTTTCCGCCAGCCTTGCTTCCAAGAGATGGCTCCCAGTACCCCTTGAAGCCTCATAGTTCTGTTTCCAAAGGCTGCAACATCTTTGAACTGCCTCCCAGTCCTTATCTGTTGATGCATATCCCCAAAGAAGACCTTCCAAATGCCTTTTGTCTGAGCAGAAAATTTGAAAGAGCTGCCTTTTTCCTCCCCGTGTTCTCCTGTCCTCACTGCCCAGCCAATCCCGAACTGGTGACTGCTGCCTGTTGCCACCCAGTGAAGTGGCCGCATATGTGGGTTTCTCTTCTGCAGGACATAGGAGCACTTGAAATGGTGAAAGATACAAGGGTGGGGAGAGGCTAGGGGAAGCAACCAGGCTTGGAGAGACTGTGACAGTCCTGGAGGAAGGCTCAGCCAGGATCCCATCCCTGGTCTAACTGACCCACTGATGAGGATGATGGGACAGGAAGGAATAAGCCACCTGTGTGCTGATATGAAAATAAAATTAGAGCAAGACGAAGTGATGGGTTCTGCATGCTGACGGCTGAGAGAAAATTGCAGCGTGTGCATCGGTTTCAGGGGCACAATGGTAATGTATGCATGGCTATGCAGGCTGATCTTTGGAGTGTTTTGGAAGTCTCTACTACACATTTGGCACTACCACCTAAGGGGCATAGAGAACCCTCCTTTGTTTCCTTAAGAGGAGCTCTGTGCTGGCATTTCTGATTGTGAGACTTAGGTCTACTCAATATGCAACCTGGAGCAGCTAAGTTATGGAGCAACTGCTGTACCTCAAAAGTGGAGGGGAGGTATTGGCTGGCCTCTGGAGCCCGAACCCCTCCATTCCCCTTTTTTCTGCCACAGAGCAGCCTGTGCAAGTGAGGGAGGGAATGGGACTTGCTGCGACACTCTCCTCCCTTCCTCAGTAAAAGTCGCTGGAGAGAGAGGGATTGTGGGCCATGGAGAAGCCTCTGCTTCTTCACTCCCTTCTACCCCGGCCACATTTCACCACCTTTCCTCTGTGACTGGAGGGTGGTGTCTTCAGCCCAATGGACACTGCCATTGGCTGACAGCTACATTTTAGACTGATCTGCTTTTGAAGAGAGGAGAAGGAAAAGCAACCCTGGCCATGTGATGTCTCCCCATGCTCCCAGCAAGGCATTGGGAAAAGGCTCGCTCTCTGCCCTTCACAGTGTC
This sequence comes from Pelusios castaneus, assembly GCA_007922175.1. Taxonomy (NCBI): domain Eukaryota; kingdom Metazoa; phylum Chordata; order Testudines; family Pelomedusidae; genus Pelusios; species Pelusios castaneus. The sequence continues at coordinate 24,342,880 of ML685780.1, forward strand.
ACTCCCCACATTGACCTAGTATTATGTACAGCATAGTCATGGGTAGGGCTGATTGTGGATATGCCTGAGGGGCACCATTGTGCCTCAGGATTTCTTTACAGTTTGGATGGCCCAAGGCCCAGAGATGTACATGGGCTCTGCAGCCGCACAGCAACAGGCTCACATCTTGGCCACATCTTGATGGGGGGTGGAGGGGTGGATTGGGTACCACCCAAGGAGAGGAATTCAGGTACGATTTAGATTACTGTCCTACCTTTCCCACTTTGTCATTTGTTTTCATTAATGGTTATTAAAAATACAGCATAAGAATGCCCAAAGGTATAGCCCCAAGCCCTGTCCCGCACTCTGTGGATATGGAGGGCTCCACCTATGACAGGAGAATGGTGGTTCAACTAAGTTCAGACAGGATGTCAGGAGTCCATGGGGTTGCTCCTGCTGCTGCCTGTTAGCAGCAGCAGCAGCAGCAATAAATATGTATCTTGACTACTACAGTATGTTCTACATACACACAGAAGCCACCACTGAAAGTGCTTTAATGTGTGCCACCATGCCCTCTATTGTGGGGTGACACCCAGTGTGGACCTCTAAAGATAAGGATGGGCAGGGCTGGAGATTCCACTGTTATGCCAATCTAAACACCACAGACTAGGTCACGAGGGGAAAACAAGGGCTGTGGAGGCTTTTCGGTCAACCTCAAGGCTAACCAGTATCCCTAGACGAGTGGTGTCAAACATGCAGATCTTGGAACCTCTTCCATATGGCCTATGATTGCACTTTGCGGGACCATAGTCTCTCTGTAACAGAGAGAGAGTGGTCTCACATACCCAGTGCTCTGCAATGCCACAAGAGTGTCAGGTCTCACAGCATCATGGAGTATGTGAGACTGTGCTCCAAGAGATTGCACTTTCTCCTTAACAGAGAGAATGGCATTGCGGAGCGCAATTTCACATATCCAGCACCCCGCGATGTCACAAGAGTGCTGTAGAACTTCAATTTATGGTATGTACAGCTCACATGAAATACCATTAAATCAAATCTGACTCACCACAGCTTGCCACCTCTGTGACCTAGAGTGACTCCATTGCCAGAACAAAAGCTCAGCCAGAATCCTCTCCACACGCCCTATTTCTAGCCATGGAAATCTCCAAGACACAGCCCAGCTACTTCAGCTAGTTACTCAGACCAAGCTTTGTCCCACGAACAGCATGTCTTGTATCTTTTCATTTTGATTAGTGATGAGTGTGGTAACATGTGATGCCAAAATGTTTTATTGTCAGTATATCACTGTGTAATTCTAAGGAAGAAAGCAAACCCCTACTCACACTTCTCGAAATGCTTGAGATAGTATTGCTCATATTTCTACATTTTGTTTTCTACATTGTGACTTAAACTGTTTTTCCCCCTACACAATGTTCTTAATTAAGTACATGTAATGATTTGGCTATAACCTGACCATCTTTTGTTTTACTGCTTGTACATTTTGTAATAAGTAAAATCATATCCAAAGAATGATAATTAGCATTGCCTGATACTACTGAGTGCTGAATACACATATGCTAACGCTGCTCATTCTTAATGGATAACTATTCTACTCCTAGGACTAGACAACATGCTTCAAAGATATACATCCCTCCTGTACATATTCTACATTTTTTTCTTGTCATGGTTAACTTGTCTCATAACAATGAAGCAGCTAGCTATAACATATATAATCTTTTTAAGTACTGCAATTAGTTTTCAGGTATTCTTTATGCATAAATAACTCAAATGTGGATACTTATTTAGTTTCCTTTGGGGCTATAAACCACAAAGGAAAGTGGTATAACAGCAGCAAATACACCAGCTGCATATATTTTTGAGGCACAGATGGCAGACAGAAATAGACAGATTGGTACCACTCTATCCTACATGCTTACCAGATTGAGAACTGTCAAATATTTCCACTGCCTACCATAAAGGAATACTTCAGACGGCCGGTCTTCTGCTCGTACGAGGGAGATTGAATAGGTTACAAAAATATACCAGACAAAAATAAGAGAATGGTACACAGCGAGTGTAGCAATTGCCATGGTTCATCAGTGAGTGTTATTCAGGCTCTAATGCAGCTTTTCTTCTAATTTGCAGTAGTCACGTGTAGGAAATCACGTTGTGGAAGTGTTTGCTGTGAGAAGAAAGTCCAGACCCTTTGCTTGCAAGAAACAAGTATTAAAACACTGGCTGGACTTTGCTGCTTTTTCGTCTTTTGTTCTACTGATAAGCTTGGAAAAAACAGGATTATTCCCTGGATTTAAATGCCTCACTCAAGATTACTGAAGATTAGTTGCGGATTTACATAACTTTTGGTGTTTTTGCAGCATGGGAGGAGGTTGTTGCTGGTTTTGCATAACAGAGTTTTGTGTTCTTTTGCATATGTAGGAAAAAAAACCCTAGTTTTCCTCTCTGGTGAGATAGTGGTGTTGCCATGAAACTGGATCAGTTCTGGGAGATCTCTTTGGCTTTTTCTTTGGACAAAGAAAAAAAAAAAAAAGGAAAGAAAAGGGAACTTTCAAATTTGCAGTAGGGAGAACAGCTAAGGGGCTAATATAATAATGTTAGGGTTCTTTTGGTTTAATAAATATTGTAAGAATCATCTTTGACATACTTTGCATAAAGTCTTCCTGAAATTCATTGTTCTGTCAATCTTTGTGATTCAAAGGTTTACAAAGGTGCACAACAGGTCTGACAAAATTCAAGTCATTTTAAGTATTAGGGAGGAGGTAAAGGGAAGGGGCAAAGGCCTTCGGTAATGTAAACTAAGTAGTTTCTTTACTGATCCACTGCTTACTTGCATGTTTACTTGATGTTAACTGATAGATAATGGTGTTTCTCTGGTATGACTCTGCAGCGTAATATATTGCAATTGCACCCACACAGACGATCAAGTCAAGCATGTTAGTGTAAGTCTGGCCCACGAGGGCAAAGGAGCAGACCCCCTTTTAGCCCCATGCTGGCAGGCTGGGTGCAGCAGCAGCCCCTCCACCCACAATTCGGCCTGAGCGTAGCAGTAACGCCCCCCCCCCCCCCCTTCCAGCCCCATGCCAGCTGGCTGGCTGGGTGTAGCAGCACCTCTTCCATTCCTGAGTCCAGCAGCAGCTCCTTTCCTTCCATCCCAAGCCAATGGGACAGAGGACTAGCCCCTCCCCTTCAACCCCATTGAGCTCACTGCCCCCCTGAGTGGGTGGGGGGGGAGAGAATTTGCAATGTGGCCCCTTGCACAAAAAGGTTGGGCACCCCTGGTTTAAATGCCTTAGCCATTTGATAGCCTAGGGAAAGTTATGCAACTCCATGAGGGAACCAGGCAATCCTTGCTGATGAGTGCAACCAGCAAATAGACGGCCTGCATCTTCTATCTGTCCACAGTGGCAAAGAGGAGTCCCGGGGCCCCCCTTCTAGCCGTTAGCAGCACATCTGATCACTCCACATTTGAAACAATCGAGCTTTACTTAGAGTTGGCCTGGAAGGTCTAACCTACAGTGCTGAACTGTTGGATCTGTCACACGATGGGCATTGGCTGCATTTGCATCTTGTCCTTGCCATCTAATCTACCACCTGGAAGTTGATTTTGATGGTTCCATAGGGGGATTGTACAATCAGGGCACCTTGCACTGACATGGTGGGTTAGTGGATTAAACACATCTTTAAATAGGGATAGATGTGGCATGTCTTGCACCTTAAGGAGCAGATTCTGCAAGATGCCGTGTCCCTCCTTATGTCAGGTGACAATATTGAACAGGACCAGCAGCCAGGCCAGGATGCTTGGTGCCATGGTATCTGTTAATAACCTCATAGTTTCATTTAGCCGGGTGTCGATTCATGCTGTGTGAAAACAGCTGAGCCATGCCAGGAACAGGTAACACAGGGCAAGCCAGAGTCTTTTAGACTATGCCTACACTACAGCTTATGTCAGCAGAACATATGTCTGTCGGGGGGAGGGGTAAATAAGCCACCAACCTGAAGTTATGCCAACTAAGTGCCAGTGTGGACAGCAGGAAAGCATCTCCCTCAGACCTAACTTCTGCTTGAAGAGATGGTTTTATTATGCCAGCTGGAGAGCTTTCTCCTATCAACAATAAAGCATTTTTATCAGATGTGCTGAAGTGGCACAATTCCGTCACAGCACTATACGTGTAAAGATGCCCTCAGTGTCTGGTCATCCAGAACAATCATAAAGGCTGCTCTACATTGCACAGGCTGCTAGTAAGCCTACAAAACCCATTACAGCAGCTGGGGTTTTCTTTATTTTTTTCTTGTGGATCAAGATGGAACTAGCTAATTTGCTGATCAGGTGGTTTATCTTTATTTGCAATGAGGTCTTGATAAAGGATTTCTTGAAACTCAAGGTACAGCCCAATGCAACACCTATAGACACAGGCTTTGGGTAATGCTCTACATCTGCAGTAATGACCATCTGATTGCTTTATGATAACCTAGGCTCTGAGTGTGGGCTTTGTAAACTGCACCACCACCACCCTCCAACACAACTGGACAAAAAGAAACAAAGCCAGAGATTGAACTACCATCTGTTCTGGTAGAGACAGTTCCCTCCAGGGCGGGGTTGACTTTTCTGAGCAGATTATGCTCAGATGACTCTTTTTTGCATTTGCAGTGATCCACAGGGATGCTTGAGCAATCTGCTCTTTTGTCCAATGCAGGGCTCAAGACTCAGTGTGGAATGATTTTATATGAAATCAGAAAGAAAATTCACATGAATATTAGGAAATAGTATTGACTCTGAAGTGCTTTAAAATCATCTTCTGTTTCCTTGACTTCTCTCCTAATTTAGGTTATTCACATCCAGATTCCACAGACATAATTCAAAATGACTCTCTCTCTTTTAAATGTCCAAATTTCTCAGATGTCTCATTGCATCTTACTCCAGTTTGAAATGTATTAGGAGACCTTGGGGTTGCCTGAACTCAGAGAATAAAAAACTTTTGCAAGGAAAAATATGTAATCCATTGTTTTTGATCCTAAAGTTATTTCTGCACGTTCTTCAAAGACCTCCAAGGGTAAACTGTTTTAAATGGCTTGGCTTTTTGCATTTGGTCACAACGTTATGGAGTCTCATTGATGATAAAGCTTGCAGGAACACCTCCTCCTTCTCCTTCTTCTTAGAACTTGTCAGTACAAACAAAAGTAGGAACAAGACTGGAAATATGGCATGAAAAGGCTTTATTTTATTTATTTATTTATTTATTCTTTGGATGGCTAAAATGTATTACACCTTTCAAACATTCTAAAATGTTCCATAAAATGCATCTTTCCAAGTAGAGGTTCCTTGCAACATAAGTTTAAAGTAGGATGGCATGTGCTTGTGATGGGTTGCATCCAAATGAATGTAAATCTATGCAAATGTACATGGTACTTTTATTTTTCACTCTCAAAGTTTTTTGGCTGATATGGCTGAGGCTTCCAGCAAGGATGTCATATGTGGTGGCAGTTTTGTGATGTGGACACCTGTCCCATAGACTAAGACCATCTGTTTTGTTTTCCCACATACAAAGAGCAAAATATGTATCTTTCAGTCTATTTGGCTTGTAGTTCAGCTGGTGGGGAGGAAGAGAGAGAAAGAATATATGTAGGAACAGACATTCAGTGCCCTGCATATTGTAGTGTTTTACACCCAGGGCTGGCCTTAGCGGTAGGCAAGCCAGGCAGCCGCCTAGGGCTGCCGATTTTTAGGAGCCACCTAATTTTGAAAAAAATATTAAAATGTCCGCAGCTGGGATGAGAAGGCCCCCTCCACGGGGGGATGGTGAGTAATGGCGGGGAAGGGTTCTGGGGGTTTGGGGTGCAGGAAGTCAGGTGGGGAAGGGGCTATGAGGGGCAAGGAACGGGGAAGGGGCTAGGGGGTGGGGAGCTGGCAGTCGGGTGGGGAAGGGGCCATGGGGGGTGAGGATTGGGGAAGGGGCCTAGGGGTTTGGGCTGCAGGAAGTCAGGTGGGGAAGGGGCTGGGGGAGTTGGGGAGCTGGCAGTCGGGCGGGGAAGGGGCCACGGGGGGGCAGAGGATCAGGGAAGGGGCTGCGGGGGGGGGTGAGGATCGGGGAAGGGACCAGCAGGGTTTGGGGAGTTGGCAGTCAGGCGGGGAAGGGACCAGGACAGTTTGGGGTGTTGGCAGTCAGGCAGGGAAGGCAGAGAATCGAGGAAGGGGGGCAGAGGAGTGGGGAAGGGGGCATGGGGGGGCAGAGGAGCGGGGAAAGGGCCGTGGGGGGGCAGAGGAGTGGGGAAGAGGGCAAAAGTAGACATGAAAGCTTCGAAGGCAGGGAGGGGAATAAATTTGCCTAGGGCCACCAAGCGTCTAAGGCCAGCCCTGGTACGCCAATGCAAAATGGGTGCAAAAGGCTACTAAATCAGAATGGTGGCATTTTCCACCCACTTTGAACAGGTTCAAGGGACCAGAAATCTTCATGGGGGAAAGAGAGAACTCAGTGATACTTATAAATAGAAGGTGTGTTTCTACATGGTGCTGAGCATCCTTAAAGCCAATTGAAGTTGATGGCAGTGGAGAGTGCTCAACACCCTCCTAGAGGGTTCTTGGCATCTTATAGGATCAGGCTCAAATTGTCTATAGCTGTCAGTTTGTTTTATCTTTCTTTGAAGACTCATAGACTCTAAGGTCAGACGGGATCAATATGATCATTTAGTCTGACCTCCTGCACAATGCAGGCCACAGAACCTCACCCACCCACTCCTGCAATAAACCTCTAACCAATGACTGAGTTATTAAAATCCTCAAATCGTGTTTTAAGACTTTCAGATATAGAGAATCCACCAAAAAGTGAGCCATGCCCCATACCACAGAGGAAGGTGAAAAACCCCCACAGCTTTTGCCATTTGGCCCTGGGGAGGGGGAAATTCCTTCCATAAATTTATCAAGTTGAGTTTTGAAGCCAGTTAGGCATTTTGTCTCCACAGCTTCCCTTAGAAGACTACTCCAGAACTTCATTCCTCTCCTGGGTAGAAACCTGTGTCTAATGTTAAGTCTAAACTTCCTGATGGTCACTTTATATCTATTTGTTCTTGTGTCTACATTGGCTTTAAACTTATATCATTCCTTTCCCTCCCTGGTATTTATCCTTCTGATGTATTTATAGAGAGTAAACATATCTCTCCTCAACCTTCTTGAAGTTAGGCTAAACAAATCAAGCTCTTTGAGTCTCCTCTTATAAGGCAGGTTTTCCATTCCATGGGTCATCCTTGTGGCCCTTCTCTGAACCTGTTCCAGTTTGAATTCATTTTTCTCAAACATGGGGGACTAGAACGGCACACAATATTCCAGATTAGATCTCGCCAGCGCCTTGTATAAAGGTACTAACACCTCTCTATTTCTACTGGAAATACTTCATCTGATGCATCCTAGGACCATATTAGCATTTTCCACAGCCACATCACATTGGTGGCTCAGTCATCCTATACAGATCCAGTACACACAGGTCCTTCTCCACCTTTTTCATTTCCAGTTGATGCATTCCCAATTTATAGCAAAAAATCTCATTAGTCCCTAAATGCATGACCTTGGACTTTCTACTGTTAAATTTCTTCCTGTTCCTCCAGTTTACAAGGTCATCCAATTCTTCCTGTATGATATCCCAATCCTTCTCTGTACTGGCAACACTTTCCTACTTTATGTCATCTGCAAACTTTATTAGCACATTCCAACTTTTTATGCCAAAGTCAGTAGTAAAAAGGTTTAAATAAGATTTGATCCCAAGACCGATCCCTGAGGAACTCCATTAGTAACCTCCCTCTAGCCTGACAGTTCACCTTTCAGCATGCCCTGTTATAGTCTCCCCTTTAACCAGTTCCTTATCTACCTTCCCCATCTTTTTCCAATTTAACTAATAGTTCACTGCGTGGAACCATATTGAATGCCTTACTGAAATCTAGATAAATTAGATCCACTGGATTCCCTTTGTCCAAAGGAAAAAAAAATCTGTTATCTTCTCAAAAAAAGGAGATCAGGCTGGTCTGGCATGATCTACCTTTTGTGAAGTCATGTTGTGTTTTATCCCAATTACTGTTAATCTCAATATCCTTTACTTTCTCTTTGGAATTTCTCTTTCAAAAATTTTTCCAAGACTTTGCATATTACTGAGGTCAAACTAACAGGGCTGAAGTTACCCGGATCACTTTTTCCCTTTTTCCCTTTTACCTCCTTTGTTAGCAATTCTCCAGTCATATGGTACAACCCCTGAGTTTGCAGATTCATTAAAAATCCTTGTACCAGATGTAGAAAATAAACATGTGGCCATTCATTGGTTCTATTGATCTCTTTGAAGAGATCTTAGGTGGGATCCAATGTTCAGTATGAAACACTCCATGTCCCATTAGAAATTAGTATTTGTATTACAATAGTGCTTATTAGCTCTAGTCATGGACTACGATTCCATTGTGTTAGGCTCTGTACAAAAAGAGAAAGAAAAGACTCCCTTCCCTCAAGAACTTACAGTCTAAGGAAGTAGAGCCTAGTGAAACACAACCTAAGATATGCTATATATCTCAGGTCAGGAAGGGGGCTATTTTTAGACTGTTTCTGCTCATTGATCTTGTTAGGTAAGAAGAGATGCATTAGAGCAGTGGTTTTCAAACTTTTTTCTTGGGACCCAATTGGAAAAAAAATCATGTATGCCCATGACCCAACAATTACATCTTTGAGCAATGCAGTCCAGTCTTTTGGTGGTGGCAGCAGGGGATGCCACAACATAGTTCCTGAGGGTCTGCGACCCTAAGTTTGAAAACCACTGCATGAGAGGCTCCTGCTCCTATCTGTCCTTCAGAAGGAGAGGAGAGAATTGCATTTATGTGACCAAAGTTCAGGTGTTCATGAAAAGAAAAAAAAGATTAAAAAAGTAAATACTATCGATATCTTGGTTTTAGATAGCACCTTTCATCCCAAAGTGCTTTACAAATGGTACTGGAGGCGCTACACCTCCTTTTGAAATACAACCATCTCTAGGGTGGAACACAGCAGCTGTTTAATGGTGCAACCCTATACACAAGTTTATGATATGAATGACCTCTATCCAGCCAAAGCTCCAGAGGGAATTTTAAGTAACAAAACTTGATTATCCAAACTGGAATCCAACGAGGTCATCACTTTAATTAGTACAAAAAGACAAGACCTTGGTTTCCAGGTCATTCAGAAAGACGATGGGTGTAATTCTTTTCGGCCTTGCAGCTTGTGTAGCCATTTAAACCTGCGTAAAGAAAATGTAATGTGCTATTGCTGGTGTAAGGAAGTGGTGAATTCTGATTTGGTGGCATTTTTACCCTGTTTGTAGAGATACAACTGACTAAAAAATGTACAGGGCAGTAGAGAATTAGGCCTGGTTATCTCTAACAGCGCAATGAGCATGATTCTCCTTTCACATACACTGTTGTAGGCCAGGAGTGACTCCTCTGACGTTAACAGAGGACAAGTGGGTGAGTGAGATCGGAAGCAAGTTTTGTGTACCGTATATGGCCTCCATTGCCATAGATTCTGAGCACCTCACAATTTTAATGCATTTCTCCTCACATTATCCCTGTGAGATACAGAAATATTCTCCTCATTTTACAGATGGGGATCTAAGGTACAGAGAGACTAAGCAATTTGTCCAAAGTCGGACTGAAAGTCAGTGATAGAGCAAAAAAATATATCTCCAGTCTCCCTGTGCCGTAGCGGGCACCCTAACACTAGCCCAGCCTTCCTCCCTGTTTGAAGTACTGGTTGAGTTCTTACTCCGAACGAAGAGGCCCACCTACTGAATTACCACTATCACTTTCTGAAGCACCCTGGAAAAAAAGTAATCAAAAGTTTTCTGTTTGGAGGGAGGGGTTTCCTCCCAATTTAGTTTATTTGGAGTAGTAAACATTCAAGGAGGTTAGCTATCCGTATGTTTGACATAACCTGAAAAGACATTTTTAAATGCAACAATTTAGGATAAGCCCACTGCACATATCCCTCACCTCTGTGTTACAGTCCCTCCCCCCAACTTCAAATGCCTGGGATTGACTGATGACCCTGGCCACAAACACTGAAGGTCATTGGGTCATTGGGTGACTCTACCTATCCATACACTTCCCTTTCTTAGTGTGAATTCTTCTCATTAAACGGGTATGATTCATACTTTGATCTCTATTTTACTCTTTTAGCTTTAGTTATTCTCTCACTATGGCCCAGTCTACATTGCTGGGAAAATTGGGCAGCAGTTGACGGGAGTTACCCAAGCCACACAGAGTAGTTTGCAGAACTCCCATCAGCTTCCTAACTCCCCTTCAGTGTGGCATTGTCCCTGCACTGCACCACTTGAGGAGGTGACTTTTCTAGGTCAGTTTCCAGATTCTTAGCATATCTTAGCTGACTGCTAAGTTGATCCAAAAAGATCGATCTGACTGTGGTGATTTTGTCGCCATCAACGTAAATGTGGCCAACGAAATGAAATTTACACTTGTGCTAATAGGTAAAGTCATCCTAATATGCCACAAGTTTGAGGAGGGAAAACAGAGGTAATCATTTTTTCATTCTTTTATTAACAAAACTGGCATGAGGATTAATTTAATCCTGTGGTTTTCAAACCACGGGTCGGGACCCAGTACTGGGTCACAGACCCTCGGGTACTGGGTCGCGGCGCCTCCTGCTGCTGCCACTAAAAGACTGGAATTCATTGCTCAAAGATGTCATTGTTGGGTGTGGGCATAAATGATTTGTTTCAACTGGATCCCGAGAAAAAAAATTTGAAAACCACTGATTTAATTAGTGTTACTGTATGAAAAATGCTTTGCACGCTTCCCTTGAGGAAGTGATTGCTTCTTTACGTTCCATTTCAGTCTCTAAGAAAAAACATTCCAGCATTTGCAACACCTCTTATAAATGCCGGCCACATAATCAACTACCTTTGTGAAATATTTAATGTTGGAATTAGACTATTACCACAAAGATTCTGTTGTTCGGTTTCTTTTTGTTTTGTTTTTACAAACGTGATGTTTCACACACTCTAAATACTGCACTGCATTCAAGGATTCTGAGCTTTCTTGGTCACATGCTTCAGCTTCTTAGCAGAAAATGTAGACTGTTCATATAGATTTTTATTCCCTGAATTAATCATCAAAGGAGGAAGCATGTTCATTGCTTTCCAATCAATAGTCTCCTATTTCAAACATGCTGAATTCTCTTCTGCATTTCTATTTTTCTGATGAAAACTGCCTTAGCAAAATTCTACTTAAGCTTCTTGCTATCAGCCTATCCCTCTGTTTACTGCTCACATAAATAAACAACTGTCTGTACTTGGCAGCAAGCTTGAAATGATCCACAAACTTTTGGGACAGCATTGCTTACTTGTTTTCACATAGAATTTTATTCTTTCATTTAACAGTAATGCTTTAGCACTTTTATACACAGAAAGGCTTTTCATCCACAGACCTCGAAATCCTTTACAAAGGGGAATATTGTCATCTCCATTTTGCAGTGGAGAAACCAAGGTTCAGATAGGTTGTTATGTGAGGTTCAGTTCTGATTCAGTCCCCTGAAGTCAGTAGAAAGACTTTCATTGTCTTCAGCGGCCTTTGGAAGGGAACAGCCTCCACCCAGTTTGTGACTAAGCCAAAATCCTTTTTATTTCTATTTGTGGTTCATGGTGGTGGCTTATCATACTCATTACTGACATATACATGGCAATTGGTTCCTTTGCTATGATAGACTACAAGACAGGTAATCATTTCAGAAAAATGTGGTCGGCAAAGTTGTGCCAGCATATTGAATATTGTATATGATTATATTATATCTTGTAAAGTCTGGTGTGGGAAAGAGGGGCAAAATGTGGAAGGCGTAGCAGAGAATAGACTTATGAAAAATCTGGGTGTGGAACCAAACCACAGTTGGGAAGTGGGCAATTTCCTCTTGCCCCATAGAAAAGAACACCCTGACCGCAAGGAAGTTGACCACTCATGTAACTCTTGTTGGCATTGGCAGTCAGGGAAATGCATTGGCAGATAGGCATAGTCACTAGAAAAGATGCAATGCTCCCAAGTTGGTAGAGTGAAAAGAAGTTACTAATCCAAACTAACGCTCCCACTATAGCAAAATGTACCGTGTCTAATGACAGCACTTCCAGCAGTGCAGCTCTGATTTTCAGGGAAGAGTGCCACATTATGAATGACCAACACTGCCACTCGTGATATCCTGGTTTTTCAAGAAAGAAAGTTGGGCTCTGGGTAGTTAGGGACAAGTTTATTTTGGTGAGTAAGTCTTTGATTCCTTTTCTCTGCAAAGCTGCACAGTGGGAGGGAGATTAATCCTGTGAGTTCAAGCTAGTACACATGCAAGAAGGAAAGATAAAAGGGAGCTGATCCTCAGAGCCTACATTGAAATTACACTTTGGGCCAGACACTGCTGCCACTTACGCATATAATTCCATTGACTTCATGAAATTGTTCTTGACTTACATGGTTATAATACATAAGCATAGAATTAGGCCTGTAATTGTAAATGTTTCACAATAAACGTAACTAAACAATCATTTAAAACAGACATTTATAAACATATAAAACAATAAATGTAACTAAAAATACTACCCACATATAATTAAATTTATGTTGATGGAAATAAATGCAGGTGGACTTGCTCCTTCATTGCCTCAATGTTTGTGGAGTCATTAACAGCTCTGAAAAGTGAGTATAAAGCATTGCAGAAGGAGGTAGCATTTTCTACCTTCATCAGACAGTAATTATGACATAAAGTGCAAAACAATAGAGAATTGGGCCCAGCTATATTTATTGTAATAGGACTGAGTGGGGTTACCACATCTAACATGCATTTGGATAAGGAAAACTATGTACTGAATGAGTACATGGTGCAATTTTATTTGCCACACTTCACAGTAAAAGTGGCAGCAACTGTTATAGTTACAATTGTATTAACATTTCCGTTCTCATTTTAATTTCCTCAAATTTTCTCTTCTAAGGTGGAAAATCTCCAGGCTTAGTCAATGCATCAAAGTAACTTTAAAAAAAATCTGTAAAGAAAAAGAGTTTTCTTTATAAATACAAGGAGGGAGACAAAAATATACTTTTTATATCATAATAACAATATGTTGTGGCCTTAATTTAAATAGCTATAACATCAAATCAGGTAGAGCTAAAAAGAGGAAATTTTAGCTGGAAATAATCCTCATTGATGCCCAGGGCCCTTGAGCGTCCCAATGAATACTGCTTTTGACTGGATCAAGTTCATATCTGTTGAAAATGTAACTCTGCCCATGCACATGCAGAGAAGTGACTTTAAAGCTGGGACTAAGAGGTTTTGGTTTAGAATGAAATAGTTTTCGTACATGGCTGTGGTAGGAATAGTGGATTTCATTGGTGGTTATCGTTTTGTTTGTGGTTACTATTTTTAGATATCTGTCTTCATACATGTCTCTTGGGGAATACATGACTCTGTTTGGGACCTCATATTTATAGTCCACTTTAAAAAATGGAGTACAACTTACCACTGGCACATTATTCCACAGCTGAATGGCCGTCGTAGTTCTCAGAGCACTCAGCACTAAGAGTCACCTGGTTTCCCCTTGCATCCAGCATGAAGCTTGTCTGTACCTGGCTGGGTGTCAGCTCCCGTTGCCATCAGTCTGTCAACCACTCAAGCGTGCACTTCTGGACTACGCCAGCGTATCTTCACCTTGCTATTTAACAATAGGTCCCTGAGTCCCTTTGAATTGTTCCCCTGAGATACCCAGTCTTGACACTGGCTACTCACAGAACAGTGAGATCCTCTACCCCAGGGGTCGGCAACCCCCCCCCCGGCACGTGTGCCAAGCCTGTCATTCACACCTATCTTGAGCAGCACGCAGTGCCACACGTGGGGCTCCTGTCCTCTGCTGCCTCCCCCCACACTGCTGGGGAGTGTGGGGAGCAGGCAAAAGGAGCCTCTGTGTGTGGGCATCCCTGTCCCCACCCCTGGCACCTGCTGAGGGGGCGGTGGGTGGGGCTGGCACGGGGGCTGGCAAAGGTTGCCAACCCCTGCTCTATCCCCAAAGGAGCAATATGCCCCAGTTTACTAGTTTCACCGGGGGGGGGGAGGCAACACAAATGCAAGCACTGGCCCCGGTGCCAAAGACCCACAGTACACAACGGCCTTTGTGACACCTGCACTCCATAAAAAACAGAAGTCCCGTGGCACTTTAAGGTTGTGTGAGCACCTTAAGTGAGAATTACATAAAATTTAAAAACAATGAGAGTTCTGTGGCACCTTAAACATTAATAAATTTGTTTGGGCATAAGCTTTCATGGACTGTGACCTACTTCGTCAGATGATTATTAATGGGTTGTAGCCCACGAAAGCTTATGCCCGAAGAAATTTGTTATTCTTTAAGGTGCCACAGGACTCTCATTGTTTTTGCTATATACAGACTAACACAACAACCCATCTGGAACTGCACTCCATGTTCACCCTTATGATGTGATTGTGCATCATTCATGTTAACCCTTCTAGTGTAACTGTGTATTATCTAATGCAAAGTTTGCCAATTGAAGTGTTTTTGGAATGCTGACGACATACTGAACATTACTGTTACGGTAGGTATGTTTGCTGCAGTGTTATATGTATGGTTATGAAGTTTTGCTATGTAATAGTCTCAAATATGTGTTTCATATGGTTTGAAGCAGATCTAGACAAAACCCTCCAAAAGCAGAGAGGTAGTTCACACCACACTAAGGCATGCATAAGATAACCCAAGTCTTCCAGAAACAATGGATTAGCCTAAGCATTGATAAGGGATTACTCACTGGCTCAAATGGAGGGGGCCATAGAGGATATTTTGTCACCTGATCCTGGGGGGGGGGGGGATAGTGGAGAAGGGACATATTGAAAAGGAGAGACATTTTACGTATGCTCTCTCTCGCATTTTCAACTACAAATCAACATCAAGTAAGTGAAAGACTGTCTATAGAGGGAGGGCCTGGCTGAAGGAGTCAGCCAACCTGTGGTGAGCATTATCTACCTTTTTAATGCTTCTGATAGTATAAAGCTTAGTATTTAGTTTAGAATCTGATTTGCTTTTATTTCATCCTGACCAAATCTGATTTATATTCCTCTGTCTTATAATCACTTACATCTTTCTGTGTTTAAAACAAGCAGGCTTATTATCTAAAGAAGTGCATATGGGTTGGGGCGTGTAAAGCCTTTCTTAAAAGTGACAAAGCTGGTGCATATCAATTTCTTTGATAAATTGACACATATGAGCTTGCAAGGTTGAGAGGACAGTATTGAACATTGCAAGACAAAAGTTCCTGGGGTTGCATCTAGGATTGGGAGTGTTTGCTGGGGTCATTCTATTGCAAGTGGCTGAGCAGAGGCACTCACTCACTACGGTAAGAGCTGCTCACTTGCAGGAGGCTGTGCGTGGTCTGACCCACGAGTGGAGATTGATGCAGTGGAGCAAGTACAAGATGGACCTCAAGAGCGAGGGACTGAGGTGACACAACTACACACCATTCCAGATTGCAGAGGAGAATTCACAGTCTTATACCACACAGCACTTTTAATAAAACAAAAGAACTTTTATTACAAGAAAAAAATGGAGAATTAAATAGAAACAAGAAGAGAGTGGTGGAAACAAATGGTTATAATACAAAACAAAATCAAAATGGAAACTTGGATATATTCTTATTAATGGTTACCCATCCTATCTAAAAAGGTAAGTTCTTCTCACCCACCTCAAAAAGTTCAATCTGTTGCTGAGTTGCCTTCACAGGAATCATTTTTTTATGAGAAAACCTTGTTCCTCCAGACGGCTCCTCAGTGAAAGGATCCAGAGGACCTCTCCCTCCTCTGTGTTATACCAAAATGTTCTTTTGTTTCTATTCAGAGACCCATGTCTTCTTGTAATGGTCCTTCAATTTATTTTACCACTGAATGGATCTGATTGTTTGTAGTTGCCTCTGATGGTTTTCCATTGAAAGTCTTGTGACTGAGCAAGGCTAAATTTAACTTTTCATTGCTTCATTGTCTAAACAGGATGGGGTGAAGGCTCCCATAGCTTGAATGGACGTTACCGAGACACATTGTCCTCCAGTGATCAAGTTTTACTCCAAGTCCATAAAGCATACTTTCGATATAAACACAATTCCTTGAATATTACCTGGACATGTAACTCAGAATGATTATGAATCTTGACAAGTTAGGAGCTCGTTGCAGATATCTTAATGTTACTCTTTATGGATAACCTGTAATCTTGTCAAATATCTGGGAAATCCAGATTGCTCTTAATTTCCTTTCTTCTGGTTTGACCTTTACATTTCTTTAATATGGTTGTATGTCCTGCCTAAATGTGACGGCATGTGCTGTTTCATTTTGATCTTAGCACACTTATGCTGAGAATTGTGGTATCTCCAGCCTGCCTCTGCATGGAAAATGAGGACAACCACACTCTACTTAGTAGAACTGTGTGGTCACTTTTGGCTCATAGAGAAGGCTTCTTCTGTGACTAAGCGTCTATCTGAAGGGGTAGAAATGGGCGTTGGAAGAACACTTTAACTACCGAACATTTCCAGCATGCTGATGGTTAACTGCTTAGTTGTTCATGTCCATGGTAATCAATGTATGTTCACATAAACATAAATACAGAGTCCACAGGCACTCCCTATATCCCAGTGCAGGCAAAAGAAAAAAAAAAACCCCAAAACTCACTCTGATCAACGATTGGACGTTGAAATGTTTTGTTTAGTCAAGAAAGAAAGAATCCAAGAGGATCGGATCACAACTCAACTTGAATTTTTGTTTTTTGTTTCTATTTGATTCATACAAAGCCAGCTGAAAATTATTGTGGTGAGCCGAAAGTTTCTTCTTACCTAGGTGTGATATTAATTAAATGTGATAGTTAAAAATACAGACATCTTTCTCCGGAAGGAATAAACAGAGTTCCCTGTAAATTGCTCTCTGCTAGTTGGTCCTCCCAGGCCACTCTAGCTTGTTTCTCTGTTTCTTTATATTCCCCTGATAAACTAAAACTCCAACTGCAGTAAGGATATAATAATTAATTATGCTAGAATTTTTTCTCTGTAAGGACATCAGTTCTAATTCTGAATTGTGCAGCTCAGGAGAGGCAACCATGAGGGGGTGTAGGTAGGGAGAAAATGTGGTTTTAAGCCTCTGTTGCACCTCCAGATTTCTGGGCCCTGGCATGCATTAGAGCAGACCTGAGCGCTGATCTCATATACAGTAGTGTGCAGAAGGTCATCCTGTAACTTGCTCCACAGACCCAGAATACTGGAATGCCGAGAACTCTAGCCACACTCTTCTTTCCCTGCCACATCACATCCGTCTCCTAGCCCTTGTGTTAGGGACTGCATGGGAGGAAGGAAGAAGGATACAGCCATTTAGCCAGCTGTATGCCACACCTGCAGTTGCAGCATGCTAGGGATATTCCCCAGAGCTGGCTAAGCCAGCTTTGTGCAGCCACATGACAGCAGCTGAGTTGCTATAAAACAGCTATATTGGAACTCAGATCATAGTCTTTGCTTTCTTTCAAGAAAAAGACTGTGGCTTCCCCTTCCTTTTTAAAATATCTTGTTCAAAGATATGCTTAGCAAACACATGTCCATTTGAGGGTTGTTTTTTTTTAACTTTGCATTTGATAAACAGGAAACACATCTGTCATTTATTTGAACTTAGTTTGCTTTTTGCAGATTTGCATTATGCAGTTCTGTAATTCTTACAAGAATTATGCACCCTAATGAACTACTAGACTAACTTCACAAGATCAATTTCCACAAGTGCATAGCAAATTGGTTGCAAAGAGCATCTCACTGTTTCCTTTCTGACCATCTCAGACAGAATTCTGTTCTAAGTGTTGTGGAAGATCACAGAGATCCACCTCTGAAACTGACAGTGGTTTCTAGGAGAAAAGAATATGGCCAGTGCAGTTATATTGGTAATTCAGTTGTAGCTTCAAAGGAGAGAACATGGACTTTGGGTCTTCACTGTTGCTTTGTTATATATGGCAAAGGCGTAAAGGGTTGAGATTTCCTCTGCCCCAATAAAAGTTGATTTCTGCTTATTCTCTGAAATTGAGTATGTAAAGTATTGTCTTCCTTGGCTTTTTTAGAAAAAATGTTGGGAGCCTTACATGTGGCTTGTAAGCTTTCTCAGACTTTAATTAAAGGGGTAGGAGGATGGTGAAACTTGTCCATTCCCCTACTTATTTTTCAGTTATTTTAGTTAAATAGGCATTTGAAGGTCCTTTGTTGTTATCAGTCTGGATACAAATCATTTCCCTTTCAGTAAATCAAATTTCACTTCCTTGGTACTTGTGGTGCCATAATCAACCTGAACTCCACTTTCTACAGAATCTTCCAGGACAGGCAAGACCTGAATTTCTTGGAGGGAACAAGCAGAAAATATTTTCCCACCTCAATTTTTGAAATTTTTTATAGACTTTCTTTATATATCAGCAAAAGATCACAAGCATGGTATTTCTTCCTGGCCCACTCTGGAGGACACCCTTCCTATTAAACTAGTGTGAACCACTTTATTTAATAGTCCTTTCTCTTTGTTTAAACAAATAATGCAAGCAGCTTGCCAAAGACCCCACGAGTTGCCTATGGCAGCAATGGGATTTGAATGCAGAATTCCTAACCCTCAGCTTGGTGCCTTACTCATAATTACCATTCTTCTTTCTATTGGGTTGCTCAAAGTTTCTCACTCTTAACACCCAGACCATTAGTCCTTGATTTCCTGAATTTTTTTGTGGCATTGAAGCAAAAAAGGAATGCTGCAAATATATACTTTTGCTCATTTTCTAAAGCTTATCGTGCAATGCGTGGCCTGAGATAGCATTTGTATTCAGTATATCCGAATGACAACTCCACACTTAGTAATATATTGAAAGCAAGTATGATTTATACGTTCTGTTGCAATATTTCATTAGTTACACAACACTCAATACTGTATATTCAGTAAACCAAATTACTGCCGCTGTTACATTTGGAAAGTGATCTTTGCAACCAGAAATGGTAGAAATAGCTTTTTTTAAGGAAAAAAAGTCAAGAAAAGAAATCTTAGATTATAAAAAGTCAGGTTTGATCAGTCACCTGGGATTGATTGATTTTTGTTTTTGTTTTTAACAAGCTATCACTTCTTGAGTGGCAACTGCTTGTCTCTCCAAGCTTCTTGTTCTTTTTTAGGTTTATCCATGCTTGGAGCTGCAGGGGTGTGGTTTCCAGTTTGAGGAAACATACCCACCTTGGCTCTCTTAGAGCTAGGGCACTAAAAATAGTAGAGCCATGCCTGTGCAAGTGGTAGGAGCTGCTAATTGTTCTGAGTGCATGCTTAGAGTCCCAGACTAGCTAGCCCCTCCTACTGCTAGCATGCTTTCTCCACCAGAACTAGCATGGATATGTCTCCTTGACTGGAAAATGACACCCCCAAGTCTTGTTTTCCCCTCTTTCTGATCCTCCCTGTCATGGACATAGCATTACAACCCACCTGGGTTGAGAAATATTGAAGTAGAGCAACGGGTGAGTTTAAATCTGCAGCTTCTGCATGGAAGATGTATGCATCCACTCTTTCTTAGCATGCCACACAGATTTTGGGGCGGTTAGCATTTTGTTCCTGGCCTATTTCTGGAACAACCCAATGATGCAGAGTTCTTTGTTTCCAGTTTGTTGTAAAGTCCCAGTGGGATCCTAAAACACTCTTGTATCACACCATTTGTTCCCCCCACTGAGGGGGGAAAAACAGATTGGAATTCCCCAGTTGAAAATAACAAAGGCATTGCGTTTTTTTGAACATGGGAAATACAAGCGATGTACAATTTTTTATTTTTTATTTTTTGAGCGGAGGAGAATCCACGGACCAAGTAGCAAACAACCACATTTGCTTTCTTTTTATTTTAACACATGTCATTATTTGGAGTTTCCTAGCACTCAAAATAGACACTCTTGAATGTGCATAGTGTGAAGAAAGCCAAAAATAACAGGGATAATGTGGCTGTTAAAAAATTTTAGAGCTTAGTTTTGCCTAATGGTATCCTTCTCAGTTTCTTTTCCTCCCCCCAACTAGCCGAAGTGGGTGATGCCTGCAGAAGACAAGGGGTCTGGTATTACAGCTGCAAATCATACTGTAAGCCTCTCGGACCAGATCTGAATGAACAGCGGTTCTTTTAGAAACAACAGTGAGAGAGACATTTTCAAAGCATTGCGTAGTCTGGGGTCTTTTGGCTGACTCAAAGTCAGGTCCTGACCAGTTGTGAGGGTTAAAGATATTCAAGATACATTTTATAACACTAAGGGTGTTAACCTCTATGTGCTGGCTATATTCCAAGTTGGGTAATTACATTCTGCAGAGCTGCAGTAAATGCAGTTGGATATGATAACGCTGTGTTGAGTGGTATTTACTGAGAAACAGCTGCCACATCCAACTCCAAAGATGGCAGCATTTTAGTTCTAGTCTTATAAACTTTCAAAGGACGGGCAGGAATTGCCTAGAGGGCACCTGTTTTGTTTTTACTCTCTTCTACCCTTCTCCCGTGGCACTTAAAAACCTCTTGCTTCCCACCCCTCCTTCACAACATCCCCACTGCTCCCATCCCTAGCAACTTCTTTTAAAAATAAATGCTTCATTGCCACAGCTCCCAGTGTCTTGGCTCCCAAAGGGCTACCCCTGACAAAGAGGGGACGGGGAGTTCCTCACTGTTTGCTTGTTCCTTAGCACTGCCTCTGCTGCATTCTATTGTAGTGGATGAAGTGCAGTTGTTTATTTGGTGTATGTTTGTAAGTCAGAAAAGAACTTTGATCTTTCAGATAAAAGGCATGTAAGGTATTATTATTATTTAGTGGCACAATCTCCCATTAGTCAATGGAAGCTATGTGGTTTATAGCCCTGAGAAGCTATTTGAGAACCTACTCCTAATTTGCAAATCCATGAAGCAAATCCCCATTATTCTTGCTGAGCAGTTCTTTTCGCAACAATCCCCTGCCATGAAAATAGACGCAATAGCCCTTACAGTAGATTACATCCATAGCAAGGACTTTGAGGGAGTGCTGTGATTCACAGGCCAAAAATAATATGCTGCATTTAAACAATGTCAGCTCTGTGATACAAACTGACAAAAGCCATTAAAATTTAAAGGGACCCTGTCAAAACTGGGCTAACAATAAACTTACCAGCTGTGTTTTGGTGAGTGGGTGTGCATAGTCATGTGATGTAGCCTCTCTGCTCTGCTCACCTGCTTTGTTCCTTGTGAACAGTTGGGATCTGGTAACATTTAAGGATTCTGCTGTCTTGGCAAGTAATCTATGGGGGTAGGAGTCTCATATTTAAATATCCCACATGGCTTTGAGAAAGGAGCAGAGACCAAGTGGGGTGAGCATCATGCTCACAAACTCATGACCTTTATTTATTATTTGCATTACAGTAGCGCTTAGGTCCCCCAGGTGTGATCAGGGCCCCATGTACTAGGCACTGCCCAAAGAATGACTGCCCCAAAGGGCTGGCAGTCTAACTAGACAGAAAGGTGGGTGTGGAAACAGGAACACAGAGAGGGGGCCTGACTTCCTAAATTCATCCAGCAGGTCAGTGGCAGAGCTGGCAAAAAACCCCAGGTCCTCTATGTCCTATTCCAGTGCCTTGTCCTTAGTGCTGTAATGCCTCTTTGAGGTGCGGAGGATCATGTAGAACATTCATACTTCGAATTTTTCTCTGCTGTTGTGGGGTCACCCTGAGGTGTAATTTCAATGAAGACTCTGCGTTAGCCCCTTTGGCAGGACAGGCAGGTTTAGTCAGGGACCAGGAAGCCAGTATGAATGTGTTTGTGTTTAAAAGAGAGGGTAAATATTTGGGCCTGTCCACTGAAAGGAGTGTACCTTGGTACAATCAGATACATAACTGCAACCACATTTCAAAAGTGATTTAAGTTGGGTGGTCCAACATCTGCTCTGTTGCACTCATGTAGTCATACAAGCGGAGCGGCTCCAGGTTTATACTGGCATTACTGAGATCAGAATTTGGCCTCTTATACTTTTGTGCTTCAGTGGTATTAACCAGGACTCTTCACCAACACAAATGATGGATAAGTTGGTTCTTCTGTTCCTGTGAGTGCGGTTCCAAAAGGGGGCTTGCTGCAGCTGAATGAGGGGGCAGAAGGGCAGAAATAGATGTGAGAAAGAGAGATGTACTGAGAGGAGAGGAAGAGTCCCCTCTTCTAGATCGGGACCCGCAGGATGCAACCTCTGCAAGGTGACAAAGGATTTCTGCACAGAAAGATGATCATATTGGTCCCTTCTGACCTTAGAGTCTATGGGGAGATGGGTTAAAATTCAGGTGCTGCATTCATTTGGGCTTATAACTTGGCTATGAGGAAACAGGCTTGAGTGCTGATTGTCTTCTAATGGTTTCCTACAACTGACTCCGTGTGCCATTTGTGGGAGACATCTTCTCCCACAGTTCACTGGGGATAATCAGTAGCTCAGCTTTCTGTAGCACAAAGAGCCATGGGGTATGTCCCTACTTCGTAATGTAGCAAAAGCAGACTATAGCCCACCCAGCAGCCTGTTTTTACACAAATACACGAGACTTCTCTCAATGCACCCAATTATTTAGAAAATGAATATAGCAGGAGATTATAGACATGGTCCTGGGCTTGCCCAAGCCAGTATAAATAAGGGGTAACTCTGGTGAAGCCAATGGAGTTGCATCAGTGTGGGAGAAGAATCAAAACCAATCAGTGCATCCTTTTATTTAGAAAAATCCACTGATTAGGTGACTCATCCTGCTCAAGTGTGGTATTCATTTATTCATCATACCTCACCTGAGGAACTCTCTGGGCTGCCCAGGATATTTTTAAATGGTTCTTCCTATCATATATGTTTACAGATTCACACTGCAGCAATATTGTGTACAGAAATTCATTGGGAAGCCTGAAGGAGTTGATCCCACCGGCTATATCAGGTATATATTCTTTTTCTAAAGAGTGCATTTCTATACTGTTTTCCTTATGTTTCTGTACTCTGTTACCATTTATAATAGAGGGTTTACATTGAAGCTGTGATTCCACCTTAGCCAAATTCATTTCTGGTAGAAGAGCCTACAACTGTGCCAACTTGTAGCTGGGCTGAATTTAGCTCCTTTTGTAAGAAGAGACTTCCGCTGGCCCTTTGCCCCAACTATCTGTGTGTAGAGGGATATTTGTGTGTATACCTTGTTGTTGAGCAGTATCACAATTCAGGTCCTTTCAAGTAAGTTTCCCCATGTGGAGCAGAAATTGGTGAAGTGGGGTAAAGTATTTCCCTAGTGTAATTTGTTCATTTAGAAAATGTACATAGTTCCTGTTTGCGAAAACGTATAACCAATAGGAAACTGCCTCTTTCAGAATACTCAGGTAAGGCACCACTGCCTTGTCCCCAGAAGTAAATATCTTATGTCTCTGTCTCTCTCACTGTTTCACAGTGTTCCATTTTACACCTTGGAAACCCTTCGTCCAAGATTGCTCATTGGTAGGACTTGGCCTAGAAAGGTGAGACAGGACTTCCACCCGTAATTTAGGAAGCTGCTCTAGGACACAAAGGAACCTCAGAGCTCACCTGCTGTGCCAAAGGACAGAGCTTTGACTCTCACAAAACCCTGAACAGTTGGGTCCATTTAGTGCTAGAGCTGTGCAGAGAGTGGAAATTCTGTTTTGTGTAGGATTTCTAAGATTCAGAATTTGTTTTTGTTCTGTTTTGGAACAAAACCCCCACATTGA
This sequence comes from Pelusios castaneus, assembly GCA_007922175.1. Taxonomy (NCBI): domain Eukaryota; kingdom Metazoa; phylum Chordata; order Testudines; family Pelomedusidae; genus Pelusios; species Pelusios castaneus. The sequence goes on from ML685780.1 coordinate 24,366,633, forward strand.
GAAATTCTCCACAAAAGAAAACTCTGAGGAGGGGAAACTTTTTGGATCAATCAAAACATTTCCATTTTGACCTTTTAAAAAATTGTATATCACAACATGAAACAAAATCAAAAGAATTTGAAAGAAAACAGTATTTCAGAATGTTTGTTCCCATTTTTTCCCTATATAACACTTAAAGCAAAATCTATCCAGTTTCCCAGACTACTTCAGGTTTGACAGAACTATATATTCTGACAGAAAATAGCTCTGTTTTTCTGATCACCTTTAATTACTGCATTATATCTTTAGTCTTCTGTTTGGGATGTTTCATCATGGCTGCTTATATACCAACTCTTCAGAAGCAAGCCATTTCCACCTTTTGCCATAACAATGTAATAAAGCATAATGTAAATATGCTGCTTCTAATGGAAGATTTACAGTGTTGCTTGCTATCTAGTATCTGATGTAGCACTCTTCTACATGGATTTAGGCACGTGAGAGGATTTAGAAGACAGTGATGACCTAAGGCTGGAAAGGTCATGTAGAATTAAGAGGAAACAAACAAAAAGTCGTCCAGGCATCCTTGCCGTCCAGCACTAGAAAATCTTCTCCTTTCCCTACTTTGGCTGTGCTTATGTGACAGTGTTGCCCAAAGACACGTTACATTAGCCAGAATAAACAAGGCAGTTTCCAAGTGATCTTCTAAAAAAATATCACAAACTATGCATACACATGCCCAGTGTGATCTGCTTCCAGGCAACAAAGACACAGCCAGAGGCAAAAAATAATTCCGAAACATTTTCATCAGCAATTGCTGTAGCTTGTCCACTACTGATCAGCCTTAATTGGTCATGCCAGCGGAGCAAGTAGAACTAAGCAAATGTTGCAAAATAATGTTTGGTGAAAGTAGATTGCAATTTTCACATGAATTTGTTGAACCGTTTCACCTGCTGCTTGTGTTCGCTTCCTGCAAATTGCAGACAAGTCATGGAATCAGGAAACTTCAAATTTTGAATTCCTAATAAGCATTTCCACTTGAAAAATGAGTTACTCATCCAATCAGGGGACAGAAAGAAACCAGTGAAGCTTGAATTTTGAATATTAAATACTTGCAGTGAATTGCTCACGCATAAGCTACAGACCAAGAATTATGCACCGAAATTATATGATGAATTATTTGAAATGATTTGGGTGGGACTGGCACATGCACAGCTACTGTGGCAAACATAGGGGAAGGAGAAGATTTTCTAGTGCTGGACGGCAAGGATGCCTGGATGACTTTTTGTTTCTTTCCTCTTCATTCTATATGGCCTATTCAGCCTCGGGTGGTCACTGTCTTCTAAATCAGTGGTTTTCAAACTTTTTTCTTAGGACCCAGTTGAAAAAAATCATTTATGCTTGCGACCCAACAGTTACATCTTTGAGCAATGCATTCCAGTCTTTCGGTGGCAACAGGGCGCACCGTGACCCAGTACCTGAGGGCCTGTGACCCAGTACCGGGTCCCAACCCTAAGGTTTGAAAACCACTGTTCTAAATCAGGACACATCATGGAACTTCTAGTGCACAGCAGCAGAGTCCATACAGAGAATTGATAGGCAGCTCAACAGCATGGGATAAATTTACACCCCAGACAGTGAGCTTTGGGATAAAAAGTGCATATTTAAAATGTGCTAGCTAACATGATTCAAGCCCCAGTGCCAACAGGACAAATTGTATTTTAATGTGTGTTAGATGATCAAGGTGAATCATAGGCTATGTCTACACTTGGCCAAATAAGTCAACTTAGCATGTCTACACTATAAAATTAAATTCCAAAGGAGTAGCCGTGTTAGTCTATTGTAAAAAGACAACAGAGTCTTGTGGCACTTTTAAAGACTAACAGATTTATTAATCGCATGAGCTTCCGTGGGAGAAAATCCCACTATAAATTAGGTCGACTTAAAGTGGACCTTGCCAAATCGACTTAGAGCATCCACACTGGATGCCTAAGTAGAGTTTTGGGGCTAGGTGGACCTGGGATTGGTCCATGGTGGGGGGGCACCCCTTTCAAAGTGCCAGGGGGATCAGCATTTGTCCCATTGTACCAGGGTACAATGGGGCCTGAGCAGGACAGGGACAGTGGCAAGGCATAGGAGCGGGCTGGGCACACCAGGATCTGGCTGTGCCAGCCACTCTGGCAGGGAGGTCAGTGGAGGAGTCCTGGGGGCCCATTAAGTCAACTTAAAGTCGACTTAGGGCTCATCTGCGTCTACACTGGCTAAGTCGACTTAATAAAGTCAACTTAGCCAGTAAAATCGACTTTAAAGTAGGTTTAATAAAGTCGACTTAAAATTTCCTTAAGTCGACTTAAACAGCAGCTTAAGTCGACTTAAGGAAATTGTAATGTAGATGCAGAGTAAATTAAGTCGACTTAAGCAGGCTTAAGTCAACTTAATTTACAAGTGTAGACGCACCCATATAGAGGAATCTAGAGATGCCCATACATGGCTGAATGCTCTTCAGTTACTTACTTTTCTTTTGGCATCACAGACCACCATAATTCATGGGGGAACCTTGATGCCATGATTCCTTACAGGATACCAAAACATACCAGTCCAGTTCCATCTGTAATGTCAATAATACTAAATGTAGCTCATCTAAAAACATTTTAAAAGCATCATAATTAGAGGGTTAAGTAAATAAACGTTAGTGTGTTACAGTCACTGTGGACTTGTATTACTTCCTACATAAACTGCATGGCTAAGTAAGAGAAGCATATTTTGGCACACTTGTGACCATGTTGGATAATATCTCTTTATGCCACCATCTAATAAATAGGGTAGCAATAACAATAGATAAAATACATGTGCCAAAACATGCATTTAAGGGGGACTTTATCAAGTTAACTTTGACCCCATATTTGTGTTGAAAATCAAACTTTCATAAAATCTAAACCCTGTAGAAATGTTTCTACAAAGAGACACTTGGACTTTCCTGTCCCACCAAAATCCCTCAGTACTAGACTGTTATGATTGTTGATACTAATTGTTATAGTCTTCTTCCTGAGCAGTTTCTATTTTGTTGTTAATTGTCATAACAAATTATGAAATGCAAAATAAAAACAAATGGTCCATAATTTGTTTTCAATTTAAACATAAACAGTTGTTTCAAAATACATTTCCCGGTGGTGTTGGGAGTAGAACCCAACATTGAAAGCGACTATAATATAAACAAAAGTGACATTGTGCTTCTCTTTCAGCTTGGACGATGAAGCCAAAGTAAACAAAGAGAATAAATGTGACCAATCAAGTGGATTAAAAAATTCTTTCCCTTGTAGTAATAGAACCTCAGACCCTTAAAATGAGTTTAGCCTTGTCCAAATCGTATGATTTTAAAAGGTATGTTGTCTCTCTAATCAAATAATAAATATTGTAACATCAGGGGTACCTAAGCAATGAGGCCAGGCCACATTATCTGATAATTAAACACACTTTAATGCTGGCAAAGCCGTAACACAGCATTGCTAACACAGCTGATTCCAAACCCACAAGCAGACACTTGGTTTCAGTTTCCCATTTCCACTGCCTCTGCCCAGTGCTTAGGTTGCATTTGGGAAACCCATTATAATAAGCTTTTTAAAAAGCCCTTGTATGCACATTATAGATGCTGCAAAATAGGGTCCTGCTCCACAGCCCATGGAAGACAATAAGGTTTTTTCCATTTTTGTCAGTGAATGAATAAATGGGTGCTGGATGAAGGACTTAACTGCTCCACATAAGGCTGTTGAAGAGTCACGTGCATCCAGGTTGTTTCTCCTCTGAATCACTCATATGTAGTGTGACACTATACTCTTTGATGAGATCTGCTGAAAACTGGCTGCTTTATCTAACCATTAGATATCAGGATGCAACTTAATATGGGAAGTGGATTATCCCACATCTGTGGGAGGGAGGAATGAGGTGGACCAGACAGAAAATGGGACGGGGCTATGCCTCCCTTCATGACCCCACCCTTCTCTGTGGCCTTGCCCCCCAGCCATATTGGAGTCCTGAAGTCAAAGCCAGTGTGAACTGTCTGAGCTGGGTGACCTGGATCCAGGGCCAGCAGAACCCACTGGGAGCATTGACCATAATGGGGGCAGGGACTGGGGACCAGGAGACCAGGCTTGAGTGGATCACTGTGGGGAGCCCCATTTCCTCTACCTGATCTGGGTGGATCATCCCATGGGCTATGTCTACACTTGTGAATTTAAGTCGACTTAGTGTGTCCACACTTAAAAATAAAGTCGACTTAAAGGGGAACTTAGAAAGTCGACCTAGAGCATCCACACTGGATGCTCTAGGTCAACTTTGTGGGGCTACGGGGACCTAGGGCAGGTCCACAGGGACAGGGGGGCACCCCTTGCCCGATGCCAGGGGGCTCAGCTGTTGCCCCATTGTACCTGGCAGGGCATAGGGGCAGGGTGGGAAGGGCTCTGCCCTGCCAGGTGGAAGGGGCATGCCAGGCTACCCCTGCGCCCCCTCCCCACTGGCAGGGAAGGCATTGGTGTAGCCCTGGGGTAGCCCTAAGTCGACTTAGGGCTACCCCATGGCTACACTGGCTTAAGTCTACTAGAAAGCAGGTTTAATAAAGTCGACTTAATTTTCATTGTCGACTTAATTTTCATTAAGTTGACTTTAGCAAGCTGCTTAAGTCGACTTAAGGAAACTCTAATGTACACGCAGGGTAAATTAAGTCGACTTAAGCAAGCTTAAGTCGACTTAATTTACCAGTGTAGACGCAGCCATTGGCAGGGACATGGGTCAGGGGCTACTCTTGGGTACTCCAGTCTTCTGCTCTGGCATTTTTCTTTACTGTTGCTGGAGCTGGATGACCATTCAGCAGCCATCACTCTCTCTACTCTACCTTCAGAGGTAGGTGGCGAAAGAGTGGAAGCTGCCATGGGTTGCCTGTGTGGGGTGGCCTAGGCAAATTTCGAGGTCGCTACAATCCCTGCAAGCCCCCACAACAGTCTGCGGTGTCAGACAGGATATTGGACTAGATGGACATTGGGTCTGATCCAATTGACAATTTCTGTGTTCCTCTGTTGAATTAGAGCCAGTCGTCCTAGCAGCAAGAATGCAAAGTAAGAAGGTCTGGATCCTGCACTGATTTCTGTGGAGTTTTGCCCAAGTAAGGCTTTCCTGAGTAAAGATTGTAGGACTTGTTCATTCTTTCCACAGTGGAGATTTATCCAACTCCTATGATAGTTGATGGGATTATTTCCAGTAATGTAAGCGAGAGTTGAAGACGACTGATTTAGACCTTGCCTACATACACAGGGTATGTGTAGCTACAGGCCCTGCGTGAAGCAGGCTGCATCCACGCTCACTGCACTGCATAGCTACAAATGCCAGTGAAAGGCTCTGGGGGTGCGTCTATACTGGCAAGTTAGGTCGATTTAAGGAGGCTTACATTGACCTAAACAAAGCCACGTCCACACTGGGCTTTTCTTAAGTCGAGTTAAGCATTTCCTTAAGTCGACTTAAGGAAAGCTTAAGACAACTTAATAACACCTCCTTTTAGGTCAATTTAAGCCTTAAATTGATTCCTTAAGTCGACTTAAGGCCAATATAGATGGGGATTAACGCTAAATTGACTTTATTAAGTCGACTTATAGCCAATATAATGGCTATCTCTGCTGTTAAGTCGACTTAACAAAGTTGACTGAAAGTGTAGCCAATTTGTTAAGTCGACTTAACAAAGTTGACTTAACTTTGTAAGTGTAGACATAGTCTGGGAGAGAGGAAGTAACAGATCTCCCTCCTGCCAGAGCCTTTCCCTGCTGCTGGAGTCTTTCACTGTGGTGGGGAAAAGAAAAGAAAAGTAGACATGGGAGACACTGCTTATGCAGGTAGAGAGCTATGTAGGGTAGATACCCTAGTATTCAGCTATATAGAGAATTCTATTGCAATGGTTGCTAACCTGTGGTCTGTGGACCACTGGTAATCCATGAGGGTACTGCAGGTAGTTCATGGGGGAAAAAAGATAATGTAATAATAATATAATCCTGTGTACCTCTTATGTATCATATTTGATGTTACATTGTTATTCGCAATGTAATTTGCTTCTCAAACATCCTTGTGTAATATAACAGTCTCTAAATTTAAATAGTGGTACTTTTGCGTGATGTCTCCGTGACTCTTTGCACATTTGGCGGCTAGAACATGGTCTGTAGAAGCTTTCAATGACACTGTAGTGGTCTACATAAAGGAGAAGGTTGGGAACTGCTGGTCTACTGTATTTGTCTAAACTGTGCCTCGCCATCCACGCTGTTCTTTATAACTGAGTTAATGGTCTGTACTCTCCTTGCCACCATAAGTGAGGACGTACTCTTAGAGTAACTGTAACCTCTTCTTGCCCTTGCACAGGGAAACAATGCTGCCATAGTGAATACTCGAGTTACCTTTATGCTGGAAAGGAAGGCTGGTCCAGTGATGAGAGCACCATCCTGGGATTTGGAAGACTTAGGTTTGTCACCCACAGAGTTCCTGTGTTACCTGTGGAGAGTCAGTCTGTCTGTACATCTGTAAAACTATGATTACAGCTGTACAGGGATGTTGTGAGGAGAATACATTAAGGTCATAAAGTCTGGGAGGTGCTCAGATATTGTGGTAAAGATGGTCAGGTATGCTTATAAGTCATACAATGCAAGTCATACATTTCCCCAGAGACAGATTATTGCATGGGTCTTTGGGGCTTGCGCCCAGTGGCCCCCATATCATGGAGGCCTTCTGCCCTGCTGGCGTGGGGGGGGGGAGGCAGGGATACCTTGGGCCAGAGGCCAGGTCCATGTTCCTGCCCTGCTCCTGGGCCAGCTGGTCAGCCCCTGGGGGTTGAGCAGGCTGGCCCAGAGGCTGGGCTCTGTGCTTCTGCCCCACCTCTGGGCTAGCTTGTCTGCCCCCAGGGGCAGGGCGAGCCAGCGCAACTGGTCACTCCACTTTGGGGGCGGGGCAGCTGGCATGCTGTATATGGCCTCCGGCATGGCCTTCCAGGGCTCATGGACCTAAAGGGCTGCACTGCACACCAGTTCACCCCATTGCCCTCCCCCTCTGGGGCTGACCAGCTGGAGCAGGGGCTGAGACTCCTGGGGGGGCACTGGTGAGGGGCCAGGGCCCCAGGAGGGGGGGCCCACCAGTGTGGGGCTGGGGCCCCAGGCCCTGAGTTTCCTTAATCTGCCTCTATGTTTTTTCCCACATACAAAAAGCCTCTGATTCCTATTATGGAGCTGTGGTCACCCGTGTCTCAATTTTAAAAAGCAAAGTTGATTCTGGAGTTTTAAGAATTCAAAGAAAAAAGATAATTTAACCAGGAATTTTTATTATTTGCCCAGCTATGTACCTTTCCATCAGCCCCACTGATTCAATTGGAAAACTTGTGAACAAAATATTTGTTCCCATGGTGAAAAATTGAATGCCAGCTAGAAACAAATTAAGAGGGTGGACAAAGATATTTCTGAAAAATGGGCATCTAAAAGGAAATAATGACAAAGCCTTAACAGTTAAATGTGTCAGGATAATAAAACGTGGTTGGTGAACAGGTTTTGGTTTCTTTTGAGGTTTGTGTTTGTTTGTTTTTTACTGACAGAAATGGCTTATTATCTATGGTTGGAATTTCAGTATGGCTAAACTGTATTGAAATGTCCAGGAGAAAAAAATGCCCCGTTTCCCAAAGCATAGTCTCTTTCATCTGTCTCTAAAGCATTAGCTGACGAACAAAAGAAAAATAAAACAAAATTATCCTCACTCCTTCAAACACTCTTTTCTCCTCCACCCACCCTCTCTTCCTGAGCAAGTACCAGGCAACTGGGAATCAACTTTTCTCTGTCTTAAACACTGATGTCAGTTCAGGGTGTCAGTATATTCTTCTGCACATTTTGTTCTCCTGGTTAAAAAGCAGGATGTGATGTTGGTGCCCCGGAGGTCTGAGATAAACGGAGGTGGAAGTAGGTGATTAGTGAGTATTTGCTGGTTTCAGCTGTTCTTTGTATTTTTGCTTCTGAATGAATTACTGGAGACCTGAGAGATGTTATAACACTGGAGACCTGCTGAAGAGAATACAGGGTTGGCACTTTACTTAGGAGGGAATTGGCAGTGTATTCCAAGGCCTAGTTGAATAAGCCTTTTGAAGCCAGTTGGATCTTTGCTAAATGCAGAGTGTTCTTTGTTCTAACAGGTTTTAAAAGAAGTATTTTATATAAATATAAACATGAAAATACTTTTTATGCTCCAAACTCTTCTGTAGCTCAATATAACAGTCAATTGCTTCATACAAAAATGTCTCCAAGCTGCCAGTTAAGAGCAGATAGGAGTTCAATGGAATCCTCATTTTCTCAGCAGAAGAGCATGATGCATGGACAATGGGGAAGGATGTGGTATAATGACTAATGGAGAGGGAAAGCTGCAATTCTGGGTCCCCTATTTGGTTCATAGAGAAACATGTCTGTAACTGCTTGAAAGAAAATATCAGTTTTGTGTCAGTATTGCTAAGGATTGCAGTTCTGCAATAAGTTTCTGGCATTGTTTTTTTTTTCCCCTCCTCATTTTTAATTTTAACCTCACTGCGAACAATTAATTTAGATGGGTCTGAACCAAAACACGGGATCAGAGCACTTGTGACGTTCGGAAGAGTTTCAATGGCTGACTTTAAAAAAATCTGACTTTAATGTAGCCTCTTTTTGTGCTTGTGAAATAATTTTTGTGTGCGGAGTTCTTGAAGCACTATCACCAGGGCCAGATTAAGGGGCCCCAGTCCACCACCACCATGGGGCCAGAGACTGAACTCCACAGCCTTCCCACCCCGATTCAGCTGGTCTGCCCTGCCTGGAGGCAGGGCTGGCTGGTGTACAGTATAGCCTCTGGTGCAGCCCCCCTGGATGGCCACACCGAAGGCCGCAGCGTGCACCAGGCAATCCCGCTCCCTGGAGCAGAGGGAACATGTGCTGGGTCTCCCTGCCCCTGGAGGTGGACCAGCCAGTCCAGGGGCAGAGCAGAAGCATAGAGCTCAGCCTCTGGCCCCAGGGCCCTGCCTTCCCGCCCCCAGGACTGGCAGAGGAGGGGCCATCCAGGCACACACCTGGCACTGGTGCTGAGCGGGATGGTGGGATGGATTAGGCAGGGGCCTTAGGGTCTGAAGCGTGGGGCCCCCTTTTATGCTGGGGCTCGGGGCTTCAGCCCCTATAGGCCCTGTGGTGATGTGACCCTGACTATCGCATGCATAGATATTACCCCAGTATTTGCAACACACGTAACACTGCCCAAAACTGTGTGCACAAATGACTACATCTGTAAAGCTGGGAAACAATGGATATGTACAGGATTCAGGAAAAAAAATATCAAAGAATCAATCATCCATGTGGTTGTTCTTTCTATAAAACAATTTACAATGATCCTAGGTGTATAGATAAGGGTTGATGTGTTGTTTCATTAATTAGAGAAAACAAAATTATCCAAATACCAATACACGGCTGTTAATTTCCCTTGAAAGTGAAACATGCAGTTTTCCCTGGCAAGACAATAATGCTTTTACTTGTAATTGTTGTTTTACATTCCCCTGGCATCACGGACCAATCCAGACCAACACGCTTTACGGTGGTCAACTAGAAATACCTCTCTCGGTGAATTTTGATGCCAGGTGTGGAGAGCCAAGAATAGGCACATGAATCTCATCAATGGCCCCAATGCAATTTGGGAATCCCAGCCATGTAAATCCATCAATCACCTCCTGTTCATTGCCTGGCCTTACAACCCACAGAAAGAGAGCACCTTCTTGACAGCAGCACCTACCCCCATGACAGCTCCAGTGGTTGATCTACTAACACCAAACTCGTAAACTACTGACCAGCAGGACTCAGAGGTAGTGGACTTCTAGATGGCAATGACCATGCACTTCTTCATGCTAAGGAAAACTCTCATGTGGGTGATCCAGCTGGTCTTGCAGGTCTGGGACTAGGGCTGCACAGGTTGCTAGGACAGTGGCATTTAACATCCTGAAGTTCTGCCACATGACAGCTTGTCTTCACTGTTGGAAGCGAATTCGCCACCAGCAGATCAGTCTCCCTGATCGACTGAGCAGGTCTGTGACGACCAGGAACCCGGCGTGGAAGACCACCTCCTACAGAAGGAGGAGCATTGAGTCTGGCTCAGGCTACAGAAGACTGTGCGAAAAGTAGAAGCGAGGCAATGAGATGGGGAGATATGCAAGGTATTTTAAGCTCTTTGTGTATCTCCCTTCGATTGCCACCAAAATCCTTTAAAAACCTTGGCCAAATATACTTAGCAGTAGTCTTGGAGATGTCTTACCTTTATACAGGGCAAGTTACTTTGTCAGCAGTGTTTTTTAAATGTATTTCTTTCAATGCGAATTATCTTGTTTTATGGTACAGTCATGGAAAACTGAGTGAAAGACTTTAAGAGCTTTTCATGGCAGTATTTTAAGATTAGCGTTCGTGAGCTAAATATTAACAACTCATCAAAACAGATGCAGTCTATCAGTTTAAAACAGAGTTGGACCCATAAAATGTGTAATGCATTTGAGCTTTTAAAATGTATTTGCATGTTAGTGTGTACAGCAGGCAGTCATAAATCTTTAGATGCCATAATTGTCTTTTGGTTAAATATAATATGGCTCTCATTGCATGTATTATTTATGTAGTAAGTGATAAGGGAGCCAGGTGGTCTACTGTGCATATCTGGCTACTCTCTAATATGATGGAGTTTTGACCCTCACATAGGGAAAAGAAGAAAGATTCTTCCGGGACAGAAATCCCATCTATATGGTGCTTGGGGGCCCCATGATGTGTGGGAGCAGCCCACAGTAGTCAGCATCAGGCCTGCATCTCAGTTCCAGAGCCTGGTCAGCTGTTGCTGCTACACATGTGACTGCACTGATGGTGTACAGCAGGCACAACTAGCAGAGGATGGGAGGGAAGGCAGCTGTCCGGTTTGGAGAATCCAAACTCGTCAGTCGGGGCCAAACCCTCTCCCCCATTCAAAGCTCACGCAAACGGACTTTTGCAGAGAGGTTCCGCAGTGCTCAGTGACAGTGCTTAATTTGTAATGAAAATGGTGCTGGGGCTCGATCATCTTTCTGACTTTCATGACTGATGCAGCAAGCCCAGAGATGCCGGGGCTATGAACTGCTGAGCCTGCATAAATCAAACACTGATCGGGGACTGAGACTCCTCCCATGCAGAACCCAGGCCACATAGAGAAGGAATTAAAGCAGCCCACTGCACAGTTCTGTAGCCTTGTAACTGCTGTGCATGGGACAGGAAAATAGCTGGTGGGTCCGTGATAATTCTGAGTCCACTGGCAATGTAGCAGTGCTCCCCGGCTGCTCCTGAATGCTCCCTCTGGCACATAGGGTGCGTCTACACTTGTAAATTAAGCCGACTTAAGCTTGCTTAAGTCGACTTAATTTACTCTGCGCCTACACTACACTTTCCTTAAGTCGACTTAAGGAAAAATTAAGTCGACTTTCTTAAACCTCATTTTAAGTCGACTTTGCTGGCTAAGTCGACTTTAGAAAGTTGACTTAGCCAGTGTAGACGTGGAGTAGCTCTAAGTCGACTTTAAGCTCCAGGGCTTCCCCACTGCCCTCCCTGCCAGGGTGGCTGACACAGCCACAACCTGGCATGGCCCCCCACAGGGAGCCCTGCCCACCCTGCCCCTATGTCCTGCCAGGGTCCCTGTCCCCCTTTGCCCCATTTAAGTTGACTTAAATTAACCAGTGTAGATATAGCCAGAGAGCCTTTGTCGAATATCATTTCAAGATGTCTCCCTATCTTTCATACTGCACAGCAAAATAATACCAGAGTCACTGTGTTCAGGGCCTTACTCTGTCCTTATTTGGGCCAGAGGCTTTGGTCCTAAATGATTGGCTTGCAAAGCAGTTTTTATGTCTGCACACCTCATCAGAGACATGCCAGCTTCTCTTTTATATCTGAACCAGTACCAAGCCATTTTATTGACTGGGCTGTCTGTCTCACACCACCATGGTATACGTTGACAGACCATGAGTATCCCAAGAAGGTTATCAACTCAAAACCCTTTGAGGGTGAAAAATCGAGTCAATATAAACAACCAGGCCAATGAATTCAGAGAGATGACCTTCCTTGCCATCACCATGTAGCTCATGGGATGGAATATGATTCTAGGTGGTTTAGCTACCTATCTCTGAACAACAGCAAAATGTGTTTGTATTTGCTTCCCAGTCCTGGAGGCAACTCAGGTTTCTTTGAATGTTTCAGATGAGGCCCATCAGTCTTTTTCAGTGAGGAATAGGGCCCTCTGTATCATTTTGTCTCCTGCTTTGCAATCATGTTTCTGTGGTGTAAATGGCTGCACAAGATGCCAGGTTGAGCTATTTTGAAGTTCAAAAATCCACTGCCTTTTTTGGTTGTTCAAATTTTGATGAGGACAGGCAATGGACCAAATGTTTGACACACATTATATCTCATTTTTGACCTGCTATGAAACTGGTAAAAAGATTTCACAATTCTGAATTTTAATGAAGTTTTAAATCAACATTTAGACCAAAAATGGGAACACATTTTTGCAAAAGTTTGAACCCATTTCTCAACTAGCATTGTAATGCAGGGCGACAATGAATTGGGCCCACAGAATTCAGTCTCTTTTGCCAAGTCATTCTAGACCAAGTCATTGGCAATAGAGAACTCCATAGGCTGTCTGGACAGAGTACTTACCAGTTCCGCTAGTAAAAATTCATTTTCTAGATAAGTATAGAAAACAAACTTCTTTAAAAATTTGAAGAACTTTTCCAATATTTTTTTTTCTTTTTTGAAGTGTTTTGTTCTGTCTTGGAGCCCTTCATCCAGCCTAGCACTGCGCTCTGACTTGGATATATCACACCCATTGAAGTCAGAATTGTATCATTCTGTTCCTTTGTAGGACTTTCCACACTGACAGTGAAAAATCCCTGCATGGCTGGTGAAACTTACCTGAAACATGGTGGCTTCCTACTTAGGGTACGTCTTCACAGACTCCAGCAGCAAGCCTTGCCTGGATCTGCAGACTCTGGTTAGCAGGTATGGGCTAATGGTCTCCCAATGGATCTTGAAATTGAGGATCTGGCTGAAGCCTGGGCTCTGATGCTAACTCCTGCCCTTAACTTCAGGGCTTGAGCTCCAGTCAGATCTACAACTTCTAATTGCTGTTTACACAGCTATTTTGAGAGTGCTAAAATGAACTCTGCTAGCCCAAGTCTGTCAACCTGTGGCAGGTTCTGTGGGCAGTTTTGACAGACCCTTAAAGGCCAAAAGGCTGGGTCAGTCACTCTTAGTTATAACATGGCACACTTGAGCAGGGATGAATTGATTCCCCTGTGAAGGGCAGCAGGAAGCAGCAGAGAGTCAGGGAATGTTCAGGGAGAGTGGAGAACAGAGGCTGCTGGGAATAAGTAGAGTGCATTATCAAGCAAGCAATAAAAGCCTGGGAGTGAAGGATAAAATGGTGAAGCTGAGGAGGGATCTAAATATCTTTGAACGTCTTATTAATTTAATGAATCAGAACCAAAGAAGAGGATGAATGGATTAAAGGATTTGTGTGTTATTGTAGAAGTACCTTTAAGGGGAAAATGGAGGCAGGGGAATGAGGGGGCATGTAGGAAGCTCTCTGCCCTATGACATTACCAAAGAGAAACATTTTAAACAGTATCTCCTAAATGAGGGAATGGGCATTGACAGATGTGCACGTTCACCCTGTGTGGGAACGTTCCAGAAACCTCTGCCAGCTCTGAGGTGATTTTATGTAGAATAAGCAGGATCTCTCTCTCCTTTCATGACTTCATTTTAATGTCCTTAAGTTCACAGAAATGCATGCCTGACTTGTTTCAGAACCAGCTCCATAGACACAACCTATTACACTCACGTTGATGTTCTCACTATTATTTCATTCGTTTCCATTCTTATTAGCCTTTTCTGCAGCTGAGAGACTGACACTTCCCAGCCATGTACCTCCATTCAATGTGATGTTTATGGCTTTTCCATGCAGGTGAATATTTTTGCCTGATGTGTTGAGGAGGACTCTGGTTTATTTTCCTGAGAACTTGTTTCTGGAGCTATTCTATTTGAGGCTTGTAGGCAGCCACCAACCGTTGGCCTCCATGCTGTCTAACCCACCTAAGAAACAGCTCTACAAAACATGGTAGGTAAAACAGCAACAACTTGTGTATTTTGGCACTCCCACTGATGCTATGACTGACTGACTCAGGTAAAACTGCAATATGGGGGCCAAACTGAGACAAAAATGCCTGGTTGCATCCCAGGCCCCCAAAGTGGTAGCATATAAAATCTGTTTACCCATTTATAATTGGAATGATAAGAATGACTGACCTACATCACATGGGTATTGTGGAGATTACTTAGTTAATGTTTAAAGCCGGAGTGATAGAATGCTAAGCATTTTTATTATGACCCTATTTAAAGCTTGCAGTTCATTCTCTTTTGCCTATGCTCTTGTCCTTCTCCTCCTCCTTTTCTGAATGGGATTGAAATGGTGTGACTTTATTTCTCCCTTAATTTCATCTATGTGTAAAGGATCTCTAGTGGATGGAGCACTGGAATGGGGATCAAAAGGACTGGGTTCTCTTCCTTGTTCTGCCATTGTGCTGCTGGGTGACCTTAGGCAAGTTATGCTGCTGCCATGTGCTTCAGTTTACCTTTCTGTAAAATGGGGACAATGAGGCTTAACACCCTTTCTAAAGTGCCTTGAGCTCTACTGACTAAAAATGCTATTAAGAGCTAAGTGGTATCATTATTATAATTAATCTTGCCACCATTCTGGGAACTGTGTATTCAACGGGGAAGGTCTAATTCAGTGAGAGTTATTGTAGGATTATGCCAACATTAACACCGGAAAGGCTGTGCTGTAGGACTACATTGGGGCAACTAAACGCATCTACAGCTTCATTTCTGGGGGGACTAGTAGATGCTGATGCAGTCTGTAAAGTGGGTTAGGACTCCAGGAAAAACGCAATGTATTATTTTAGGATTGGGGTGAGATTTGATTCCTCAGGCAGTTATTTGAGAGGAATAAGACCTGGGTTCTTTCTCCAGGTCTGCTGCAGATCTGCTGTGCAATCTTGAGCAAGTCTCTTCACTAGTCTGAGGGCATGTCTACACTGACAGTGGCAAATTCGCCACTGTCAGGTTCAGTCTTCCGGGTTCAACTGAGTGGGCCGTCAAGATGCACTCAACCGGTCTACAGCTCGACGCTGTAACTCCAGCCCTGTATGTAGAGTAGTGGTAGGTCCATCAGGTGGCATTTCCAGTTGACTTAGCACAGTGTGTACAGGGAGGTAAGTGGGAGCTTCTAAGGCAGCAGGAGATATGCAAGGTATTTCATGTACCTTGTGCGTCTTACTTCAACTGCTGCTGAAAAGTGCTGTGAGTGTAGACTAGGGCTCAGCTTCTCATTCCCCTCCCACCAAACATCTATTTAGACTGTGAGACCTGAATGCACAAATGAAGATAGGCACCTAGAAAATCATTGCAATTCACAAATCCTGATTTTGGTGCCTACAATCCCTATCGCGCTTGAGAGTATGTCAATATTGTGATTTAAAAACCCAGAGCTGACCCAGGCTGATTCAGGCTCACAGGGCTTGGGGTAGGGAACTGTTAATTGTGGTGTAGCTGTCTGGGCCCTTCCTGCAGCTGGGGCCATAAGACTGTGTGAGGTGGGAAGGTCTTAGAGTTTGGGCGACAGCGCAAGCCTGATTGTCTACATCACAATTAAAAAGCCCCTTAGCCAGAGACCCATGAGCGCAAGTCAGCTGGCACGGACCAGCTAGGGGTGTCTAATTGTAGTATAGACATACTCGTAGAGTGCCATTCAGAGAAGCCAGTGTGCTTTTCAGGGAGCTGCCTAAGCTAACTAATGGGAGGTGCTGACTAGAAGAATGTATACTAAGCCCTCCACCCTCTTAGAGAGAGGCATCTAAATCAAGGCTGCTGGGATGCACCTATTTCTGCTATCAATTCTCAGCTGTGAAGCCTCTCCTGAGTCAGGTGTCTTGCAGTTTTAGTAAGAAGCTGGGGAAAGGAAAAGGACCTCCTTGCTTTTTAGCCCAGGGTTAGGGTGATCATCTGAGATAGAGGAGCCCCTAGTTTAAATCCTCCTGGTATCTGAGGGGGGGAACAGGGCTCTGCCACCTCTCCAATGAGGCCTCGAACCGTTCAGCTCTGGTATACTCTGATGTGGGGCCACAGTCTTTCCCTTTGAAGCTGTTCCACTTTGAGCAAATGGAGACCTTAGAGCAAGGGGGCTAGACCCTGAGTCCCCAAACTCCTAATAGAGTGCTACACCCACCAGGCTACACAGTCACTCTCCGTCTCATTCTGGCCCCAATAACTCTTTGAAAGAGAGGGGACCCCAAGCATGAGACTGGTTCTATAACTTGGTGGTGAGAGCACTCACTCAGGAGGTGGAAGACCCTGGATCCAATCCCCCTCTTCTAATGACTCTTTAATTATTTTCCCACAGTGATACACCTTGCACAGAAGATCTTGAGAGAGCCCCAAACCAGAATATCCCATAGCTCATTGATTAGAGACTGCTCCTGAGTGGAACAGATCCCTGCTCAAAGCCCTTCTCCCTCTCATATATGGAGGTCTTCTACATCCCAGCTGAGTACCACAACCACTGATCTAAAGGTGAAGGGGGAGCCTTCCTCTTTCTCCCCCAGCTGTCTTGTGTGGATTTACCTGAGGGACCTGCTCAGAGGACACCTACCAGACTGGGTCCTGCATGCATCTTGTGCTATGCCTGCACCCTAAGCTGTATACATGAGAATGACCAATGGTCTGTCTAGCTCAGCATCCTGTCTTCGACCAATGGCCAATGCCAGGTGCTTTAGAGGGCATAAACAGAACAGGGCATCTTTAAGTGATCCGTCCCCTGTCACATACTTGCCCAAGCTCCTTGAGAGCTTACATGAGCATAATTAGCAGGTTGGCCATGGTAGCCCTAGCAGAGGCACTGCTGCTTAAAAACAATGGATACATTCTCAGCACAGCTCAGCTGTGCCTTCGTTGCTGCTCCCCATAGTACGCTACTATTTGTGCTCACTGCTACATGGCAACCCTGCTATTTATGTTCACGCGAGCTCTGATCGGGCTAGCACGAGGGGGAGACTCACAGGTCTAGCTTTTTGTAGAGACATAGTCTTAGGCGGCTGAGCATTCCTCTATCCCTGGTTCATGAATTGCTCTGAGGATCAGATGCGAGATAGGTGCTCGCACGTCTAAAGGGAAGCTGTGGTAGGCATGCTCAGAGGCCTAAACATAGGTGCCTATGGAATTTTTACTGCAAAAGCTTTAGGACCAAGTGCGTTTGGGTGCCTACAGGATTCAGCAGTGGCTTTCTGCATTGTACTGGTCCTTAAACTGGGACTTGGGCCCCTAACTCCTTTTGTGAACCCATGCCTAAGCCAGTGGGGGCATTGCCTAAAATAATGAGGCCTCAATCTATGTTCAGGCCTGTAGACATTACTGTAATGCATACAATAATCATCAGTAATAATGGCCCCTATGCAGTCCTGATGGGAGTTAAAGTAGTGTCCTTGGATTTGAAGGAGTTGTTAGTACAGGAGATGAAGAATATTTCAGCTTCCCTTTTACTGCAACCAGCATTTTTAACAAAATGGACACACGATGTCGTCTGGAAACAATCTAAATGTTAGGCAGCATGAGGGAAAACCTAAATGTTCACATTTCTATACCCATTTTTGGTGTGTTTCATTGAATATAGTAATGGTGTAGTGCCCCAAAAATTGCAGACTAAGAAACCCATTTGAGAAACACTTCTCAGGTTTAGGTTTCTTCTATTGACATAAAAAAGAAAAGAGATCTTTGAGGTATGACTGCCATAGCTTTTTACTGTTTATTTTTAGAGGAAGGATGTTGAAAAGCCCTTCCCTCAAGTGGTTTTAGAGGTCTTGCTCTGCTATATACCTTGCCGTGTCCAGAGAAGACCAATACACTGTATATAAAATACCATCAAAGATCTGAGGGCATTAGTGTTGCTACTGAAAGGCCAAGACTTGTGTAACACTTTGGTTACAACTCCTTTGACTATGGGAAATGAAATTATATCCTTGAAATGACCAAACAAAATTCTTGCCAAAGCTAAGGACGAGTATTTTGTTTGGAAAATATAAGGGTAAATGAACAGGCTGTGGAAAGAATGAAGATTTCCTTTTACAGGAAACCCAGTTCACTTTATAAACTCCATCAGAAATACAGCAAACATGAGTCAGAATAAAAACAAAGCAAAACAAATCCAAATAGTTTTCAGGAAAAAAACTCTATTTTCAGTGTCTTTCAGAATTTAACTCTGTTATTCACTTTTGAAAAGCACTCTAATACGCTAAATTATTTTCTGGTGTTTAACCTAAAACTATTCAATAAGCTTATGTATGACACACTCGTCCTTGCAAAGTTAATGGTTTAACATATGTGAAGATTATGGTTTTCAAGGAGAGTGCTCAGTGATAATAAGAGTAGTGAGCACTTAGGAAATGCCAGCTGAAGTGCCTGCTAAGTCACCATTGTGGAAACGGACACTACCCTGTCAAGGATGGGAAAACACATATCTCAATAACATTTGAACTTTTTGTAGTATCCAGAACACAAAACAGTAATATTAATAGTGATGGTAGTGGCTCTACTGAAGAATTTAAAGCTAAGATTAATACTCAGTAGAGTAGCATGCTTTACATTTATTATTTCATATATGTCCAGAATTTATTTCCCACTCTCTGCGGTTCATTATTGCCATACATTTATCATTTATGGGCATACATGGGAGACCAATTACCCTGATCCAAGCAGGCACTGAAGGAGGATGGTGGGTCTTTCTGGTGGGTTGGTGCTCAATCCAGCCAAGGCCTCTTGGCTGTTTCTTCCCCTCTTGTGGTCCTGGGTGAACCATCAAAACAGCCCACAGGCTATGTCTACACTAGCAATTTAGGTTGACTTAAGGACCCTTAAGTCGACCTAAATTACTCCCTGTCTACACCAGACTTTCATTAAGTCGACTTAAGAAATTCCTTAAGTCAACTTAATGAAAGCTTAAGTCAACTTAATAAGAACCACCCATTAGGTCAACTTAAGCCTTCAGTCGACTCCTTAAGTCGATTTAAAGATGGTGTGGACGTGGAGTAACTCTTAAGTCGACTTTATTAAGTCAACTTAAGGGTGGTTAGGTCAACTTAACAAAGTGGACTAAGTCGACTTAAAGTTAAATTGACTTAGTCCACTTTGTTAAGTAGACCTAATAAGGTCGGCTTTAAGTTGACTTAAAGTCTCTTAGATTCATAAGGTCAGAAGGGACCAATATGATCATCTAGTCTGACGTCCCGCACAATGCAGGCCACAAAACCTCACCCACCCACTCCTGTAATGAATCTCTGACCTATGACTGAATTATTAAAATCCTCAAACCATAATTTAAAGACTTTAACAAAGTCAACTTAACTTTTTCTAGGGTAGACATAGCCACAATCATCAGATGACATTAAATAAAGGCATGAAAGAAAAAAGAAAGGGCATTAGATCCTGTAGGCAGCACCTCTGAGGATATGGGACTCTTACCTCAGAGTGTTCTGGAAATACCGCAGTCCACATCTGAGTGCACTGGATCTCCAGTGCAGGTCTATCTCTTTTCCTTTTTTAGCTCAGGGGATCCACAATCTCCTTCTGTGAGGCCAGAGGATCTGCTGACAGTTAAACAGTCTGTTCCCTCACAAGGGCTGACTCCATCTGAATGGAATTCTCTCTTTTCATTTCCTCCTCCAGTCCTGGCATGTTTTATAGATGTGGAGGAGTGGAGCCATTCCAACCCAAAGCATCTCCTTATCCCTTTCCATGCTACTGCAGGGTTTATATACCCCATCACA
Source organism: Pelusios castaneus (assembly GCA_007922175.1). NCBI lineage: Eukaryota > Metazoa > Chordata > Testudines > Pelomedusidae > Pelusios > Pelusios castaneus. Next base: position 24,386,551 of record ML685780.1, read on the forward strand.
TACCATCTCTCTCAGGACTGGCACAAGGGTATGCATCACATACCATCTCTCTCAGGACTGGCACAGGGATATATTCACTGGTGTTAGGGGCTCCAACTTCTCATGAAAAGGAATCAGTGTTCTGGTTCTTTCTGCAGACCTGGTGAAGCACTAGCAACTACATAATGACAGGTACCAGTGAATTTTCCACATGTTACTGTACTTCAGCCACCTGAGGTGGAATGTGGTCTGTGGCCAAATAAAAGGGCTTTCCCAGCAAATAGTACTGTGGTGAGTCCATGGCCAGTGCTTTCTTCTCTGTAATACCTTCTTCCTCAGGGATACCATGTGGGATGAACTCCAAGCCATGTTGATTCTGGGGGTGATTGAAGAAATCACATGGTGAATAGACAAATCCCATTGTATTAGTGTCAAAGCAGGATAGCATGACCCATTTCTGCACTGATTTCCAGAACATCAAGGCAACATTGAAATTCACTGTTTGTTTTCCTGAAGAAACCGCTTCCAGTTTGACAGAGAAGTAACCCACTACATTTTGTATAATCTCCTGTGACAGAGTCATCCTTAGTTCCATATCTGAGGCATCTTTTTGCAACGTCCAAATGAAAAAGGACCAGCTCTCAACTTAAACATTCCTGCAATGTCTTGAAGGTTTTATCACAGGCCTCTGACCACTGGACCTTCCTTGGCCATCCATTCTTTATGCGGTCTGGGAGAGGGGCTGTGATGTGGCAAATCCTGGCACGAAGCTCTGATAATATCTTGCCAAGCCCAATAAATGCCAGACTTGTTTCTTTGTCATGGGTGCTGGACAGTCTATCAATGCTTGGCTGTTATTGACTAGTGGCCTTAGATAGCTTCTTTCATGATGTAACCCAAACACGTGCCTTTGCAGTTCCCTACTTTATATTTCATCTCATTAGCTGTTACACTGGCATCTGCAAGGACCTGGCATCTGCAAGGGACTGGAGCAGTGCTGCAAGCTGCTCCAATTACCTGGCTGTCCCTATCTGGACTGTAGATAATGATGTTATCTGGATTTGTGGCTGCATATTGATCATGCCATTGATGTAGCTGGTCTATGAACCTCTGAAAAGTCTCTACTGCCTGTGAAGATCAGAAGGCATGCTCCTGAATTGATACAAGCTGACGGGCTTGGAAAAGATAGTCTTCTCCAAGGAGTCTGGCATCAACAGTATTTGCCAGTAACCTTTAGTGAGGTCTTAAGTGGATATATTTATGGCAGCTCCTAATCATTCTAATAATTCATTCTCAGCATTAGGTAGGCATTGAATTTGTGTTGCCTTGATCTTTTGAAAATCAGTGCAGAAATGTGTCCTGCTATCCTGCTTTGGCACTAGTGCAATGGGACTTCTCCATTTACCATGTGATTTCTTCAACCACCCTCAGAATCAACATGGCTTGGAGTTCATCCCACATGATATCCTACATTTACAAGGGAGCAGCCGTAGCATTTCCCTGACCTTTTGTCCGGTGTCTGTTTTGATATGGTGGTATGTTAGATAGGTCTGCCCTGGTAGGAATGAGAATATGGTGGGAAATTAATCAATTAATCAATATGGTAGGAAATTAATCAACATGTTCCTGGGTCTTTTGTTCAGTCTACAGCCCTTCTCCCATCTATATATTGGTCCAGCCATTTTTGCTATGGGCACTTGTGGTCCTAATTCAGACTTCAAAGGATGTAGAGTTATGAAGAGCCCCTGCAGGTCTTTTCAAGGCTTTTAATAGTTTCAGGTGATACATTTTGGCCTCCCACCCACACCTTGGGCCAGTGCCAGACCTCATAGCTGAAGGGGCTGCATGACTATTTCAAAGGATTCCTGCCATCAGGCCAATAATTTGGACTCTGAGTCTGTCAGTGCTTGGATCCTATTGACTAGTGGCCTTAGATAGCTTCTTTCATGATGTAACCCAGACACGTGCCTTTGCAGTTCCCTATTTTATATTTGAACACTTGCAGCTGGACCCTCTGGTTATAGGCCTTCTCTTGTATCCATTGTGTGTTCAGCCAGTTTTCTTTAGCGAATACTCCCAAAGTCTTAACTAGAATCTTTTTGCTGTTCAAAGTTGTGTAAGTGGGCTCTTCCAGCACTCATCCACTACAGAATTGGAGAAAAGCAGAGATTGCTCAGAAGGCAGTGGGTAAAGGCAATGCTGTGTGCTCTTCAGCAATAGGATCTAGGCCTCGGAGATGTAGATGCAACCTTCAGCATATATGTATTAATGCTGGTCTGTCCCCTTGAGCAGTATAAATTGGTAAAACTAGTCCAGTGTTGACATTCAGAAACTAAAAACAACAGTTGTCCACTCCTTTCTCCACACACAAAACCTTTTTATGCATAAGATTTTTCTTTTAATAACAATAAATGGGCCTGAAAAGGCAAATTTTTTTAAAAAAAGACTTCAGTACATAAAAATTTAAATACACAGGGTTTCAACATCAAGCGAGGTCTTCTGAGATCTTGGCACTGGCAAGTCCTGAAATGACTTGCTAAAAAAAGGGAAAGCGCTGAATTGAGGAAAAATGCAAATTTTGGTATACAGATGTCTGTGTATAGCATGAGTTTGACAAATAGCATTTTTTTAAAGTGAGAGAGGTCTATGAGGAATTCTCTATAATCTGAAATATGGTGAGATGAATTTTCTCAGGAAAATGTATCCATAGCAAAATTACTTTTGCAGAATTGCATCTCCTGAAATGTTCATTTTTAATTTTTATTATTTTTTGCATGTGCGCAGCTCAGAAGATGAAGTATCACAGATTGTATCCATTAAGAGTGAATCTAACTGTCCCTCAATGATCCTCAAGATATTTAATATAGGAATTAAACTTTAATAGTCAGTGTAAGGAGCAGAAATATGCATAGAGGACCAAATCTTAATCTTCCTGAAGTTAATGGGAAACTCCTTATGAGTTCAGTGGGACCAGACTTGGCCTTAAATCAGCAACTATAAGCAAATTAGAGAGATGGATTTTTTTTTCATAAAATCCTGCATTTTTGCCTGATTAACTTTCCTCAAATGTTTCAAATATTTGCTGTCTTATTAATGCATACAGACTTTGCCAATTGCACCCTAAGAAGGCTTGTCCAGTCATGCAGAAATCCACTTTGCATACCTTGTCTTTGCTTCTCTGTGATTAGTTTGCTTCGAATTAAAAGTTTGCTAGAATTACTAATTAAAAGGCAAAAGACTTTCTATTTCATGATTATTTCAAAGCCTTAATTTCCTCTGAGGTCTAACAAATGCTATTGATGCATCCCAAACACTAGCATCTCAACCATACTGAAAAACCTGCCAAAAAGATAAATGGGCTTCAGTGGTAACTAGCTTGTAGAGACTGAGGACTAAATTCCAGCCTCTTCTGCTGCTCCAGTAGCAGACAGGTGGAGCATGCCTCAGAGTGGTCACAACAGCACAGGTGTATATCAGAGATGGCAGAGAAAACACCGGACCACTCTGTACTTAAGCAATTGGAGCAGAGGAACCAGAGCCTCTCTATCTTGTGCTGTGGGTTCCACTGGCTCCCAGAGTGGGCCAGCGTTTGAGCAGCGCTAGCGTGGCTTACCCTCCAGCCATATTTGCCCCATGGCTTCATCTTTTGTGCTATGTCTATCGTGAGATGCAGCACAGAAAGTGGCCGGGTGAATAAAGTGATTTAGCTCTTTGGGACCTGCTTTTAAAAGTCCTTCTGTGTGCACTCAACTCTCATTAACTTCAGTGTAAATTTAGGGAAATGTATGTATTGCTTGCTTTGTTAAATAGATAGCAGCAGTAGGAGTGTTCTCAAAACACAAACGCCCACACTGAAATGCTTGCCCATCTCTGCCCCAGAGTTTAACGTTCTGTAATGTTGTGTGACACACAGTGGTACAGAATGAGTGAGTGTAGGACAGCTATGCAGATGAATGATATGAATGCCTTTGGGTAATCTATTGCATTTTAACATTGTGCCTTGTCACAATATAATGCAATCACATTTGATAGTGTCACACAACTGTGCAGAATGTTAAACATTGGGGAAGTGCTGGGGAAGCAGCAAATGGCAATAGCACCAGTTGGGAGTCGTCTGATGGATGTTTGATGTTGAGCTAGCTTCAGAGAGGTGCAAGGAAAGGTATTGAAGTCATGCTGGATTACAAGTATCCCAGAGAAGATAACAGAGATGAGGTCAGAGTGCTGGAAATACTCCACAAATCTGGCATAAAGGCTTCCCCGTTGCATTTGTTCAGTCTCTGGTTTGAAGCACATTAGCAGATTAACATGTATGTGCCTTTTTGCCTACTTTGGTTCTCAGTAAGTCGTACATGATAATATTTTACTGTCTTCTCCAGGGAATTCAGGAGTATGACAATGCCAGTTGCTATGCCCACACTTCAGATGAAAAACAAAACAAAAAACCCCAAAGGCAATCATAAACAGAAAGGAGAGAGCTTGTTTCAGAGGTTACAGAAAGTGTCCAGATGGACAGTGGGGGGAGGATGCAAGGAACTAAGGCAGAACTCACCAAAGGAAGAGAATCTCAGGTAAAGGTTCAGCATATTACATGTGACACATGCCCCGCAGCCGCTCTCCTGTAAATGAGTCCTCCTGAATGTTCTGACGTTGCTTGTTTCCTCCTAATCTGTGGGAAGCCACTGTGAAGCAAGGTAGGATTTTAGCTGGATTTCCCTGAGCCAATAGGAAATGCCTAGCAAAAGGAAACTAAAATGTCACTCCTTTCCCCCCCTTGATCCCCTTCTTTTTTTCTTTTTTTTTGCTTTTTTTCTTTTTTTTTTTTTTGGTGCTTTTTTGTCTTCACTTATTTTTAGGGGTGGGGAAGAGGGAAATAAATTCTGCATCATTTTTTACATGGAATCCAGGGAGAGGCGAAAAAAATAGAAATTGAGAAACAACAACCCTTTATAAACAAGTAGTCCTGTGGCACTTTTAAAGTCTAATACATTTATTTATTGCATGAGCTTTCATAATAAACTTGTTAGTCTTTGAAAGTGCCACAAGACTCCTTGTTTGTTCTGCTGAACTAGACTAACAAGGCTACCGCTTTGGAACTTAACAACCATTTATGACGCTTTAATATTCTGCCCCATCCTGAATGCAGATTAGAGCAACCTCAGGGCTTCTCTAACTTGCAACACTTAGTTATGGCCTCCAAGCAACCATATTTTAGATAGGGATAGCTAGAGTACAATGATCCCCAGCCACATTTGCTCCCTGGATGCTTTGTGTCCTTTAGGGACTTGTCCCATGATAGGAACGAAGGGGCTGTAGAGGGTTGTGGGTGCTTTTTTTTCATTTTATGCCATGTAAACTGTGCAAAGGAAGTAGAACAAGACAGAGAAATCTGCCTCTCAATGTATTGATTGTGGTACTTTTGACTTTTTGGAAATAATTCGTCTATTTTGCTCTCAGGCTGAAAAAGTTAGCTGTCATTGTCTGAAGCAACACATAAGAGAGATAATTATTACATAAGAATGGCTATAGTGGGTCAGGCCAATGAACTGTCTAGCTCAGTATCCTGTCTTCTGACAGTGGCCAATGCCCCATGCGTTGGAGGGAATGAACAGAACAGTTGATCATCGAGTGATCTCTCCTCTGTCATCTAATCCCCAGCTTTTGGCATTAGGGGCTCTGAACACACATTTTGGCTACAAGCCATTTGTGGATCCGTCCTTCATGAACTTACCTAATTCTTTTTTGAACCTTGTTATGGTTCCTGGCATTTACAACCAGGACTGTCCAGTCATGATTTTCTAGATCTCTATCATATCCCTTCAATATCATATCGGCTCTTTTCCAAGCTGAAAAGTTCCAATCTTTTCTCTTACCCAATGACTGTTTACTTTGCTTAAGAGGCTTATCAAAAGCTTCCTGAAGTCCAAGTACACTGTCTCAACTGAATCACCCTTGTGCATGTTTGCTGATGCCTCTCAAAGAATTCTAATCGATTGGTGAGGCATGGTTATCTTTTACAAAAAACATGTTGATTCTCCCCAAAAAATCATGTCTGATCATTCTATTTGTTGTTATAGTTTCAACAAATTTGCCAGGCACTGAAGTTAGGCTTACCAGCCTGTAATTGCCAGGTTTGCCTCTGGAGCCTTTTTTAAAAAATTGGTGTCATATTAGCTATCCTCCAGTCATCTGTTACAGAAGCAGGAATCTCCAGATGGTGCTGCTACATGGTCTTACACTATTTTTCTTAGTGTGCTGGCTCAGCTCAGTTTTTGAAGAAATGCTGTGGTATTAGTTTTGTGATGGTTCTTTTTCGGGAGTTTGGTGTCTGCCTTAATCTTCCTAACTAGAATCAACCCTTGGGGCAGACTTGCTTCCTGGAAACACAAATTAATGTTTGCACTGAGATCTCCACAATAGGGTATTTACTATGTGCTATTTGTGACCCTCTCTGATGCAGGACTGGTGTATAAAACACTTATGCCAAGAAAATACCCATCCTCATGTCATTGATTTCTCCTCCAATAAGAAACCAGTCTGCTAAGAGAAATGGAGGGTCACATGATGATGGAATGTTCCAAAGGGGTAGCTCTGTTATTGTAGGTCAGCAAAACAAACAAAGAGTCATGTGGCACTTTTAAAGACTAACACATTTATTTATCGCAAAGCGGCTGACGAAATGCGATTTTTCTCCCACAAAAGCTCATGCAATAAATAAATGTGTTAGTCTTTAAAAGTGCCACCAGTCTCCTTGTTTGTTATGATGATGAAATGTAGCTCAGGAGGCTATAGTAGTAGCTGAGCACAGGTCAAAAGACAGAAAAAGGAAATGTTAAGGAACTGCTCAACTATTTCAGTGGGAATGAGAAGAGATGGAAAAAGTATATTTTGGGATTTTTCATGTGTGATCCCAGCTACAGGAGTTGGAAAACAAGAGATGTTTGCTTCTACCAGCAGCAAATTATTCTGTACATTTAAATAATACAATAAGACAATATTATTCTCAACTGTGAAAGCACCAGAATTCTAGCCTGTGAAAGATTGAGATGCATTTAAAGAATAACAGTAACCAACTTCATATAAGTACAATCCCTGCATGCACACACACAAAGAGCTTCAAGATGTAGAAGTGTATGTACAGCACAATGGTCAATATTTAAGGAATGCCAACTGCTGCACACTATTGGAATGACTGACAGATTGGTGTCTAATCCATGTCTTACTTTTAGACCACATATTGAGGGATATTTGACCGTATTAATAATGGGATCAGAATCCTCTCAGAAATTTTTAAGTATACCCATTCTGGGTGTTTGTATATCTATACTGAAAAAAAATCAGTCTGTAATATGTGCATACTTAGGACAGATACAGCGTCCTCTGAAATCAATAGCGAGTCTCGAATTTACTGATATTTGGAATTCCCCTATAGTTTTTTTAAATGTAGATATACAAATATAATATGTGTTTGCATAAACATCCTTTTCCCCCTCAATTTAGAGCAGTGACCATTAAATAAAGAGATCACCACTTGGTACCATTTGTGCTCAGTTTAGCTGTCAGCACTCTAAGTTGTCATCTTTTGAAAATCTATTCGTTTCACTAGGATATTTCTAGTCTGTTAAATATCTCTAAATGTTGTTAGGAGAGGTAAAATGTGCTCTTTGGATCATACATTATTCAGCAAATATTCTTGGTTTTGTTGAATAATTTATTCAGCAAATTTTTTTCCCCAAGTGTTAGACCAGCTCCAGTGCTGATATAATGGGAATGAAATTCATGCTGTTTTCCCCCTAAATCTGTATGCTACTGACTGCCAATGTAACAGAATGCTTTCTGTTTCATAAAAAGTGATTAAATAAATCATGAAATATAACTTCCTTTATCTCCAACGGAAAGTTAATGACATTTCACTGTTCCCCAACCCCAATGGTGGTAAAATCACTGCTTTATATTGCTGTCTGCAGACATGTACATAAATCCAGGTAGTTATATACATGGACAGTCACATAACCTTTTCAGGGGAAAGGGGCTTTCACAATTGCTCTCTGGTGATATGAGGAAATTAATGAGCAAGGCTCTATATGATGCAAAACTAAAGGAGAAAAAGAAAAGCAATTATAACTGCCCTGCTATGAAAAAAAAATCAAATAAACTTAGTAATGTGGACAAGCAAATAGTATTTAACTGGTACTCACTCCTGTATCTTGCAATGGATATTGATATAGTAACTCAGAATATAATTGCTTTTGTCTCCATTGGGATCCATTTTATCATGGTGTATGGGCCATAAATAGGGCACTACAGGTGATATCCTACCTTCTCCCTTTTGTAACCAAAATTACTAGGTACTCTGTGTATGTAACTTCTACTGGTCCCTGGTCAGGCAAAGGGCAAGCATAACAATAAAGTCAGTCTTTCTTGTCTGAGCTGATTTATTGCACTGGTAAGTCCATCCAATAATACAGCTTTGAAGCCAAGTAGAACCGAAGGCAGAGCTGGGATTTAGAGCAGCCAGAGAGATCTGCAAGTTGCAACATAATTAAATCTTAAAGCAAGTGCAAAATATTTAGGAGCTAGCTTGTATGTGCCTACGCCTTTTTGCACAAAACATGTGGCCCTTTCTTAAGGGTTTGGTTAACATTAAAACCAACAGTCTCAAATATAGTCCATTTTGGGGGCCTGATTCTGAAAGGTACTGCGTGCCCTCAATCTCTATAGTCGACCTGGGAATTGGGGGTTCTCAGCAGCTTGCAGGGTCAAACATTTACTTTATACTGAATCTGTTACACAAACTGCACCCCAAAATGCTTTGTTACTTGTCTCTTTCGAATATAATAATATTTCAGCAGATTCTCCTTACAGTTAGCTTTTCTGGCAAGAGAAATTTCCTTTAAGTGTGATCATCCTTGCCAGCTTCCTTCTAAAATTTCATAGAAATACAGGATAGCCTTTTAATGTGTCATGTAGCGTGATTGTGAAATGAGATCCCAGTCTTGATGGGGGAACTGTAAGACTGTAATTGATCATAAAAATTATTATAGTAAGTAATACGAAAAAAATCACAATTAGAGATACATCTGGGATCCAGGTCTCAGATCGTAACTATCCCAAGGCTTTATGGATGTGTGAGATATAGGGTTGAGCCCATTATAGCAATAGGGATCAAGGATGAAGTTCATAACTGGGTTCAGATTCTGAGCCCTTCCAAATTAAGGGGACATCTGATTTTTGGTTAAGTTTAAGGTTCATCTTTAATGAAAGCTTTTAAAATAAATATATATGAATGTAGTGCAGTGGTTCCCAACCTTTTTTGGCTCAAGGGCCACAGGTACCATTTTTACGGCCCTGAAGGCCACCCCACCCCTCCACCGAAAAGCAGTTTTGCCTCCTTGCTCATGGAACCCCCATCTTCCTGGCTGCAGCAGGGAAACACACACATCCTGCAGCTCTGCGCACTCTGGCTATGTCTACACTTGTTAATTTAAGTCAACTTAGCATGTCCCCACTCAAAAATTAAGTCAACTTAAAGGGAACCCTGCCAAATCGACTTAGAGCATCCACACTGAATGCCTAAGTCAACTTGTAGGTGCTAGGTGGACCTGGGACAGGTCCACGGTGGCAGGGGGGCACCCCTTGCCAAGTGCCAGGGGGCTCAGCATTTGCCCCATTGTACCTGGGGGCTGAGCCGGACAGGGACACTGGCAGGACATAGGAGCAGGGTGGGCAGGGCTCTGTCCTGCCCTGTGGGGGAGGCACGCCAGGCTTTGCCTGTGCCAGCCACCCTGGCAGGGAGGGCAGTGGGGGATCCCTGAAGCCCTTTAAGTCAACTTAAAGTCGACTTAGGGCTACTCTGCATCCACACTGGCTAAGTCGATTTAGCCAGCAAAGACGACTTCAAACGAAGTTTAATAAAGTCGACTTTATTTTTACTTAAGTCGACTTAAGTTGCTGCTTAAGTCGACTTAAGGAAAATGTAGTGTGGACGCAGATTAAATTAAGTTGACTTAAGCAAGCTTAAAGTCGACTTAATTTGTAAGAGTAGATGCACCTTCTGTGTCCCAAAGCAGTGGCTCCCTGCTGTGGTCAGGGGAACAGAAGATCAGTGCTCCCCTCCCTCAGATTCCAGCAAGGACCCTAGTACCTATTGACCTAGGAAGATTGCTTTGCCATGCTCCCTGCTATAGACAGGGGAATGGGAGCACTAATCTCTTATTCCTTTGGCTGCAGCAAGGAGCCTACATCAGTCTTTTTGCCCCATGGAACGTGCTCCAGCTGGGTTTTTAGGCTGTGACTCCATGCTGCAACAGGGCAGGAGCCGAAGGACAGTTTGAAAACCCAAAGGCCACTTTTGACCCCCAAAACACAGGTTGGGAACCACTGATATAGTGTAACATATTAGCCATAATAATGATTAGGTGCCAGTTTAAATCTAGCTCAAATCATTATTGTTAAATAATTCCCATCTAACTACAGATGAATGGTCTATATGAAATGACCATGGAGATCTCAGTCTCACTCTTACTGGATGTGTATACACATCATACAAACCATCAACACTTCTAGGCATCCTTGATGCCCACATCAGTCAATGAGAGTCTTTCCATTGATTGTTGGTGGGTGCTAGATCAGGACTTTAGGTCTTATCTACATGAGGAAATTTACCAGGGTAAAGTGGTATAATTTTACTGATATAGTTAGACTGCTATAACTCAGTGTGGACACTCTCTTGTTCTGGAATAAAAGTGTCCAAATGGGGAATTATACCAGCATAACTATAGCATTCTGACCATATCAGTATAGTTCTGTCGGTAAATTTTCCTGTGTTGACAAGCCCTTGATCACACGGGAGAATGAGCTGCCATCTTACATACAAAGCTGGTGCCTGAAGAACTGCATGTGAGCAAGACAGCATGAGGAAACTGCAGTGCTACTGTCTACGCTCTATATATTCTCTACAGCAGTGGTTCTCAACCACCACTGTGTCGGGACACATTACTGTGTTGCTACACAGCGATAAGCGTGTCACGGAGAGCCGGGGAGATGGCTGGATTTGGCCTGTAGGGGGTGGACTGGTGTGTTCTGTAGGCTCCCGATATGCCACCAAATGTGTTGTGACCTGCAAAAGTTTGAGAACCACTGCTCTACAGAAACAGAGAAAATTCTGGGGGTGCCCTTCCACAGCCATTCATGAGACCTGCATCTAGTAAAGTTTAAACCAGAAAACTTGTTTAAAAACAACAACGACAAAGCAAAATGGAATGTTTGAGCATCCATTACCTGAGAGAGAGAGAGAGAGATTCCCCCACCCTACCCCAAAATAAGAGACTAGAAAGAAAAAGAACAAGAAAGCAAAAGAAAGGAAGGATGGCAAGGAGGGGAAAGGAGAATGCCATATTGTTTTACTAGGAATTAATCAGATTTCTAAAAAAAAAGGTACTCAAAATCTTTCCCAAGTTGTCTGTGGTCTGTCGTCTTCTCAAAGTTACCCACCATTCAGCTGTTAGGTCAGCCATGTTGCTGAGCCAAGTATTTATCCCTGGAGGCAGACTCTTCTTCCATCAAAGCAATATGGAGCCATTTGGCTACAAGCACTGCTCTAAAGAACCAAGCGTGCCATGAGTTAGGGAATTTCCAAGATGATGGGCTATATCTCAAAGCACAGTTCTGGGAAGTAATTTTTAAGGAGGTGTCTCTTATCACATTAATCTTTCAACCTACTTCTAGCCAAACGAACTGCTTCCTGGGACAGTCTCAAAACATGAGTCAGAGTAGTTCTGGGGGACTCCCATCTCCAACAGCAGTTTGATGTGGCAAGACCTATGTATTGTAACCTCTGAGGGGGAGGGGAGGGATCGATGTGAACTAAATATAACTTTCTGTTTTAACTGTCCATCAATAGTAGAGTTCTTAATATTTTGCAAAGCATTTCCCCACTGGCGAGAGTTCAAGGATATGCTACACCAATCTTTGTTTGAGGCTTGGCATAGGCAGTCTAAATTACGGAGAGTCTTTTGGGGCAATAAATTGTAACTGACTACAGATGATCAAATGAATCTTTGGCACTGTCTCCATATCAATAATTCTGGAGTCTCTTATGCTAAACATCCATTTCTGTTTTGGGCCTAAATTGCCACCACTCCCAGTTACTTAGTATCAGCAAAGGGAAGCTATTTGTAATTTTCACTGTATGTTATAACAATTCAGACTAGATTGTGATCTCTGGTCTAGCATTGCTTAAAGCTTCTTGCTTAACTTTTTTGTGGAAGACAGAAGCTCAGATAGTTGTCAATGAAAAGCTGCTAAAAGTGGTGCTCTCTTCCCACTGGCTTTAGGGTTTCCAAAAACAAACAAGGAGTCCTCCGGCACTTTTAAAGACTAACAAATGTATTTATTGCATGAGCTTCATGGGAGAAAGTCCCACTTCCTCAGAAACTTTGAAGATGGGAAACTTATTGGCTTTTCACCTAATTCTGCAGCGGCCTTTAATTCCAATTTTCAATTAATAAAGCAAAATGGGTAATATTTCAAATCTGTGAATTTAGTTGCGTTACTATAAAGTGAAAGTTAAATATAGTCAGATTATGAAATAAAAGATGTTTTAAAATTCATGAGCAATCTGATGCTGAGAGAAGAGTGCAAAAAAGTATGTGCGATATATCTGCACTGAAAAAATAGGTGTTTTTTGTTGTTGTTGTTGTTGTTTTAAATTCAGGGTAGCTAACCCAGGCTAAAATGACACACCTTTAACTCAGATTGGCAGGCCAAGTTCAACCCCAGGCTACCCTATAGCCTTTCACTTGAACTGCTAACCTGAGCTAAATGTATAGTTGTTGTGTCTTCACTGTTGTTTAAATGCAAGTTAGCTAATCTGCAGTACGAACACCCCTTTTTTTGCAGTATAGACTTACCCTTAGATGAGAAAGGAGATCAAGGAAGCAAGAACAGAGGAAAAAAATACAAGTAAATTTTTTACCCCAAGACTCTTTTTTTATAGTCCTTTAAATACAGCACTACATTGACTTAACTCTGAAATTAAATCAGATGATAAGCAGTTAAATATGGTCCCAAAATGGGTCCTTATTCAGCCAGAGCACTTAAACACATCCCTAATTTGTGCAGATGTATTATCCCAATGAAACCAGTGTGACTTGCATGCTGAAAGTTATGCACATCCAGTAAACAAGGAGAGAAAATGATGTCACACACTAATTGATAAGGGCCCACAATCTGTTTATCTAAGCAAACTTCTGTTTTAGTTTAGATTTTGGGGGCGCTAAAATCCATAGCTATTGGGAATTGTCTTAGCTTCATTGACTTTGGAGGAGCTACATTGATTTACAGTATCTGGGGATATGATTCTCTTCCTGTGAGGCAAACAGTTCTCATGCTGTAATCAGATACTGTCTATTTAGGAAGTACTTCTCAGATGAATATGCAAAATAATTAATGATTTATTTCAATCCAGCAACATAAAGGATCCTCAGGTATCCTTGCTTAGTTTTTCTGTTGTCACCATCTGAGCGCTATTATTTCACATGATTATTGTATGACTATTTCATATGACTGAGTTTATGTGCATCTGAATTTATCATACTGGACAATTTTTAGTTTATATGAAATGACAATAGCTAGAAATTGTATTGACAGAATTTTATTGTGCATAATTACTCAATGGGAATGATTCTGAATGAACTAATCAGAGTGAAAATCCAATTTAATTTTTGTGGCACTCCAACAATGAAAGATGTAACCATATACATTGTCTTCAGCAAACTGTAGCTATTTTTTTTTAGCTATTAAACTTCCAGATAAATTTTGCATTCCAGAAGAGCCTGTAACTTAGCTTGTGAGATTTAATTAATTCACAATGCAAAATGGAATTACTACAGATATATTTCTCATTCACAGATTTGCTGGGATGGCAGGTTGTCACCTTTTTTCAGGGGTGCAGGGAGGAGCACATATAGAAATAGTGCATGAGAAATTTGTGAGCTTCCATATTCCGTACCATTATTGGGTAGATTTTTCTATACTTTGGGGAAGAATAGAAGATGTAGAACATGTCACTGACTAGACATGATGTTACATGAAGCTGTAGTTTTCTTTACTTGAGACAAGTGTCAATGCTTAGGGTCACTGACTGCAGTGGAACTACTAACAAGTTTAAAGTTAAACACATTTAAATGCTTTGATGTACAGTACCATGCAGATTTAAGCCCCACAGAAAAATCAAGCATTACCAACTTCTTTTGCTGTTTTTGCTTTATATTTGCATCATTTATCATTCATATACTAATCCATCCACCCTAAAAGAAATGCTTGAAGTGAAAGCCTAAGAGTATATCTTCCATTCTCTTAAACTACTATACACCTTTCTAAAACATAGGTAGTTAATGGGTGATATGATGTATATTTTCTATGTGTGCAAGAGACAGACCATTACCTACTGTATTAGTTTTCCCATAATTATCTTTCTGCTGAAATTTTCCAGAGACAATAGCCAGCAGAAAAAGATAAGCAATATGAAGAAGACAAAGTACCACAATAAACTATGAAAAAGAAAAGAGGGGAAAAATAGGCAACACTTTTCAGATACAAATATAATGTTTCAAACAGAGATGGTACTCATTGATTACAATAACTTGTGTTCTTGATCTGATAAGTAGAATAATTACTGCCCAAACATATTGAAAGAATATTTATTTCATGTCATGTTCAAAAATGAGTTGAAGCAGAAAAGCAACAAATAAAGATAGAAATGTGGACATAGAAGGAAGAAGGAAAAACCACACTGAGAAATAATGTTGAAGGCAAGCATGAGGTAGGTAAATTAATTATATCCTAGGCTATTAATCTGAGGTTTATTCATTCTTGTTGAAGCCTTGCTGTGCTAATACATTTAGACATGAAGTGGTGCAAGGAATGCTGTCTGGGCAATTTATGAGTGGGTGCAGAAAAGCCACTGCATGTAATATAATTCCTCCTTTTACATGCTGTAGTTTAAGAATTGCTGGCTCTCCCTCATCTGCAATAAAATGTATTTTGCCTCTCCTCAGTGTGTTAAAAATCATTTATATTATTGTGCTTCGACTGTTTTATTTGCATTCATTTTCCTTTAATCTAACTGACATTGTTTATTGGCAAGAATTACAGCACACTGTTGTGTGATTGTTATTTTAGTTTGGCTGTGCTTGTTTCCCATATATGTGCACTGTCAAAATAAAGCAGATATCAAATTTTGCAGGCTGTATGTGAGGTCAGAAGAAGGCCACTGCAAGGTAGATATTATTCTAAATTATGACAACTGGGGAACTGGCCCCAGGATCAGGCCAAGATTGAATGAATTCCTGCCATGTGCTAATGCTTCCACTCCTAGAATTAACTTGCATTGGTTTCCTACACCACTCCTTTGAAACTCCCAGAGTCAGGCAAGGAATATAAAGTGAAGCATCAGCTGGGGACAGCCTAGGACCACAGATCCTGCCATTGCTATACTGTCAGAGTGATGAATGAGTAGAACCAGGAGCCAATGCGAAGACACAGGACATATGCAAGTGACCCTAGCTTCCAATGGAACACAATGGGTTCCCTCACCATTGATGAAATGATGGCTTGAAAAGTCTACATGTCCAGATATTCAGAGTTCTTTTTCCCCTATGCTGCATTAACCTAGATGGAGGATAATTTGATCTGAAGAATTTACAATGAGCTGCACATTCACTAGTAGCTAATAGCAAGAAAAAAAGTATTAGACTAGTCAGATCTACTGAAAAAAATCATAAAACCCCATTAATCCATTCCAACATGAAGAAAAAAATGCTACAGCAGCACCAAGAAAATGCATTTAATATTGTTAAAAAATGTTTTGGGAAAGGAGAGCATATGTGATTGGGAAGATGACAGTTTAGTATTTATCATGTAAAAATAGGTATGTAGCATTTTTAAATGCGGAAAATTTAGAGTTGTAAAGACCATAACTAAAAATCATTTAGAAAATGCACAAGGACTCTTGCTTGAAAAACATGTTTACAAGAGATGGGCATTTGGGCTACCTACAGAGCTTAACGGTCACAAAATTTGATCAAAATGGATAACAAGAAACACTCATTATCCATTAAAGCTTCCCAGAAAAATCTTAAAGAATTTCCATGTACCTCAGTTACCCTTATCTTGGCTTCTCAGAGCCTCTCCTTCTGCTTAATTCTCTACTGCCCAGTACCTTATGGAGTCATCTGGATTTTGTAACATCTTGCACTCACTTTGCTCAGGTGCAGATAATTACACAAGGATCAAGCTCGGCAGAATTTGATTTTTTTTTTTTAATTTGATGTTTATTTTAAGTGTTTTTTTATTTGTATTGATTTATATTTTCACAGTTGCACAACATTTATGAAAGGATCAACATGACATCTCAAAATATGCATAGTAAATATCCTTATATTAAACTCTAATTAGTTCTCAAGCAGCATTTTTCTTACATTGTCTCCTTGTAAATTTTGATTATCATCGATGGAAATATTGTTCCATCAATCTATGTATATGTGGGTAAATTGACTTTTACTGACTTTAATTGATGAAAATCTAATCCTTAAAAGACTACCTACAAATGTCGGGCCACATTCCCCACTTGCTTACTCTGATGTGCCATTCCATTGATTTAAGTGGAGCTACTCAATATGTGTTTTTTAGTGTGAAAGAAGAATCAATTCCTTATTCATTTCTCTAAAGTTTGAAGCTGTTTCTTCTCTCTCATTAACACTGGTTTTAGAGACGTGTAATTCCGTTGACTAACTCTTGATTTACAGATGTAAGTGAGAGAAGAATCAGGTCCAATAGTGCTAAAATTGCTAATAGATTTTCAGTACCCTGTATCTTTGCCAAATTTGCCTGGACTTTCCATGAAACTAAAAATCTGCATGAAACTAAGCATGAGATTTTTTTTCCAGGTGTATTTTTCTTGGCTGTGCTAAAGAATGGGTTTGAAAATGGAGTTTCTAGGGGGAAGTTGGTCACAATGTTGACTCTGGAACTGCTACGTGCCATGGAGCGAGGTTGTTAAAGAGAAAGGTTGGTGTGGTAATATCTTTCATTGGACATGCTTCTGTTGGTGAGAGACTAAAGCTTCTGCGGTTGTGTTTCTCAATTTCATTGTCATACTTGGTCTCACAGCTCTTCAGTGCCCCAGGCTGGCTGAGTACTATCTCATATAAGTTATTATTTCAACCCCTAAGTTGGCACTGAAGAGAGAGGAAACTAACTGGAAAAAATCGAATGACTGTTGGAAACTGGCCTCTGTGGACTGACTGCTGTGTCAAACAGCTGGCAGGGACATGGTTACTTTCAACATACCCTTAGTTCCATTGCAAAAATGAAATTGGAAGCTGCCTTACAGATTCTTTGCAGATTTTGCAATAGAAGGTAAAAGCTGATGGCCTACAGTTCAGTTGAATACAGCAGTCAGCTCTTTGGAAAATAGGAGGAGTTGATCTAAAATTCTCAGCTATCTTTTAAAAGGGTGGGGAGGGAGGTGGAGGGGATGATTTCTGCTCCCACTTACACCGATGCAGTTAGGTTTCACTAGCATAGCTAAGAGCAGCATTCAAGCTTACATTGTCCATAATGCAATGAAGTTCAACATCATTGGGGGAGGGAGGAATGTACCCAAAACTAGCCCAGTGTCACTCCCTTTTAAAAAGGAAAGGTTGCTTTTTTAACTAAAATTGAGGATGTTAATCAAATGGTGCCAAAGTCAAAAATAAAGAAAAGATCAATTCCTTGGATGTCACTTGGATGTACTGGAACCATTCAGCACCTCAGAAGGCATGCATACTGCTGAATAAAAAAGGAAGCAGGAAAGCAAGAAATAGGCCAATGTGGCTAAATGCAAGGGCCAAACAGAGATCCTGCAGAAAATGAAAATCTCCTCCAGGGAAGTATGCAGAAAGAAGAATAAACTATAGCTGGCAATAGACAATAAGGAAATTAGGAGGGCTAAAATGAAATTTGAAGGACAAATGAGTAAAAATATTAAAAAATGAATAAGAAATTCTTTCAGTTTATCAGAAGCAGAAAGCCTGCAAAAGAATTGGTGAGTCTGCTGAATCATGAGGGAGTTAAACAGAGCAAATAAAGACATTCTTGTGATATCTACCCTTGACTTGACTAGTCTGATCATGGCTATGAGGTGCTGGAGACTGGAGTGTCAAAAACGAGGAACAAACTGATGATAAACTAAAAAGCATAGGCCACCGTGGCCAACAGTTGTGAAGGAACTAAAGAATGAAGTGAGTGGCTGAGCTGCTAGCAAAAATATAGAGTCTGTCATTAAAATACCTAAGTTCCAAAGGGGTAGCAGTGTTAGCCTAGTTCAACAAAACAAACAAGGAGTCCTGTGGCATTTGTAAAGACTAACACATTTATTTATTATATGAGCTTCCTGGGAGAAAATCCCACTTCATCAGATAATTGAAGGTGGGGAATTTACAGAATGGGAGAAAAATAAATGCTGGGAAGTATAAGTCATAGGGTCAGGTCAGATTATTATAACAAATCAAAGCAGTTGTTTAGATTCAACAGTAGAAAACAGCATATAGAGGGAGGTGAGGTCAGATCACAGGTTGTAATGGGAAAAAGACCATAGTCTCTATTTAGCCCTAAGGTGATGGTGTCAAATCTGCATACGAATTCCAATTCTGCAGTTTTTCTTTGAAGCTTTGATTTGTTAGCCATCTGCCTGAGTATAGCTATTAACAGATCATTGATGGAGTGATCAGGAAAATTGAAGTGGTCCCCTATTGGTTTTTGAGTGTTGTTATTTCTGATGTCAGATTTGTGTCCATTTATTCTTTTGCACAGAGACTGTCCTGTTTGTCCAATGTATAAGGCAGAGGAGCATTTCTGGCACATGATGGCATAAATCACATTGGTGGATGAGCAGGTGAATGAGCCCTTGATAGAGTAGCTGGCTTGATTATATCCTGTGATGGTGTCTTTTGTGCAGAAGTTGGCAACGTCGTTTATTGCAGGGATAGGTGCCTACTTTAACGTTTCTGTTGTCAGGTCTCTAGTTGCTGGTAAGTATCTGTTTAACGTTGGGGGTGCTTTCTGTAAGTGAAGAGTGGTCTGCCACCCAAGGCCTGAGAGAGTGAGGGATTGTCTTATAGAATAGGCTGTAGGTCCTTGATGTTGTGCTGTAGAGGTTTGACTTGGGGGTTGTAGGTGATGACCAGTGGTGTTCTGTTGTTTTCTTTCTTGGGTGTCTCCTGTGGTAGTTGATTTCTGGGTACCCATCTGGATCTGTCAAGCTGTTTCTTCACTTCCCTAGGTGAGTATTGTAGTTTTAAGAATGCTTGATAGAGATCTTGACAGTGTCTCTGTCTGAGGGATTGGAGCAAATGACGTTATATTTTAGAGCCTGGCTGTAGACAATGAATCAAGTGGTGTGTCCTGGATGGAAGCTTGAGGGGCGTGAGTAACTTTAGCAGTCTGTAGGTTTTCGATATAGGATGGTGTTTCGTGTCCATCACTAATTTGTACTGTAGTATCCAGAAAGCGGATCTCCCGTGTGGAGTGTTCCAGACTAAGGTTGATCTTGGGGTGGAAATTGTTGAAATCTCTGTGGAAATCTTCAAGAGCATCCTGTCCATGGGGCCAGACGATGAAGATGACATCAATATAGCATAAGGAGAGGAGTGGTACTTGGGGATGAGATGTGAGGAAGCGTTGCTCTAAGTCAGCCATAAAAATTATGGCATATTGTGGGACCATGCGGGTACCTGTAGCAGTGTCTCTCATTGAAGATATAAATTATCTTCAAATCTGAAACAATTTTGGGTGAGTACAGAGTCACAAAGTTCAGTCACAAGGTGTGCCATGACATCATCTGGATAGTTCTCCTAATGGCTTGTAATCTGTCTGTGTGTGGGATGTTGGTGTACAGAACTTCTATGTCCATAGTGGTCAGGGTGGTGTTTCTGGAAGGTTACCAATGGATTGAATTTTTCTCAAGAAGTCCATGGTTTCTTGAAGATAGCTAGAAGTGTTGATAGCATGAGGTCTGAGGTGAGAGGCCACATAGCCAGATAAGCCTACTGTAAGAGTGCCAGTGCCTGAGATGATGTGGAGTCCAGGGTTTTCAGGTTTTATGGATTTTCAGTAGTAGGTAGAATATCCCAGGTCGGGTGTTTTGGGGGTGTGTCAGCCTTGATTTGTTCCTGTGCTGCTTCGGGGAGTTTCTTGAGTAGGTGGTGAGTTCCTTTTGATATTCCTCAGCGGGGTCAGAGAGAAGTAGTTTGTAGAATGCTGTGTTGGAGAGTTGTTTATAAGTCTCCTGATTGTAATCTGATTTCTTCATGATGACGACAACACCTCCTTTGTCAGCCTCCTTGATGATAATGTCAGAGTTGTTTCTGAGGCTGTGTATGGCATTGCGTTCTGCATGGCTGAGATTTTGGTGTAATGGATGTGCTTTGTCCATGATTTCAGCCTTTGCACAGTGGCGGAAGCATTCTCTGTAGAATTCTAGTCTGTTGTTCCAACCGTCAGCAAGAAAGGTATCAGCAGGTTATTGCATTGTTTGGTGGTGTGGTGGAAATATTCCTTGAGTCTGAGATGGCGACAGTAGGCTTCTAGGTCACTACAGAAAGGACAGGAGGAATTCAAATTCATAGATTTCAAGACCAGAAGGGACCACTATGATCATCTAGTCTAACCTGTATAACACAGGCTATAGGATTTCCATAAATTAATTCCTGTTTGACTTAGAGCATACCTTTTTAGAGCATAACTGTTAAGTCCACTCTTGACTTAAAAATTGCCAGTGATAGAGAATTTACCCTGACCCTTGGTAAGTTGTTCCCATGATTAATTACCTCACTGTTAAACTTTTGCACTTTATTTCCAGTTTGAATTGTCAAGCTTCAAATTCTAGGTGTTAAATCTTGTTATAAAATGTTGTACCTATATTATAAAAAGACTATATGAATGAGCCAGGGAGTTACAGACCAGCAAGTCTTTCTAGTGTACCTGGTAAATCGGTTGAAATAGAATTATTAAAACCTAGAAGATCATGATATGGTAGGGCATATTCACCATGGCTTCTGCAAAGGAAAATCACAACTCACTAATAACTATTATAATGCTTTGACTGTGTCAATAAAATGGTGGCTAATGAAGAACCAATTGATGTAATTTATTTAGCCTTCCTAGAGGTCTTTGATAAGACAAGAGGCCAGCCTTCCAGACCCCATCTAGCCACCCTTCTCCTATATACTACTTTCCTAACATACCTTTTTTTCCAGCTCAATCAACTACTATACCAAATATCCATACTACTATCTTTGGGAGCAAGAATTTAGTAAAGGAGTGTATGCAGAGACACCAAAGGAACACAGAGATAAGGTTGTGATTCATGGTTTGTGATGGATGATAGGTATAATATTGCTCAAATGTGTGTTTGTGGGTGGGTAGATGAGAAGAGGGCATGAACTGTTAGGCGACTTAAATGTTCATTCCTTACTTTTGTGGGTTTATCATCAGGCATGTTATACTAACCCTAACTTTTTCAATTTTTTTTTGTATATTAATGTAAATCACTGTTATGTCTTCACCTAGAACACTTCAGTTTTAGTCACCCCATCTCCAAAAGGATTCAGCACAATTAGATGAGAATGATATGGGGCATAACAAAAAAGTATGAAGAGAGAGTGAAAATATTGGTACTTCTAGTAGAGGAGATGAGTAATGATAAATGTAAAAATAATAAATTCTCTAAATAGATCAGGAATGTAAAAATAATGAATAGTCTAGAGAAGGTAGATCAGGAACTTCTATTTACCCTTTCTCCTAACACAGTAAATGACATTGAAAGATGTCAAATTCAAAACTGATAAAAAGGAAATAACTTTTCACATAATACACAATTAGCTTGTAGACCTCATTGCCATGTGATATCATGGGATTAGTAGGATTTTAAAAATGGTTTAGACATTTATATGGATCAAAAGAATAGCAGAGTAATGACTGAAGGATGCCAAGAATTGGCAGGAATATAAAACTTCAGGCTTCAGGGCATGAACCAGCTTCTAACTATTGGAGGATTAGAAAGAGATTTCCCTAGGAGGAGGTTATCCTATAACTACCTACTGTGGAGTATCCTTCACTTTCCTCTGAAGAATATACTTCTGCTTGTGCCAGGATCCTGAACAAGATAGACTATTGGTCTGAGGTACTATGGCAATTTCTATGGAAATTCTAATTCCATTCAAATGATTACACTGTAATACAAGTCTTATGCAGTTTCATCGTGGAACAAAATTTGCCCTCTAAATCAATTATTCCCATCCTGTGCTTTGTACTGGAGTTTTGCCTGAGTTAAGTTTGCAAGATTAGACTGCAAGACACATACAGCTGGTGATAGAGATGGGGCTAATACTCAAAGGCTCCCACTCCTTTGCTCAGCTGGATGGAATACACTTCTCTCACAAGGCATAAGCTAAAACCTTGGTCCTGCTCTAGGGTCCCTTGTATTGCTGTATAATCTTGAAATCAAATTCTGCTCTTTAGTTGCATGGCTGCAACTCCCATTGACTTTAGTAAAACTTCCACCTGTGTAACTGAGAGCAGAATTTGGCCCCTAGTTTTACTGGATGGAACAGTAGAGTTAGTTCATATTCCAAATTTCTTTTTCTCCTTTTCCCTCCCACCCTGATGACTCAAATTGAAAGTTTGAGTGCTAAGCATATTCTTACGTAGCCCTCCATCTCAGAGATCCTAGACTCCTTGGTTTAATTTTCTATATTCTGCACTGTGGACATAAAATAACCAACTGGCATCCAGATGCATAATTTATTTTTCTAAGGATTGTCTGAGAGACTCAGAGATACAGAAGTTCTCCTTGAGAAAAGCTAATGGTTACATATGTAGTGTACTCTTACTGTAGTGGAAATATGTGTCAGACCCTAACCTCTGCAAACTGACCCCATTGAAATGATTAGGGCCATTTGCAAGAGTGAAAGAATGTAAAATATGCAGCCAGAGCAAGAGATGTATCTGATTTTTTTTTTTTTAATTGAAAGGAATATGCCTTTTACATTTCCGCTTGTGCTCTGGGAATGCATCTCCTCATCTTCCTATAAATAAATAATCCATGGAAAACTTGGTCATCCCTATCAGATCGAAGTGTCCACTTATCACATAAATTCTTGAACTTTTTTTCCCAACAAGTTAGAAAATGTTCAGTATTGCATAATAACTCTAAGGATGAATATTTGATAACAAGAACTCCCATAATTGTAACAAATCTGATATACTACTGGAATCCATTAGCTAGTCTGTTTATTTTAAAATGTACATTTATGGAGTAGCTATTGAGAGCCATTGTCCCCAGAGATTTGAATCTGGGTATTTATTATGGAGCTGGGTTTTGAATATAAATGATATACTTCCCTGGGAGTTTAGTTAACATTACATCCACAGTGTGTTTTTCTAGATTTAATGAATATTTATGCAATAGCATTACACTTGCTGTTTACTATTTTGTGATGAATTGCAAGTACTCCCCTGTACTGTATTTGAATGTTACATGAATGTTCCTATTTTGATACACAAATAAATAAAGTAGATTACATATTTTTAAAAAAACCAAAAACATAAAACCAAGTAGTAAATATATGTTACTGTAACTCTGCTAAAACTTTGAGGTGTTTCGTCTACTTGCAAGAAAATCTAAAATAATTCTTGGCTTTGCAAACAGATTGCATTGTACATCACTATCTTTCTTTTAATCGAGTGAAGATCTGATGTATATGTGCCATGACTATCCAAATGTATGGTTATAATAACTTGCACTGTGCATACCACTGATTTTTAGCTGAAAGTTTGGGATTCTTTCAGAGGTAAATAGATTTGCTGTCTGATGTGGATTAACTAATTTCTAATATAATTCTAATTCACTCTACCACTAATTTGTAACTACAGCAGAGAAAAAGGGCAGGTCATCAAAACTGCTCCTCACCAGAGCAAAGAGCTCAGCTCTCATTTGGACACTTCAATAGCGTGGACATATTTTAAAAAATGTTCAGAACCCAGTAACTCCCAGGGGACAAAGCTGCTAATTTTGAGCGCTTTTAAAAACCCAGCCCCTTTGTTAGCAAAAAGTGAGTTTCTTTAGGCACAACCTGCCAAATAGCCCCATTGCTATCGTGATTCGACCCTGAAATGTGGCATCTATCATCCGCAGCCAAACTAAGCAAGGAAAACAAATCACACTATGCTTTCCCAAGTTAAACAGTAAAATGGGGTTTATTAAAGGTAAGATATTAACAAAGGTAACCAGAGGTAAGTATAGAGGAACCGAACCAAAGACACACTCCCAGGGATAAAACAAAGACCTTCCCACCCACCAGGGAGTTCCTTAATAATCACATTTTTCTTCGCCCCCTCAGGGTATTGGTATCCTATTGTCCGAATAGCAACAGGATGATCTGAAGAGAGAGTGTCCAGGTTTCGGTCTGAGTCAGCAACAGTTAAGTCATCTTTGTCTATCCACCGTCTGCTTCAGGTCCAGATCCGGAGTCCTCCTGACTTGTCTCGTCTGCTGGTCTGAAGGCTTGATCCGTCGCTGCATGAATAAACAGACCCGGACAGTAGCGTTACCTCACAGACAATCACCTATATGCCTTTGTCCTGGGCAATCACAGTCTGTGATATTCCCACCAAAAGAGACCTGTCAATCTTATCCTTGCTCCCAGCCCTCTAGTTGTGAGTGCACGGCCCCCTGCCACTGCACATGGCCCCTGCTGCTAGGCAAACACCCAGCCTTTGGCTTCCAGCCAGCCTTGGCATGCTGCCCAGCACCTCAGTTCAACTGCCAATCATTCTCTCAGAGCCTTGGCACGATGCCCGGACTCTTGATTATCATTGTGGTACCCAAATATTTCTAAAACTTCCCCCAACACCTTAGTTTAGATACCTAAATAGGAGCTGTAGTGTTTGAAAATCTGGCACTAAATGAAAAATATACTGGCCATACTGTGTAGTGAAAAAACAGGGATAAAAATGAACATGTGTGTAGCCCACCTGCAGATGGCATCTTCACTTTGATTGTACACGGGCGAGTTAAAAAACATAGAACATGGCGCGATGCTGCTAAAAGGTGCAAAAACTATTAAAAACTATTAAAAGGGATACTGCCTTATTTCTATACGCTGCTTTTGCATTTACTTTGCAATATGATAGATCCTATAAACTCTGCCAGAAATGCTTGTGAGCTTCTTGAATCCACATGGACTGTAAATTTGTTAGTCTTTAAAAGTGCCACAGGACTCCTTGTTTGTTTTGCTGAACTAGACTAACATAGCTACCCCTTTGAAAATGGACTATTATGAATATTCCCAGTGAAGTCAATAGGACTCTTTGTGATAGTTACTCTTAGCCCTAAGACAAATAGAAAATCAACTGATTTTTTTTAAAAAAAATACACCTTTTTTTAATGGAACAGGTGCTGGGACTAATTTGCCATTGCTCTGTACCTTGTCTTTTACACCCGTACAAAGTGAATATATCAGTCTGATATTGATGTTGCATAGCACAGAACCATGGTGAATCAGGATTTCTCTCACCACATTTTATCTCACAGAAATACAAGCAGCCCATCATCCCTCTTTCTTCTGGGCAGACAAAAATCTGTGAAATCCAGTGATGAAGCTGACCAAACTGGTCATTTTAAACCTGCCAGGACAATATAAAAATTTGATTACCATTAGAGAAAAAAGTAAAATATTCAGAAGGTTAAAGTGATACCACCAGCTGCATTTTTAAAATCATTTTCTCCCCTTTTCCAATGTTTATAATATTCTCCTACAAACTTGAAATTTAAATAATTTCCTTGGCATTAAGTGTTGGCCTTCTCCAACTGGAAAAAAAAAATCAGTTCTGCTTTCCTTTTTTCCCGGCATTACAAAACCCCCTCAAGGCTCCCTTTTTAAAGAAATCTGATCAGTTATTTAACACAATATGCAACACTAATTAAAAATCTAGGAAATACACCCCTGGAAATCATTTGGGAAGGAAAAAAGACAAAAATGAAAGCCTCATCCAACCCTTTTAAAAGGAAGATAATCTACTTTTTGTAGTAGTCTTTAAAGTTTACTCACTGAAACACGTTAATAATTTGCTCTTCACGTGTGCCTTGTAAGCACAGCCCAGAGAGAACAGTGAGAGGCAGCTTTCCCCTTTGTACAGGCCAGTCAGAATCTAAACAAGGGTTCCAATCTATACAGTAACACACAACCAACCATAAAACCCAAACACCAGAGTGCCACCCACACTGAATTGACAGGACATGTTTTATGAGTCTTTTGTCTCACCATTGTCAATATGAAACAGCAGTAAAACTCGCCCACCATGACAAGGGCTGAGGAAATCAACACAGGAAGCTACTTTATTTATGCTATGTTGCTCATCATGATAAATGCATCATAGAGGAACTAAACAATACCTCTTCACACCCCTGACTCCTGTAGCTTAAACAAATTCAGGTGGTATAAATAGCTACTAGTTTCTTCCAGTCCTTCATTGTTGGTCATATCAATGTAAACTCACCCTAGACCTCCTTAGCTTCCCAGATACCAGATTCTGATGTCATTTACACTGGTGTAAATTTGAAGCAACTTCATTGACATCAATTCTATGCCTATGTAGTTTACTGCAGGTTTGGGCTCAGTATGTAAGGCAGTGCTAATTAGGCACTCAAGACTCCATTGCCCTCACTTAGATCCATTCTACTGCTATTGAAGGAGGTGTAATTCACCTGGCAAGGAGACAACAGAAGGTGTAAAAAGATGCGAGTTTCAACTAGCCTCCACACAAAGTTTTAAATAGAATTTAGGAGACTGGAATTTTATTGCCTGACTTACTTTATGACCCCAGGCAAATCACTACACCTCTTTTTCCCCTCCTATGTTTTTTCTGTCTTGTCTGTTTAGACTGTAGGCTTGTCAAGGAAGGGACAGGGCCCAGCCCAACCATATAGGTGAACTAGGCGGTTACCTAGGACACCAGGCTTTAAGGGGCGACACGTTAAATGGAAGTGATTTTTTTTCCTTTATTTAAAAAATATTAACGTTATCTCTTATAACATGCGGGGGCACCAAAGTCATAGTTCGCTTAGGGAGCCAAAAAGCCTTGGCAAAGCTCCATTTGGTTTAAATCCTCTTGGCACTGCTACAGTACACATGGTAATGGTGAGGTGAGTACCCCAGCATAGAGAATTTCTCTCCTCGGCAATCCCCATTGAAGTACAGAGCAGATAACGTCTCCAGGATTTTGATAGTCACAGGCCCCGAGCATTACCATATTACCAGTGTACATTACCACAGCATTAAGGACCTGCTCCTCAAAGTTTGCTGCCCTTCACAACTGCTTCTCACTCAAAGCAAAGTTAATCACCAGAGGGACTTCACTGCAGTGCAAGGTAGATATCTAGTGAAATTCCTTATGCTAGTTTTATACTTTTAAAAAATGGCTGGCTAATTCCAAGTAGTCATTACCAGGAGAGTTAAGAACATCAGACATGTTACTGGTCTGTGCTTGAGGCAAATTAAATATAAGAATTCCCCCCAAAGCCAAACAAACCCCACATAAAATATTAGAACCTTAATAGACCTATAGACACCGTAAGGCATTGCTGAATTCTGCCTATGAGTAGCAAATTTCCAGGTCTGCAGTAGCTATAAACATTCCCAAGTGACCCTCAGCCCCAGATGTTTAAAAGGTAACTAAGTTTTATTTTTATTTTTTTTAATTGATCTTGTGTGTGTTTATTCCTATGCTCCCACATAGGTGAGATTAGTAGAGCATACTTTTTACTCCTGCTTACACATTTCTCTCCTTTGATCCTTCTAAATTCCCTGGACCAGATTCTACTCACACTTCCACTGGTGTAAATCTAGAGTAACTCTGCTGACTTCACTGGGGTTACACCAGAACTACGCTTCCATAGGTGAGGGAAATTTTTATTTTTTTCAAGGTCCTAACCAAATTCTTTCTCCCTCCTTAAATTCCAGCAGGAATTTCCAGTTTGCTGCCTCCTGTTTGCTGTTGCTGTTATAAAATCTGTCCTGCCCTTTGGTTTTCACTCACTGAAAAATTTGAACTGCTTTTCCTGTTCACACACAGAGCTCCTAAACTAAGCTTGTGAAGTGGCTAATCAACCAACTCTCTGGATAGATCACAGGTCATTGCTTCATGTTTAACCACCCACCAATCCCCAAAGAAATGTCACCTTGCTGCTACTATGGTAAGCTACTATTCTCTTGTAAGTTGTCATGAACTCCGCATCGGCTAAAGAGGAAAAGAATGAAAGGATATCAAATATGAAAGAACAAGTTACACTGATTTATCCATACGGCCACTTAAAAAGAGCTCAGTATGGCTATGTCTACACTGGCAAATTAGTTTGAATTAAGGAGGCTTAATTCAAACTAACTAAAGCCATGGCTACACTAGGCTTTAGTTAGTTCGAATTAAGGGCTTCCTTAATTCAAACAAAGAAGTTTGAATAGGGTATTCAAACTAAGCGGTTAATTCAAACTAACTAGTTCGAATTAACCAATGTGGCCATGTTTATTCGAACTAATTTCTTAGTTCGAATTAACCGGCCATTGAAATGAATGGGGATCGCTAATTCGAACTAAGCAAGTGCTTGCTTAGTTCGAACTAACGTTCCAGTGTGGCCATGCTAGTTCGAATTAAGCTAATTCGAACTAACTCAAATTAGTTCAAATTAGTTAGTTCGAACTAACTAATTCAAACTAATTTTAGCAAGTGTAGACATAGCCAATGGTAATTACTTCTTCTGTCTTTATGGCTATCCTTGCCTTTTAATGCAACGCAGTGGTTGCTTTCTATACTTAGGGCTTCTGGTTCTTGGTAATGTGCTCAACACTGTACAATACAAAACATTTTTTTTTAAAAATCCTCTTTTCTAAAGAGCTTACAAAGTATCTGTGAGCTAAATGTTATCAAGTAGCTTGTTAAAAGTTAAATATTGCTCCAAAGATTATCTATTTTGAGTACAAATGATGTATGGAAGGACGGTGACTGTTTCCACCGTCTTTCTGTCCCCAACACACCCACACAATCACAAGTGGAAATTTACAATGTGGAAATAAAATAGATTTTAAAAAATACAGATTTGAACCATCCATGATAAAATTCAGAGAGAATTTCCATTTCTAATAAAGAGAAATAATTCTTGGTTACATTGTACAACATGGATTTTTCCTTTTATCTATTAGCTTCAGTCTATGTCCCAAAGGCTGTGTCTACACTGGTAAATTAAGTCGACTTAAGCTTGGCTTAAGTCGACTTAATTGGCCCTGCGTCTACACTACACTTTGCTTAAGTCGACTTAAGCAGCTTGCTTAAGTTGACTTAAGCAAAATAAAGTCAACTTAATGAAAATTAAGTCGACTTTATTAAACCAACTTTCTATTCAACCTAAGGCTTAATTCGACTTTTTAAAGTCGAATTAAGCCAGTGTAGCCCTGGGGTAGCCCTAAGTCGATTTAGGGCTACCCCAGGACTACACCAATGGCCTCCCTGCCGGGGGGGGCACAGGGGGAGCCTGGCATGCCCCCAAAGGGCAGGGCATGTGGGCAGGGTGTGACGCTGTCTGGATTTAGG
>ML685780.1:24416227-24429681 GCA_007922175.1 Pelusios castaneus
CCTAAATCCAGACAGCATCACACACAGGGCTCTGTCCAGCCAGGGTCCCTGTCCCCCTTTGCCCCATTGCACACAGGGGGTGTCCCCCCTGCCACCGTGGACCTGCCCAAGGTCCCCCTAGCCCCACAAAGTCGACCTAGAACATCCAGTGTGGACGCTCTAGGTCGACTTTGTAAGTTCCCCTTTGTCAACTTTAATTTTAAGTGCAGACACACTAAGTCGACTTAAATAAGTCGACTTTAAGTCGACTTAGTTAAAGTCGACTTAAAAGTGCAAGTGTAGACATAGCCAAAGAGTCTGTTCATGATATTAACATAAGCAGTTCTAATGAAGAAAGTGGGATGCTTTACCTCATGGCAGGTGGTAGGATTTAGGCCCCTATCCTGCAACTTTTCGCATTTGGGGGAGACCTCTCTTCCCATGTACAGCTCTATTGAACTCAGTGGGGTCCTTCACAGGGGCAGGCATCTGCCATTAAATGGTTGGCAGGCTTGGGATCACACAGAGAACTAGGTACTCCTTGTGACAATTCAGCGCAATGATCTCTTGAGGGCACTCACTTTATGATTTCTGGCTCCCAGCCATCATCTCTCCTGAGCAGAAACCTATCTCTCACTCCTTTCTGATGGAGGATTTTAATGCTGCCCAGCTCCCTGATTTACACTGTGAAATCCTCACAGGCTACCCAGATAGGACTCTGAGCTTTGCTTTTTCTTCAGATGTTATGATTAATGTATTGCCTGTAGTTACAAAGTACTGAGGAACTCTTTCTAAGTAAGCACTTTTATTCTTAAGGTAAAAGCATTACAGGGAAAACATTAAAACACTAAAAAGTCCCACGGGCATGCTAAAAAGCTTACTAGAGGTCACCCTCCTTCCCCAAGTCTAACCTAAGGTTCTGATAGGTTTTAGTCTTTCAAAGACCACAAGTTCACATCCATTTTAGATTCAGACTGCTCCTTTATTCAGCGTGGGCCTTTGAGCCTGGCCTTCTGTAACAGGTGATCTGCAGACAACAACCCTCTACTCAGGGCATACCTTCAAAAAGCTGCATTTTTGCACACAACCAGGGTTGGGGAATTTAAGTTAGCCTCTCCCTAGGGATTCCCCAGGAAATCCACTTAATGTTCATTATCATACTTTTCAGACACATTTTCAGTATAGTCTTTTTAACTCCCAGATCTCACATCTATCGCATTTCCCCCGCTCCCCCAGAGAAGATGCATACCGTCCAGGCCCACAATAATACATAAACCTAACACAATAAGGTCATCCAAGGACATTGCAAGAAATTGCCATAAATGTCACACTCCTGTCTTTGCACGTTGGTCATAAGTAGCTCTGTACATTTGGGGGGGGACATATTGTATTACCATATATCTATAAAATGACAGGTTAAAATTATTATAGATCCTAAAATGTTGTTGCTTGACAGGATGACAGATCAGATCAATTTTAAAGAATCTAGCTCACTGGTTGATCATTTAATTATAACTGCTAGACAAATGGCAGTTTTTGGAAATCTTTACATCCTGTGGAATAACAGCAATAATAACTGGATTTTCATTTAGATTCCTTAGAACTTCCTTGATCAGGAATCATGACTGCTTTTCTCTTTAGAAAATGCCAGGCATGTTGTTCCTACTGGAAGTAAATGAATTAATTCATAGGTACGTGAAATGGTTGTTTTATAATATCTAGCTATAGCTATCAGCATCCAGAATAGGAAAAAAATATAAATGTAATTAAGAATAGGATCTATTCTAGACTTTTATGAAGAGTGTGGAAGAAGACACACAAGTCGCCTCTTCACTTTGTGTGTCATCTCTGAAACATGTTGGTTTGTAGGTGTATGGCTGCTCATCTCTAGATATCTTCCAATAAAATAAAAAGAGAAAAATTAATGAAAACAGAAACCTATTTAAGATATAGTATATTAGATTATACTAGCAATTGCTTAGCACCTCCAATTTGCAGTATTTTATGGGAACATAATTTAAAACTATGGTCTTTCACAACTAAAGTAAATGTGTAATGACTCGATTATGACAAAGCTTTTCTGTTTCAGAAATATTACTCTGTTGCATTTTTGTGTACTAGCAGATATTACTAAAATTGACTTGTTCAGATCAGAGCATCAAATATATAACCAAATTGAATAGAATTAATTGAACTTTTGTTACTGTCAAATATTTTATCATCATATACAATAGATAAGTATGGCAACTGCTGTAGAAACTGGAGCCCTGTGCATGTGTTTAAAGCAGATAAAGACACATAATTATTGTAAAAAACCACTTCATATAAAATTTCTTCACATAGACCCATCTGTCCACATCTTTTATCCCCTTTTCCCTTTCTTAAATGTGTTACTTAAATATCACTGGCAAAAATATGGTGGTCTAAACCACTCAATCATCATGGCCACTAATTTGCTAATTGACACAAGAGCACATACTGAACAAATTTTGAAAGGAATGTGCAAAGCAATAATATATTCTGTGACTGTAAAACCACTTTATCTAAAATGATTTTATTATTATTTATTTGTTTTACAGTAGCATCTAGGGGCCTCAACCAAAGATTGGAACCTGTTATTGTATGGCCTGTACAAACACATTGTAAAAGACATTCCTGCCCTGAAGAACTTACAGCATAATTAAAGAAGACAGACAAAGACGATAGAAAGAGAAAGGCACAGAGAGGTGAAGTGACTTACCCATGCATATCCCATTGGTTAATGGCCAAATTTGGAATAGAACCCATGTCTTCTGAGTCTCCTGCAATGCCTAATTAATGCTGCCTTTCAAATTTCCCTTCGATCTGCAAAAGTTATTTTTTCCATTAATTGTATTCTTGGAGTCATAGGTCAGAACATTATAACTGAAACAGCCATTTAGGAGGTTCCTCTGAAATACATGCAGCCCACAATAATAAGCAAAACTCTGCAGCGACAGGTAGTTGCATTTCATAGAGGATGACATAGACCTCAAACTGGGCATGGGAGGGGAGTATAATTTTAGACACTTAAAATGTTGGCTGCATTCTCACTTAGAAATACACCTAAAGGCTTCAGACTCAAAGCTAAGAAGTATTTATTCTCACAACCAAATTTATATTTTTGGAGGTCTTGAGCACCCACAATTCCACTTGAAGTCAGCAGCAGGAGTTGTAGGTGCTCAGCCTTTCTAGAAATCAGGCCCTTGAAGCACAGGCTTGTGTTTGGGTGTTGTAGAACTGAGCCAACTCATGAAGGATCTGAGAAAGAGTGGCTCTCAAGAGGCACAGTCTCTTTCCTTACATCCTGGGGCACAGGGGAGTGTGCAAGCTTGTATCAGCTTCTTAGAAGAGCACAGCCTTCTACTCTGACCACATCTAGGCAGTCCTTCAGATCAGAGCAGAGATGGAGTAGCAGAGCTATGACCCATGGAGGTAGTTTGTTTCATTGGATGAGCAGAGAAGAAACATGGGAAAAACAGTATATTTTGAGAATTGTACTTGGCAGCAGAGGTGGTGCTGGATAGGAGGTTGAACGTTTTCCAATGATTTTTTTTTTCCTTTGGACTTCTAGACTGACCATTCCTTCTTGCCCTTATTGAGAATTTACTTTAAGGTGTCCATGACTGGCAGGAATTTTGTTCTCTATGAAGAATTACACTTCAACACCATTACTAGTTAATCCTTTCCTTCAATCCTCAACCTCAGACTGTTTTCAATATTTTTCAGCTTTGGAAGCAATTTCAACTGTAGGCCCACAGTGACTGTCAGGTATGATGATTTCTCCCATAAAGCCTAAAAGGAGGGAAGCCCATAGCTGGAAAGGTGAGCCTGGAAACTGAAAGAAAGAAAAATCAGTGGGGGACACAAATTTATCTTTCATGGAACTATTCATGCTAGTCAACCTTAGTGATAGAATGTTCCCAGCAGGGGCGTTGCTGGATAGCAAAAAGATCCAGGGCTGTGGCCCCTAGCCCACTCTCTGTTAGCCCCACCCCCAGCTAGGCCACACCCCTAGACCCCACAGGACTCTTCTTTCCCCCCCAAGATAGCAGTATCATTAGAAAGAAAGAATAAGCAAATTAAAACACTTAAAATTTTGCATTATAAATCAGTAGTTCCCAACCTTTTTGGTTGAGGGACCAAAATACAGATTTTAAAACCGTGAAGGGCCACCAGTTTATTTAATTAAAAATAAGTTAAAAATTAATTAATTTAATTAAAATGATTATAATTACAATTGATTGGGATTAATTTAATTTGAATTACTTTTAATTGAAATTTAATTTTAGAAAAGTTTTTTAAAAACCTTTTTTAAAGGTTTTTAATTAAAATTAATTTTTAAAGGTTGGGGTTTTTTAAAAAGGAAAGAAAAAAAAGGAAGGAGAAGAAAAGGAAAGAAAGAAGAGAAAGAAAGGGCTGCTTGCATCCCCAAGCTCGGAGGGGAGGCGAGCAGCCATAGCCTGGCTCTCTGCATGCCTCGACCCTCCCGGTCACCACCAGCTCCCGTTCCCCGACCCCCCCCCCCCCAGTTCCCCATTGGCTACCCAGCTTGTCCGTCCCCCATCAGCTTCCCAGACCGCCCAGCCTTCCCGGTCCCAGCTCCCCAGCACTCACCCACCCGGCCCCTGAGCTTACCTGGCCAGAGAGCTGCAGGGGCGTCTGGCGTTGGGTTGGCCAGAAGGCCGCTCCCGCCCTGAACTTGCTCTTTCTGAGCATGCTCAGGACGGGAGATTTGAAAACTCCCCAGCCCGGCTGGCGGCCACTGCTCCCAGCTGAGCAGCAGCCTGCTTGCACCAGCGTTTTCTGGGTTCCTGGGCCCCGGCTTACTTTAACCCCTGGAGGGGAGTCAGCTGCAGTGCTGCATGGCTGAGCCAGTGCAGCAGGGGAGAGAGAATTTTAATTTCCCTCTTCTCTCCCTGCTACGTGCCTGAGCTACACGCTGCAGCTGGCTCGTTCCCAGCCTAGCTCTGCCTCCTCTGCAAAGAGGCTGTGTGCGCATATGCCTGCTGGGAAAAAATAGATTCGGGGCTCAGGCTTTTCTACCCGGGGCCGGCGCCCTGCCAGCCCAACGACAACGACGCCTCTGGTTCCCAGAAAGGAAACACTAAATGGTCACAAGCATGGGCAAAGTGATTTTCACTGGAGAATTAAAGCAAATGTTCAGGGTTATGATTTTCTTCATTTGCCTAGCGCTAGTTGTGATTGTGATCTTTCTGCCTAGTGTAGACCAAGCCTAGTAAAGGTACTCCACAGCACCGGCAGTGATAACTGACAAGTCTGTGAAAACTCAGCCTATTCTTTCAAATATCACACGTGCACTTAATTGCTTGTTTCAAATATGAAATAGATCAAAAATGAAAAGATGAGTAAAGTAAAATACTCTGTAGAATTCATATCACTAGTCTGATTTTATAAATACTCTGGGGTATATTCTTCTCTCATTGAACACTTAGGAGTCCTATTAATGCTAATGGAAGCTATGTAAATGCACTGAGAGAAGACTATCCCCTTCTGACTTTAAAGAGGAACTTTCACAGTGGATCATACATGAATCAAAGAAAAAAAGAACATTTATATCATGAGCCATTTGCTTTGCCAGTAATTTTTTTGCTCCCATTAATATTAGTCCAGGTATCCGTGTTTAATAAGACCATAATATAGACAGTCAGGGCTAGACTGCACCAACAAAATCCACACAAGAAGCAAAGGAATAGTGGTATAAACGCTGCTGCAACATAGTTTCCCCCTTCTTTTATCACACCCTATGGAGGGCTCCACACAAGATTGGAATCTGCCCAGATGGAAGGAGTGGGGAGGTTAGGAGCAGGTAGTAGTGACCCTTAATTGGGTGGGCATGAGCCCTATAGAACTCACCTAGGACAGATGATGTAGCCTAGAGTTGTACATTACCTTTCCCATGGATCTCCCAGCATGGTGGAAATCCTTCTTGAAGGTGGGACAGCTGCAGCCTGGATGGCTGCATTAGATACATGGCTTCATTGGATGTTGACAGGCAGTGTGAAGAGAGGGGAGGGCACTCTGGCTATTTGTAGAAGGCATTGGCATCCTGGGGTTCTCCTGGAACTGATCAGATTTATGGGATGCCTCCATAGCTCATTTCACAGGATGGAGCAAACCCAGTCCTGTTTAACCTCTCCACTACTGACTGAATGGTCAAGCAGAAAACATTCTTTGAGAGGAATCCTCTGCTCTGAATTTTCCTACCCGTTAACCTCTTCCCACAGAATTTTCCATGGAGAGGATGAACCCACACTTGTGTGTTGGAAAACAGGAATAGACTGGAGTCCAGATTTCATATATATATGTATAGCTGGTCTCAATATCTCAAACAAAAAAAATGGACTTTTCTCTAAATCTAACCCATTTGTGATAAATATAGGAGGTTTCTTTGTTTTCTGTTTTGTTTTGTTTTTAAAATAAAAATAGAAAATATCTTCCCCTCCCCCTTTCCATTCTTCTTTTCAAATAGCTAATGGAAAAAAGGAAAAGAAAGGGGGAGAGGGAAAAATATCAAAAATGAAAACATTTTCTAAACCAAATCAGGGTTATTTTTCATAAACCCTTTTCAAGTAAATGGAAAAACCATGTCTTTTCGAACCCTACAAAAGGAAATGACTTCCAAATTTTCAGTATTTTTCATTCATTCTTTTCATTTGCTTTGATCTGCTCTTCATATGGTATTTGCCACTCAGTGAGTATTTGTTAACATGGATTAAAACACTTTAACAATTATAGCAGTAACACTACAAAAATTACATGCAAAAATCCAAATAATTTGAGTTGCTAGGGTGTAGGCACCAATAAGGCAATGCTCGGACGGTGGGTGGGTGCCGTAATTATCAATGAGATGAAAAGGAAGACAAGGATGGGGAAAGAAGAGAGTTATTATCACCATGCACCATAGTAAAGAGGTAATAGAGAATGGTTAGCAGGGGAAAGGGAATAACAAGCCATATAATGGTGGGGGTATTATCTGCATGGGCTTAACAAAGGCATTACCAAGATGGTGGATTTGGAAGGAGTAACAGGAGAAAGAGGTATTTAATGGATCAAGGTTGTCACGGTTCAGAGCAACTGCATCTGTATTCTCCCTTTGTGGTCCTTCAAGGGCTCTGTGCCTCCATTCCCCATCTGTAAAATGAGGCTAATGTCCCCTCAAATAAATTCATTAATATTTGTGATACTATAATTATAAGTGCCACAGGGAAGGCATTTAAGAAATTCATAATCCATCTTCATACTTGAGTCTGAAACTGTGTTTCTCAATGAACCAGCACTGGTCTCTGAGATCTCCCCGGCACAGTATAGGAAGCCTGAGATCTACCTGATGCAGTATAGAAAGACAGTTCTTAGTATCAAAAAGTTTGATAAACACTGAACATACACAGTAAATAAGGCCCAGAATCATGCATTGAACAATAAGACAAGAAAAAAACATTGAAAAAAACATTCATTCAGTGAGTACTACCTATCTTGTGTACTGAATGAGTCAGGGGATCTTGTGAAAAAAAAATAGTATGTGAAGATATAATTAATGACTAGATTATAATGGATACACACAAGGACTATGGCTACACTTGAAAAGTTAAGTCGACTCTGTTAAATCGACTTAACAAGATTGACTTAAAGTCCACCTTGTTAACTGGACTTAACAAGTTGATTTAACTTTTCAAGTGTAGACATGGCAGAGAGCCATGGCTCCCCACTGAGAAGGGACCCGCAGGTCCCTTCTGCCAGGAAGCCAGGGGTCCCTCCAAGGAAGGTCCCCAGGAGAAAGGAGCCGCAGGTCCCAGGGAAAAAGGAGCCACAGCTCCCTTCTCACCAGGACCCACGGGGTCCTGGGGAGAAAGGAGCACGGCTTCCTTCTTGCCAGGACCGCACCCTAGGTTGACTTATAGAATAAGTCAACTTAGGGCAACCACACCATCTTTAGGTCAACTTAACAAATCGACTTAATTGTTAAATTGACCTAAAGAGTGGTAGTTAAGTCGACTTAAGGAACTGCTTAAGTTGACTTAATGAAAACCAGGTGTGGACGAGGCTTTGTTTAAGTCGACTTAATTTGCTAGTGTAGACATAGCCAAGGACGCCAAACAAAGTTACTCAGGCAACCTTAATTCTAGCATTTTTAAACTTTCGAGTGCTTGGCTTCACAGCCTTAATAATATTCTTTTCACGTCAGTTGTGGAAGGTTTTTTGTTTGTCTGCGTTTGGTTTGGTTTTGTATCTTTTGATTATGTTTTCTTTATCATACTCGGGAAATGTTCAAAGGCAAAAAAGCCAATCTTTACAAAGGGCCAAACTCATGCTGAGCTTATCAAGAAGACCTCGGAGTGAATACTTCCTTAGGCATATAAGAGGCACTAAGAATCTTCTGGTTTGACTATTTAAATGTTAACAGCTGCTCTGGACTGTTGGCTGAATGACTGTTGGCTGAATGATATTGTGAAAAAATGTCTGTGCTGTTCCATGTTTGCTGTCTCAGATGAAGTGGAACGCTCCCTTTAATCAAATCGTTGTATAACATGTCTTACTTGAGATTAATTCGTTGCTGTTCGACTCCTGTTTTACACCAGAGCAATGCCATTGATTTTAGTGTTTCGTTTTTATTTAATGCCTTGTTTATCTCAACATTACTGTAAATGGAACACACACATACATATTTCCATTGTGCATCTCTTAAACAAGTAGGTCCAGATTCTCAATAGTGCCCTCTGTACGGGGTGCAGAAAAAAAGGTGGGTATCACCAAAGAAGTTTTTTTGCAGCTCCCTGATCCTGGTGGCCTGCTGTATACTGGCACTGTCCTTGGTGTAATTTAAAGCAGCCAGTACACCAGACTGGGACTGCTGGAGCACAGTGGTACTCCTGCCACACCCTCATGATAAGAGATTCCTTGTTTGGCCAGTTTTAAGCCAGCTTTCCAGCTGCTTTGAACTGCCAGAGCCTCTGAAAGCAGCCAGACCAGGCATGAGGATCTGAGGCCTAAGGAAACATTAACCAAGTTGCTGCTTGCTAGCTGAGGATTGGGGACTTCTTTTTCCAAGACTGACTCTTTTTCTAAAAGATCTGCTTAGGAATTATTTTGGGGGAAGTTCCATGGCTTGTGTTTTACAGGAGGTAA
The DNA here is from genome assembly GCA_007922175.1 of Pelusios castaneus. NCBI lineage: Eukaryota > Metazoa > Chordata > Testudines > Pelomedusidae > Pelusios > Pelusios castaneus. The sequence goes on from ML685780.1 coordinate 24,425,372, forward strand.
GACTCTATTGCAATAGTCCCTTCTAGCCTTTGAATGTATAAATCTATATTTTTGATCAGGCTAGAGCTAGATTATTGTGCCTTTGATCAGTTCCTGATGCAAATGAAGAAAATATAGCAAAAGGTCCATTTATAAGCAGTATCTAATGTTCTCAGTGCTCCTCCTGCTGGGAAGGAACATAACAAATAAAGGACTCTAATAGGTGCACTCATGTCTACCTGCTGCTTAATTATTCCATATTTCACAACAATATATTTTTGACAACTCCCCACTCTGATATACAGTTTTCAGACTGTTCAGCAGTATCACAAACCTGTGTGAAAATGAATAAATGAAGAGGGCAAATTGCAATCTGACCTTCCTAATACTAAAAATGAGTGGAACGAATGTTGTTAAAAAGTGGATTCTGGAATGCATCCCGCCACCCCCAGCCATGGAGTTGCTAAACACTGTGTCTTGGGTCCTTGGCTTAATCAAAATAGTGCACAGCATAATTTGGGTGTGTAGCAAAGAAGGCTAAAGTAAAAGACGTGCTAGTTTTCAATGGCTCCAAGAGCTCTTCCGGTGATACCAGCTGTAAACAGTCCCAATTCACCAAGCAAGTGTCAGCAGGGTGTGATATTCTGACCATTTCCTGGACACCAGCCAAAGGGATGATGGAGATCCTACACTAATGCTATGATATTGAAGTATCTCTTCCACCCTGAGGTAATCCTTCCAAAGCCAGCTATTCTGGTTTAAGGGCTATTCTGTACTACTAATGCTATTCAATAAGGCCGCAGGACAGTTGCAAAGCTGGGCTGTGTACGGATTCTCCCCTGCCCTGCACCTTGTGCAAAGAGAATATAAAATGCTTCCATTTTGATTTGGGAGACTTTACCACTGTAATGGGGTTATAAAATGGGTAGAACTGCTATTTACACTCACTTTAAGGCCCCTGTACTTTAAAAGAATGATGCAAAGTGGTCTTAATTTAAATGAGACTCAGGCTCATCTTGTATAGGTTTTAAAAGACTATCCAAGAGGCAACATAGCAGAGAATTGGGCCATGTAGAAAGCATCTCCAATTACTTAGGGGACCAACAGAAGAATAATTACTTTTTCTCTTAAGAAACTTCACTTGTAAATAAAAAAAAAACAAACCATAATACTTCAGAAAAGAGATTCTCATTTAAGGGCAAAGTGTTCACCTGATAAACCCAGTATTCTAAAGTAAGAGAGAGCTTCCTATGGCAGTTCAGACTCGCTAACCTTTCATGGTATGTCTATGTTACAGCAGCTACCAATGCACAACTCCAGCACTCTGCAGCTTGTGCCATTATAGAGCAGACCCTTCCTACATCAATGGAAGGGGTTTTAGCGTCAGTGTAGGTAATCACTTTTGAGTGGCGGGAGCTAGATTGCCAGAAGAATTCTTCAGTCAGCCCAACTGCATCTGCAGTGAGAGTTAGGCCATAGCCCTCAGCAATGTAACTACGTCAACCGAAATTTTAGGCCTCAGTAATAGGGTTGAGTCCCTGATAATGTTAGAGGTTAGCAACATCGCAACCATCAACCACACACAAGCTGTGCAACTGATTGTGTAAGTCCTGATGAAAAGTAAACTCTTGAAATCTTTTGTCATTCTATGAAAAATGTCCAGGGGCTAACGCTGTTGTTTAAACTCCAAGGATGGGACCAATTTCCAGCTTGGCTGATCTCTCTGATCTCTCTGTTATGTGCTGTCTACTTAAAATTGCCATTATAATCTCAGTTGGAAGATGTTTCTCATTTCCTGCTCTCAACTGATGTGTAGTGTTACTGGGCACTGTTAGGCCATTGCCTTTTTTTTTTTTTTTTTTTTTTAAACCTCAGAGATGGCTGTATTTTATTGATGAGTGATGTCTACAGTGCAAGATTGTGCCTAGCCTGGCATGGCTATTCAAGAGAGGAGGGTGCATGGAGCTGACCACCAGCGTTCACTTGCCCAAGGCACACTGCTAACAGCACTCTTCCGTCATGCACCAAGCACAGTATTAGTTTATCAAAGCTAAGAAAGGTAAAGCCCCACCAACCAACAAAGCTGACCCAGCTTGAACAGAAGTTCATACTGCATCCTTTCAAAGAATGGCAGACTACTGGTATGTAAGCTTCCAGTGGAATTCTAAATCAGCCAGAATTTCTCCAAAAGCTCTTGCTGTTGTATGGGTTCCCCATCTTCCTCCCAGCAGCGCGACCAAGGATTTAAGATCTGCAGTCTAACCATGGCACTTTGACATCTTTCTGGTTGAAATACACAATATAACTGTCAGTAACAAGTCAGCACATCTAAGCTGCTTACTATGGCTAGAGTACATCAAGTGTCCAGTGCACATGTCTCTGGCCAGGTCTACACTGGAGACAAAATTCAGCATCAGTTGACAGGAGTTACGCAAGCTATGCAGAGTAGCTTGTGTAACTCCCACTGACTTCCTAATTCCCCTTCCGTGTGATGTCATCACAGCACTGCACTGATGGGAAATGCATTCTTGTTGAGGCAGGGCTATGCCACTTGAGGGGGTGGTTTTATTAAGTCAATCTCCAGTTCAACGTCACGGGTCTTAACTGACTTCTAAATCAATCTGGAAGGATTGAGCTGATGGCAGGGAATTTGCCACCCTCAGTGTAGGCATAGCCTCAGAGATTATTAAAAAACTGAGACTGCCCTGCTTCTTTTGGTTGATAGTCTCCTTCTGGTAATGGTCATAAATCAGATGTCCATGATGACTATATTTGATCTTTTACCACCCTTTCATAGGGAGGATCATGAGATGCTGCTGAATCATCTCTAGGATCTGAAAGGGATGGCCTTACAGTAGCTCCATTCATGCCTTCCAAGAAGGACCCAGAAAGGGCTGTTCAGGCAATTGCTATCATATATAACACCCTGCAAGTTCCACCTCATGTCTAGCCAGGTCTATACTATAGGGCTAAATTGACAGGAGATACACATTCTGTGTGCCGCAGAATGCGTGTCTCCCACCAACTTAATTACTCCTACTTCACTCAGCTGCGTCGACTTGAAGCACCCTTCAGTTGACGCAGACTTACTCCACTTAGAGGGGTTGAGTTATTGAGTCGACCAGAGAGTACTTCCAGGTCTACTGAGTAGGTCTACACTGAGCAGGTCTACACTGGCTGCTCAATCGATCTTGCTGCATCGATCTTCAAGGATTGATGCAGTTTTATCAGTATAGATAAGGCCTCTCTCATTCCTGTTCGGTATGAATAGATGGCCACTAGGGAGGATTGTGAGGTATTGTGCCATGCAATATCATTTGTTTTTCACATAAAATCCAGATTTTGCAGAGTCCTTGCTTTCCCTGCTCTTAAATGAGTTAGATTCCTAGATGAAAACTAGCTGGTTTAAACTCAGTGTATTCAGTGGAGACTATGTTTTTGGACAGAGGAAAAGGATAGGTTTATAAAGAGCAAATAATTCCAGCCCAGACTGAAGTAAAAAAATAATAATAATAATTACAAAATCAGTGGATGAGGGTAATAGACTAATGTTAATGTGAGGATTTTACTAAAGCATTTGATGCAATGGGTGTATTCACAAAATTAAATGTTTTAAAAATGCATTGTGTAATTCAGATATGAATGGTTATGGTTTTAAATCCAGATTGCAAATAAAGGCTAAATTTCAGTAAGTTGGGACATTAGGTGCAGGGATTATTACTTAATCAGTATTTATTTATAATTACAATAAAGTAGCACCCCAAGTCCCTGTCGCATTTGGTGCTGTATACGTGTATATGAAGACAAGAGAGCTCACAGTCAAAAGCACCCTTCTGCAAGTGAGTGTGCATGAGCAGAACACTATCTGCTGTGCCCACACAGAGTGACTTACAGGACTGAGACACCAGGAGAGACATTTTTATTGCAATTCAGAATACTGCCAGCATATGATGGGAAACAACCTCTCTCCCGTTGTGGAAAAGCTAACAAGTGCTTCTGAATTCAGGCATTGCCAATTAGGCACACCTGCAGAAAGTGCTCCAGTTTGAGAAGTGGTGCTTAAAAGGGTAAGAGTATCCACAGAGGAGGAACAGGGAAGCCTGTTAAAAATAATTAAGCCTATTAAAAATAATACAAAGGTTAGCATTATGGGCTGGAAATAAAAGAAGAATCAACCTAGGAAAATAATCCAAGACATGGAGGCTATTTTCAATGGATATGAGGAACATGGAAACCAGTACTACCAAAAGAAATGTAGTAAAGTGTCACAAATCTTCTCAGCATCAGAACACACACTATTTTACTACAGTAAGAGCAGTGTTTTTTTTGGG
>ML685780.1:24437370-24471258 GCA_007922175.1 Pelusios castaneus
GTATATATTGTGTGTCACAGTTTTTTCACAATGGGGTTTTAAACAGACTTGATTTTATTTATAAGGGGGGAGAATCAGTAGGGGTCTTTAAACTAGCTTAACAACTTATAGTGGAAAACTAAATCACAGTGACTGAACAGTTTACTTCAGGCACTTTGCATAGGGGGAGGGTACAGGATAACTCAGCAAACTCCCTCACAGTAACCTAAAGAGGATGTCTTAACACTGTAAAAGGGGAAAGGTACAATGTAAAATACAAAAACTTACTCACAGTGACCTAGAAAGATATCTTAGCACTATACAGAAATGAAAGGCACTATACAAAATGCAGCAAACCCACTCACAGTGGCTTTGAAAGATTTCTTAACACTATAAGTGAAAGGGGTAAAATGCAAAAAACACAGTGTATGGCAATGACAGAAAAGAATAGAAGCAAGTGGGAGAGCAGGAGCAGCAGGGCTTGAGCACGTGGTAGCAACACAGAAGAAATGGAGGCAAGCAGGGAGTTAGGGCACACGTGGGGAGTCTGGGGAGCAGAGGGGAAGCAACAAATGAGTCGGGGCACACTTAATACAGTAGGACACAGCACAACTTTAACTCTACAGGTGAGGCATGCAATCTTAAAACTACAAGTTAGAACAGCACAAAACTAAAACAGAATCTCAAACTTACAGATTAAAGTGGACAATTTCTTAAACTTACAGAGAACAGCAGCAGTTTAAGCAGCTAGAAGGCAGAAGGCAAGCCTACTCTTAAAGAGCATGGGCTTGCTTGGCTCAGAGGAGGCAGTGGCAAAACAGCAGCCAAAAAGGAGGCAAAGTTTTTTTCTTTCAGAGAAAGTTTACAGGGCAGACTCATACCAGTTCCACCAGCAGCAGCAGCATAGCAAAGGAGCAGAGAGAGACTCATTTCTCAGGCCAGGAATTACACGTGGTACACTCAGGAGGACTCGTGAGCAGAGGAGGTCAGCATCTGGGTGATTAGGCTAGGTAGTAATGTTAGGAACCGTCCTGCCTGGCTGGCCCAAAATGCCCGTTTTTAAACAGTTTTGCTTCCCACCTGTAGCAGCAATTGGCTACTTTTTGCTGCATAGGGCAGTGATTACAGGTAAGGCAGAGAGCTCAGGTCAGCAGACCTTGATGACTCATGCCCTTACCTTACTGCAGGTCTACATGTCTGGGCAGAGCCCTAAGCTATAGGTTTGACTCATGCCCCCCCCCCCCCAACTCTCTGCAGGTCTTGCAAGTCTGGGCAGAGCACTCCTACACCTAGCCCTATGGCTACTGATTAGGGCTGCTGGCAGCCATTTAGTTCAAGGGGCCAAAGGCTCCATATTGTGTAGTTAGTCAAGGGCCCGAGAGGGGCGACCAGAACAGCACACTAATGTGCAACCGACAGTTTTAATCATAAATACATGTTTTGAAATATATTATACCAATCTGGTCACCTTATCCATAGCACCTTTCATCCATACATCTCCAAGTGCTTTACATAGATAGATATGCATGTTACTTCCATTTTTCTTTTGAAAATATCAGGACAGAAAGCAATGAAGTGCCTTGCCCAATGTGTCACAGTATATCAGTAACAGAACTCAGAGTTCCTGATTTTTTTTTCCAGGCCTGTGCCCTATCCAGTGGGAGACACTACCCCTTATTATCTAGAGGACTAAATCGACTAGCTGAACAGATAGAAAGGACCTTGACATCAAGTCTAGAAGGAAATCCCTTCTAAGAAACTTGATTTACCACATCTGCTGGTAAGTATACTTGGACTTCTGTAATGGTGCTGCCCCATTGCTTGGAAGGGTTCCATTTTAAATCTAGTATCAGAGAAATTTTGAGTCTCACCCCACCTTCAGGATGCAGAAGGGATCATGGTTTGGAAGGTGGGACATTGCTATTTCTGTCGTCTTCTACCTTGTGAATAACTCAATTGTTTCTGCTGCTAGTGATGCAACAAGCAACAGTATGAAACTGACACTATTTTTGTAAATCTTATGTCTGTCCTTTGGGTTTGATTCCAAAGGGGTAGCCGTGTTAGTCTATTGTAGAAAGACAACAGAGTCCTGTGGCACTTTTAAAGACTAACAGATTTATTTATCACATGAGCGTAGTCTTTAAAAGTGCCACAGGACTCTGTTGTCTTTGGGTTTGAGGTAGCAATAATGAAGCAGTCTTGTCAGTTTGATTCTGCTGCTTGGGAAATCTATGAGCACAGCAGAGACACTAGAGCTCTGCAGACTCTGGAATGGTAGCAATTAATTGGTTCACATTTGAAAAGTTAAACTTGCACCCTAAATGTTAGAACATTTTTTTCATAAAAACTTAAATTCTTCAGATACTGATGAACTAGTATTCTGCAAACAGCAGGAAAGTTTGTATTCAGCATGGCTGAGTGGACTTTTCGAGATCTTGTTCATACTGATGTATCACCCATAGACATGGGGCTGACGTACACTGGGAGCTTACGCTGTATAGTTACTATGACTCTTAGGAGTATGGAAAATACACAACCCTGAGAGATGTAGCTATGCCAACCCATCCCCCAGTGTAGACAGCTAGCTAGACAGAAGAATTCTCTCTCAGTAGAGTGGATTTTTCACACCCTGAGAGACACAGAAGGGGGTTTCCTGTCAGTACATGTAATGTCAACACAGACTTGCTACAGCAAGGCAGCAACACTGCTGCAGTGGTTTTAATGTGGATATATCTAGGGATGCCTATGAGATAATCTTGCAAATACACTACTCCCCAGAACAGCCAATATCTTTGGGAAAAATAGGGTTTTTTAAAGTAAGTATACAATGTATGTCTCATATCTGTCAGGGGTCTGATACTATTTTATATTTGGATACTATATTTGTATTCTAATAGCTCCTCAAAGTCCTTCAGACAAAGACTGGTCCTGTGGCTAGGGGGCTAGCCTGAGACTCAGATCTAAGTTTAACTCCCTGTGTACCATTGGAGAAGTCAGTCTGTATTGCTCTGCCTCAGTTCTCTGTTCATAAAATAGGGATAATAATAACTCCCAATTTACAGTGTGTTGTGAGGATAAATACTTTAAAATTGTGAGGTGCTCAGATACCATGGTTGTGTGGGGTCCATAAAAGTACCACAGAGAAAGATTCACAGGCATAGATCAAGATCCTGTGTCGATGGTACTCTACAAACGTAAAACAAAAAGGCAGATCCTGCCCCAAAGAGCTTACAGTTTAAGTGCAAGACAAGGGAAAACAGACTGATACAGCTGAGGAAGCACAAATGAACAGTGAAACAATATAAGATTGACGTAATAGGAGGTCAGTTAATTAAGTTGTTCTGTTAAAAAGATGTGCTGGATCCAAGTAAAATACAAAGGAAAAATCTCATATGACTCCAGTAGCAACAACAGCAACTTCAAATATCCAGCAGTTAGGATACTGTATTTTAAATGAAGGAAAAAAAGCTGTCTGCTTTTTAACAGAAGGGATATGGGGGGTGGAGGGGTTGGGTTTTTGGTTTTTTTTAAACTAGCAATGCCTACCCCATTACTTCCCTGCAGCCAGAGGAGGAATCCCTCACCACAAATCTTCCCCATTCAAGATGATGACCTACATGCAAAATCTATATAAACAGCTGATGTCGTAAACCAATCAGCGCAGTACAGCTAAAACAGCAAAACCCTAGGCAAGGGCCAAAAAAGGGGAGCAGCAACAGAGAGCATTAGGCACCACCTTCTCGTATTTCCTCTCACGCCCACTTCCAGCAGTGGAGGTTTTCTGCTTTCAGCTTTTGTCGCTCTATTTTAAAAGTTAACTGGGAAAGAATCTGCAAAGAGTTCGTGCATTGGGTGAGTTTCTTCTTTTAATCTCTTGGGGGAACTGTATATGGAAAGGGTTGGCTGGGGAGGTTTCTTCAGTATGTGGAGGTTTTATTGGTATGTTGCAATGGGAAGGAGGAGGGGATTAAACGTAGCTGCTAGTGAAGGGAAAACCCAGAGGGAGAGCAGGGGAAGGAGGACACGGCATGTGTGACCTGCCAGTGGCAGCAGGGAGGAACCTCCGGGATCTCTGCGTCAGCAGCCCCAGCTATGTGCAGACATGGGAGTGTGCGTATGTCTTCTCTGTCTGTGCCGGAGGGATGGGCCGTTATAGGGGGGAGTGCGACGCACACTTGCATGCCCGCTGCATTGCATTGTGTCAGCAATCCCCCAGGTCGGAGTGTGAGAGAGAGAATGTCAACAGGGCTGTAAGCACTTTTCTTTGGGTTCTTCATCGAGTCTTGACTTTCTGTTGAAGAAGCCGGGGGGAAATGCAGTGTCTGGTCTGGACTCAGGCTAAGAGTTTGCTGCTGGGGATTAACCGCTGCACGGCTGAAAATGTCTCCAGCGATGCCAGTTGATCATATCCTGTCACACACCCCTTCACAGGACCCTGCACCAGCTATGCTCCCTGCTCCCCACGGCGCTACGCCCTTTTAACCCCGACCCCCAAACTCCGCCAGGTTGGGGACCTCTCCCGGGGCGCTGCTGTGTGTAGCACGGGGCTGCGGGGTGTCCCCACGTGGGGCTGGCCAGCCTGCTACCATGACGTTGGCTGACACGGCCCTGGACGGGTTGCCCGGGCTAAGGGACCCAAAGGCGGCCCCGCCAGGCCTGGCGTGGCGCTGCGCCGTTGGCACGTGGGGCGGGTGGGGGGATTCCTGCTAGCTGGCGGGGGGAAGGGGGGCGGTATTCCCCCTCCCGCAGCGCGCCATAGCGCGCGCCGCTGGTGTCACGCCGGGTCCCTCCGCAGCAGCCTGTGAGGAAACCCCCTCAGTGACCCCTCCCCTGCAGACAGGGAAGAGGGCGGGGCCGGGAGACCCGGTGACGTCACTGGACCGGGCCGCTTCCTGCAATAGAAAGTGAGAGAAGGTAAAACACCCTCCCCGCCTCCTCCCCCTCCCGGAGCCGCCACTGCGCGCCGCCCCCGTGAGTGACCGGCCGGGCGGGGACGGGGAGCCCCCAATGGCTGCGGCTCGGCCCAGGTGGCCTGAGCCTCCCCCAGCCGGGCCTGCCCGCCGGCTGCTCCGCGCCCCTCCCGCCGCTGAGCCCGCCAGCCCCTGCCCCGCCGGGCATGAGCGGCTGTGCCCAGCCCGCCCAGTGCATGGAGCATCTCCCGCTGCTGCCTGCGCGCCGCCGGGGCGGGATTAGTGTCAGACAGACAGACGTCGCCCAGCGGGGGGGGCGCGGCTGCGGGAGCGCGGGGGCAGCCCCGGGCCAGGTTGGCGGGGGAAGGAGGAGGATCCCCGGCGCCGTCTTGTTTCCCAGCTGCCCTTTTCGCACCGGAGCCGCCGCCATCGGCAGCTGAGCAGGGCCGGCTCCAGCCGCCCCCCCAAGCAGGCCGGCAGCGGGGGGGGAGCCAGAGCGGGTCCCCCGGGGAGCCGCGCCCCCCCTGCCGGAGCCGCGGCGGCAGACACAACACAGCGTGTCCGCCGCAGCGCCCAGACGCGCCACGGTAGGGAGAAAATCGCGGCGGGCGGGAGGGACCTACAGGCCCGGCGCCTTCCGCCACCCTGGTCTCCCTGCCGGGGCGGCTGCGGCCCGGTTGGGTTCGTGTGAAACCCGCCTTGACTCCTTTTCCAGCCGCCCGCGTTTGTGTCCTGTTTGCGAGGCCGGCTTTGCACCCGGGCTTTGCTGTGTTGCAGGGAGCAGGCATCCCGGTGATCCTGCTCCCTCTCCCTAGCCCTTCCCATTTGTCCCCCCCATCCCCCGCCGGTCCGCTTTGCAGCCGCTCTCCCCCTTCCTGGCATGTGGATCTGTGTGTGCAGCCCAGCGCTTTGTTCGGTGCAGCGTTGCAGAGGGGTTTTCCCAGGCTCCTCCCTCTTTATTCATTCATGTTTTTCCCCTTTGCAACAACTTGTGTTCGCACTTCTCCTCGTTTCATGCTTCTCTCTGGGTTTTTAATCTTTCGTGTTTGTTTATTTTACCCTTTCCTCTAACGTGCTTTGCCTGGTGATCGGGGTATGGCCATGTTTTAAGGTGGCTGTTTCAAACTGTGGAGGAAGAAAGGAGATTTCAGATATCTTTGGCTTTTAAAAGATTTTTACCTGTAGTCTTTGCTATGGCTTTATTTTTCACTGCCCCTCTCACACTCTTATTGCTGGTGAACAACTGAAGTATGCAGTTTTAAAGTGTAAATATTGCATAATGTCACCCGTGCTGCAACTAAACACTAAGGAGTTCTGTGGCACTTGTTAAGGATTAACACATTTATTTATTTATTAATAAATGTGTTAGTCTTTAAAAGTACCACAGAAGTTCTTGTTTGTTTTGTTGAAATAGACTAAAATGGCTACCCCTCTGGAACGAAACACTGTAAAATGTTCCAAGAAGGTCTTTTTCAGTTATGTCAAAATTTCCAAACCTAAGTGTCTGAATTTAAACAGCTAAAGGAATGGTATATCTTTTTCCAAAGGTGCTAGATAAGCATCCATAGCTTCCATTGGAGTTCATTATTATCATCATCATCAGAGTTCAGAGATGCTCAAGCCCTTTACAAATTTGGCTACTGATCTAGTTGTTTAACTTCAGTCACCAAAGCTCGAACATTTTGATGATACTTTATTCATAATTATAGCAAACATATTTTACAGAGTGAAAAACTTAAAAATGACACACCTATGTGGGATTATTTTAACGTAATAGTCATAACTGAAAGAAATCTGTGGAAAAAAGTATTTTTTTCCAGTTTTCATTTGTGTAGTCCGTTTCCTCTTTTGACTCTTTCACACAACAACAGATAGCAAAAAACATTTAAAATGAACAACAATGAATCATCTTAAATTTAAAACAATTTGTAAGCTCCAGGGACAGGTATAGTAACTGAAACTTACAAACTTTTTTTTTTAAATTGCCTTACATTATTTCAAGTTTCTGGTGTCCTTTTACAAACAAAGAATTGGCAACAAAATACAATATCTCTGTTACACCTTTAATGATAAAGTGTTTGATGATGGTCTTTATCTCCCCTTTCTCTATCAAACAGTTTTACCTGCTACCTACTCATATTAAAGGGCCAATATCAAATCACTAAAAATCCTTATCTGTGGTGTTAGTACCATAGATTGCTAAGTTTTAAAATTAACTCCATATTTATATGGGTTACTGTTCCATTCTGTTTAGCCTTAGGGTAGTGGAACTAGATGGGTCAATTTCAATATCCAATTTTCATACACAAGCAGGATGCTGTAGTTTTAGAGTTGTAAACCCTGCGGGGAGATTTAAATTCAGGCAAAATATTGTTTTAAATAGAAATACAAAATCATGAGACCATTTCTCTGTGTTAAGCTTTGTAGAACTTGGGGGGAGCAGAGGGGAAGGAATCTAGAGCTTGTGACTAAACTACTTAATTGTGTCATTTCCAATATATGGAAAACTTAGTTGCAACATGTTGGAAGAGTGTCCTTTCACCTTGATCTATTTTAGATATTGATCGTATACACTTATACCCTGATGCTGCAGCTTGTATATGAATGAGAGCTGCACCTTCTAGAGCCCTGTTGATTGGCTTCAGCATGATTCAGGAGTCTCTCTGCATTCAAAAGTAACAAGATTGGGGCTAGATTTTATTTTCCATGTTATAAAGAAATGTTTCAGTGAAGTCACCAGCAGAATTCCTCCTTAATTTTGTCACATCTCAGGCTCCTGGTGAAGGACTTCTAGAGGTAGCTAGTGTCATGGAGAGAAAGGAATGAGAGGATAACTGGTACAGTGTATTTCTGTTCACCTACTTTCATTATGGGTGAAGATCTGTCTGTCTTAATGCCTGAGACTAGGGTTGTTTGTGGTGCGTATTTTTTGGTGGGACAAGTGCCTTATGAAAGCAGTGTATTTGGGAAGCTATAGAAGAAATTGGTAAATGGAATCTTTTATGTCTTAGTCCAGTGATGACTCCTGTGTAATTTGGAGAAGATTAAGACCTTTGTCTCTTTTTGCTAACAACAAAGGTAAAAGAAAGTTTGAGTTTCTTGGACTGAAAGATCCTATATAGGTACAAAGGATTAACAACTATGCTTTATTAATTTGTGTAGCGGTTATTGGATAAAAAAAGGGGTAAAGAGAAAATCTGTTTTCATATTAATGCTGCATGTCTTTTTAAAAAAATATCTTTTTTCCTTCCTTTTAGCACATGGATTAATTGACCCCTTTGGCCGATTTATGGAACTGTATTATCCTTGCTTGCCCTACTTGCCATTTTGGAGAGAAGAAGGTGGCCTATGATTAGAGAAAAATGCCTCGAACAAAACAGATACATCCCAGAAATCTGAGAGGTAAGAAGCTCCTACTTAAGAAAGCAAAATTTCTAGGAAACTTTGGAACAATTTCAAATGGAAAATTCAAGGAAGTTGTAATTTAAAAAAAACCAGTTTCTGTCTGAAAAGTATTTTATACACTAGTTAGTGCTAGCTGTATTAAGAGTATTGAAATAAAGTACAGACAATTTGAAGAGAAGAAGTGTGAGCGGATAACACTTTTTCTATTCTTGTCATTTATTTTGTGCATTGACAGTATGTTGCTGTTATACAGATAGGCTACGAGCTCTGCAAACATAGAGGAAAACATGGTTTCTTGTCATAAAGGATTTACAGTCTAAAATACAGAAAGGCAAGAGATGCGGGGGGGGGGGGGGGGATGCAGTATACAAAGCAAACTAATCAGGGTGATAAATGCTTGTTGTAATAGATATCAATTGGATGGTTTTCTTTTAGGTTAAATGCATTAAAATACCTCCCCTGCACTTTCTTCATTGTTTATCATCCTCAGCCCCCTCTCTGCCATGCAGTCCCCAACTTTGTCTTCATTTATCTAATGTCTATTCCAGCATATAGATGAAGTGTTAACTCATTGGTTAAATAAATAAATAGATGACTTTGGGCCCTAAAGTGGCAGGATCCTATGTGCAGGCATTCCCATAAATAGAATCGCAAATTAGCAGGTTTCTGTGTGGGCACAGGTCAGTCCAGATATTTGAGCTTGTCACATCAGGTCCCTCATCATATGATTATTTGTAGCTCTCTCAGAAGAGATGCATCTTGAGGAGGTACCAAATGAGGAGAGAGAGCTCTGCAAATCAGCTCAGGAAGAACATTCCTCTCTATGGTCATATTTTTCAATTAAATATAACATTAAATTAATATCACTGACTAGTATGACTACTCTCAATACATTTAATTCTAAGAGTAAATGCTAGCATTTTGACTAGTTCTTTAAAGTTTTAAATAGCTCTTTATTCATTAAGTAAATACATTTAAAATAATTTAATTAAACTTCGAAGACTGCAAGAAATGTATTCAGAAGTTTTATTTCCTTATGTGTTATGTGGTTCTCCACTTGAATAGTCATTATTATCAGAGTTTCTAGTCTTCTGTAATAAAGCAAGCCAAGAACCTTGAGAAGATAAATCTGTGTATAAAGTAAACCCAAATCTATAAAATGACTTTTACATGCTTTCCATAGAATTTATCATTATAGTTAAAATTGCTTAGAAAGATTATAAACTTCACATGTAATATACATGTTTATCATTAGCTTAGGTTATAGAAATGAAGGAATTTTTAAAAATTAGTTTACTTTTCATTACTTGTATTGTTTCCATTTCTCTCAGCTTAAATAATGAAGAAAGTTTGTCAGTTTCACTTTTGTTTAGTCAGTTTCACTTTTCAGGGTTAGTATTGCATTTTCACTGTTTGCAGACCTTACAGGACATCTCTGCTTACAAACAGTTGTTTTCACTGGAATTGTATAAAGCAGAAATGTGTACATATTTTAATTTTAGAGACTGTTTACAATGCCTCTTTTAATACGTAGAACTTCTAAATGATTCAGACATGTGTGATGTCATAAATTGTGGCAATTAGTTCAATTAATGATTAGACCTGCTAAAAGAAGATATTTATGCAGCTTACGGTGAAATTCAATGAATATTTTCATTTTCTGCAAAAGTATTATTTATTAATGGCATAAGATTAGGAAATCTACTATAGAGAGGATACTGTATTTTATTTATTAGGTAGATTGTCAGCCTCTTAAAGTCAACCTGTAGCAATAGTTTTATTAACATTCTCCTCTCTTAATGATTGGCCCAGCCAACTTTTCCCTTCCCCATTGCAAGTGTTAGCTTCCTTCTGAAGTTCAAGCCAAGTATATATCTGATGGTTTTAACTTCCTTCAGAGCTTTTTAGATGAGTCACTATTAAACATTCTTTGACACATCTGTTCTCTTGTGGATCAAGTATGCTACCTCTATTGTGTTTACCAACCCGGCCACATTGGGGAGTGAGCAGCCATGACCAGGAACTTAACATTTCTGTTGCCTCTTGAAAACTTGTGAATAATCTTTCTTTTTTGGTTAATACTAGACTTGTCATAGAATCAGATAAAATGTTTTTTTTAAAGAGTTTTAATATACTTTGTTTAAAAGTTGATTGATTATTGTATGGTTTGAGAGACTGAAATAACATCTGTTCATATTAAATCCAGAGATAATCCCAGTGAAAGACCTTATGACTTTTTCTCCAAGTGAGATGGATTTAATTTAGATCATGTCCACGCTAGAGATCTTTTAGCGGCACAGCTATACTGATGCAGCTGAGTTGCTGTAAGATCTGCCATATAGCCATTTTATGATCCACAGGGAAGAGAGGTCTCCCATCGACATAATTAAACCACCCCCAATGAGTGACAGTAGCGATATCTGTAGGAAATGCTGTCCCACCATCATACTGCTGTCTATACTGGCACTTTTGTCAGTTTAACTTGTGTAACTCGGGAGTATATTTTTCCCTAGGCGACATAAGTTATACCAACAAAAGTCTTAGTGTAATCATAGCTTAATTCAGTGTTTTAAGTAAAGACATTTGACAACCACTTTCAGGCTAGCTGTGCCCCCTAAACCATTCTCGAGTAAGGCACAAGTTTCTTTCATTTTAAGGATGTTGAGGTGGGGGGGTTTTGTTGCTTTTTCACTGTCTATTTATAGCCAAGTCAATATAGTGCAATACTAGCCTGATTTTTCTTTTTATAGAGCGAAGAAAAATGTAACAAGAAGACAGGATATAGAAGACAATATTTCACAAATAAATATGTGAGCACAAGATCACCTAGTCAGTTGCTTTCATGATTATACAATACTTAGTTATACAGGGCTTTTTATGCCCAAAATTGGGTGAATGAGCATGGGTCTGTTAAATTTGACCAGTCTCAGTAGAATGTATTGCAGATGCCTGCTTTTAATGTATTGCAGATGCCTGCATTTTATCATTGTTTCACAGCATTAATCTTCTCATTTCCTTATGGCTGTATTGTGAGTACATCCTAGTGTGGTGAAAAATTTTTAATGCCCTATTAACTGTTTGGCCAAAGGTCTCAAAGATATTTTCAAACTTAGACACTTGACAGGATAACTTACAGATGATAACTCCACCATTGGTGATGAATGATTAAAGTCTGAGAGAAATTATATGTCCCCAGGTCTCAGAGCGACAGGATAATTATACTACCAAAAAGATTCAGTGGCTCCAAACATGAAATCCAAAGGCAGGTCCAGGTTAAAGCTATGACAATCTATACAACCTACAGGCTAAACTAGAGAAGCAGTTCATAAACAGAAGTTCTCTGTACTTTTCTAGCTTTGTGAGTAGTTTGACGGGACATCATGTCTCAAATTAAGAAACATGAGCGCATTTAAAAAAAAAGTGCATGTTAAAGAGGAAAAGACATTTTCTCCCGTAACTAGACACAAAATTAAAATCATTAGGTGTTTCAGTTCATAAATATCTGAGGTCACATTTTTCTGACCTATTCCTCCTTTTTCATCTTTTGAATACTCTAAGCATATTGTTTAACACAACAGAATTATGAAGGGAAAAATTGGTCAAATGACTAGTGAATGGCCCCTCTATGCAGCTACTCTTTCTACTTTCATGGGACAGGCCAGATGAGCCAGTTGTTCCACAAATGTAACAAACATTTCTCAGAAGCACTAATATATTCCCTGAAGTGCAATTACGTTAGAGACTCTCACTTTTAGCAGGGTTGACTGCACTTGGTATTTGTTGTCAAATCGCTGTGAGGACAAAAGCAAAAAACACTCTTGTGCTTTTGCTTTCTTGGATATTTTACTGAATTTCAAACTAGTGAGGGTTTTGTTGTTTTTAAATTAAAGCTGTTTATTATTTGTATTCTGGTGGTGCATAAGAGTGCAGTTATGGATCAAGGCTCCATTGCGCTAGACACTGTACAAACATGGAACAAAAAGATGGTTTCAAAATTTGGTCCCAAAAATACAGGCCAGCTTCTTTCAAATTGTATTTTAAACATATGAGTATTAGTTACTGCTTGTGTTTGCCCTTCACCATCAAATATTTTCCATTTGAAGCAGATGATCGTTCTGTTTCTAGAGCTAAACAGCCCAGTTAGATTTTTTTAACATTTTGTGTCTGCAAAGGAAATCTGAGTATAATATGAGACTAGATTACAGTAGAACATAGATTAAACAGTGAACAAAAGTTTATTGGAAAACTGGACATGTTACAATTCTTCCACTGACTTCAAGGGAGTTAAATGACTGTTCTGTAAAGTAATAAAAGTAGAGCTTTTTCAGTAAGATTAAAGTTTAAAAAATTTTCAATAATAAAAGGTGCCAGTGTAGATTGAAGATTAACAGGCTGATCTTTCTTACTAGTATTTTGGCACACAGTTCTTTATATCTTGTGAATCAATTACTGTGCCATGTTTACAAAGCATAGTTAAGGGTAGTTTTGGATCAAGTATCTAACGCTTCTTTAAAAAAAATCTGAGTATGTATTTGTAGTTCTTCATTTAAAAAAAAACCCCTAAGAATGTTGGGTTTTTCTTTTTATTGTTACTGTTACATAGACAGTGCTTTGTTTACAGGCAGAGGTGCCATTATTGTTGTGTTAGTACTTCACAAAGATTAATGATTTAAGCTATACATTGTACCTATGAATATCAGTGAGATAGGGAAATGCTATTAACCTGTCTCCCAAGTCAAAGAAAACGGAGGCACAGAAAGGATAAATGATTTGTTCAAGGTCACACACCATGTCTATGGCAAACCTAGAAATTGAACTGTGCACTTCTGGCCTAAAACTCTGCATTATTATAGAACTGTCCCTTAATTCTGTTATAGTTGGGGTTTCTGTACAACACATACTTTTTGTGCAACCTATTCAAAAAATCTTTTACAGAACTAGGGAAGAAAAATGGTCTTATGGTTAAGGGACTGTCCTGAGACTTAGAAAACTGGTGTTCAGTTTCACAGTCTATCAGACACCTGGGCAAATTATTTAAACGCTCAAATCTTCAGTTTCTCATCTGTAACATTGGGATAATGAATGATATTTCATTTCCCCCCACACTTTTGTCTGTCTTGCCTATTTAAATTGTAAGCTATTTGGGGCAAAAGCTGTCTCATGCTATCTGTAAATGTGGCGCTTAAAAGAGTGAGGCCAGTCTTGAGTGAATCTTCTAAGACCTACTTTAACATGAACAATATATTATAGGTAATTATAAATATATATAAAAAAACCTGTTAGTAGAAAGTTACAATTGTGAAGTCATGCACTGAAAATTTAGGAAAAGTCAGAATTAAACCTTAGTATGCATGCATTTTGGTAGTCTTTATGTGATCACATACTATTTTCTCATCAATGCATGGGACAGATGGTGCTCATGAAATGAACTAGAATTGTGTAGTGAAAGCGACTGTTGTCAATAGGACCTCTGACTCATTTGTTGCGGAACTTGAAGGCTGAGTGTCGTGATACAGGGGATTGCCGGAAGGGGAGATGATCTCATGATTAGACAGTTGAACACTGCCCTAGGGAATTGGATTCTATATCACTGCTTCTGCCACAGAATTTTTGTGATGCTGGGTAAATCTCTTTAAAACAAACTTTTCACAATAGGCCACTAATTGTATTAGTATCCTCATGTATTAAAATATCTAAGCTGAGATACCTAGGGCAAAGTGCTGAGCTCTCACAACTGCAGCTGTTCAATTGGAGCTGTAATTTGAACATAAAGTGCTATAAAAATCAGATCCTAGATATCTCGAACTGTCAAAAGTGTTTTGACTGATTTTTGGTGGGGCAGTCTTTTAATCACTGTGCCTCAGTTCACCATCTATAAAATAGAGATAACAATACCACTTCACCTGATAGGAGTGTTGTAAAAATAAATTCATTTATGTTTGTGAAGCTCTCAGGTACAGCACCATGGAAAAGCTGATGAGGAAACTATTTTGTATTTCATTCAGGGTGTGCTGTAAAGAAGGCCTGGAGCTGCATGTATGATGAAGAAATATTTAATAACTGTCAAATCAATGAGCAGCATAGTCCATCCTGCGCTCATAATGCAGGGATTCTGTAGGAAAAAGTAGTATGTGATCGTGTATTTAAAAACTGAATATGCTACCTTAATTCTGACACTTCCTAACTTGTGAATTCTAGACTTTGTAACCTTAGCATTCTTTTAGTATAATATTTTAAAATATAATTCCATAGGTTTTAAAAAAGCAAACGGGGGAAAAAAAAATCACATTGAACCACATTGACCCTCCCATGAGCCATTAGTAGGGTTGGGACCTCTAGAACTGCAGCACAGACTTCTGTCACCCACGTTAATTGATTAACTGATAGCACTAGTAGACTGTTTTCATCTGTGTGGACAAACCAGTAGAAGGGGATAAGACACATTTTTGTCAGCGGACTTTGCATCTATTTGTTATCAGCAGAGGAGTGCTGAACTGTGGGAATTTAGATGACAGGTTCTGGAGAGGAATGTGTTCTCTAGTTTATATTCTTGTCCCTCCTCACTGGGCTACTGACCCTGTCCTGATGATTCCATATCTTCATATACACCCTGGCTTTGTGGCCGTCCCCTCTCACAGGGTCACAGAGCTGGGCTTCAGCCTGAGCCATAGTGTCTACTCTCTGAGTCAGAGGACATGGCCCAACCACAAGAATTTTATTGCAGTTTAGACATACCCTTGGTTGGTTAAGACTTTTAGCCCAAGAAAACTTTGGTTTGCGTTTTATGGTAGTTCAGTTAGCTTTTATGTGAATGTTTAAAGAAAATAGTCTTTTTTGTTGGTTTAATAAAGATGCTTTTTTACACTCAGTGCTCAAAATAGCTTCTGTTTTTGCAACTAATCCATATGTGATCTAATTGCTTTGGTATTCAGCAGAAAAAAAAGCATTTTGTAAAGTAGTCACTACTAATGTGTAGCCATTAGGCTTTATAATGAACTATCCAGTAGGCTAAAATGGTTGTCGTGCAAATATCTGTTTGGAAACTTCTTTAGAATTTTATGAGGGTGTCGGTATTGAACATCGTTATGAATAATAGCTAAGATTTTTGGTCTTTGTTCTTCCCAAGTGGATTTTTCTTTAGCAATGCAAAAAATACATGTGATTTAATCTGAAGACAATAACATGTGAAGATGAGGAAATGTATAGACTCGGTATATGTTCAGTCCACTGTTCTGCAAAGGGGTTTGCGGTACTTAAAACAACATAGTTTCCATTAAAAAACTAAAAACCCTTGTGACTTGTCTACAGCTAGCTCAGTCTTTGATAATATTCATTTTTTTTCTTGATGTGCAGCTTGCTGAAAGAATAGTTAAGATGTCTACTTGACATGCATCATCTTTTAAAACAATTTAAATATAACTTATGCTGAGTGCACGATTGTTGTTTTGGGGTTGGTTTTTTGTCTTTCCCAGTAATGATAGGCAAAATACTGCTTTAGGTAACAGGAAGCCAAAACATTTTGCATGTATGTATTGCCATACTCGAGCAGATGCAGACAATGCAAATGAAATACAGACACCTTTCTGTTAGTGGCAGCTGCTGACTGACACACAACATGTTGCACAATAGCTGGGGAAATTAAAACCACTTTGGTCAAACTGTCATCCCCCTTTGAACACATCACAACACCACACTGTTTCCAATGCAACTGCATTTATACTAGAGGCTGTGGGATTTAATTTGTTTTTTTTAATCCGTGGTTTATTATGTGGGATAAGATTGAGAGTCTAGAAGAGAGCAACAGAAATTATTGGCCAGGTTTTCTAAATCTTTTATAAGGAAAGGTGTGTGTTTTTTTTATTTTTTTTTTATTTATTTTTTATTTTTTGTATGCAACTGGCTATGTTTAGTCTTGAGAAAAGACTGATTGGGACCTGCAACAGTTAGGGCTGTTATAAAGAAGACTGTGATCAGTTGTTCTCTATACCCATTGAAGGCCAGGCAAGATATAATGAGCTTAATCTGCAACAAGGGAGACTTGACTTAGGTACCAGAAAAAACTTTCTAACTATAAGGATAGTTAAGCTCTGTGTAGGCTTTCAAAGGAGATTGTGGAATCCACATCCAAGGTATTTAAGAAAAGGTTTGACAAGCTTCTGTCAGGGATAGTGTACTCTTACTTAGTCCTGTGCCTCAGAGGAGGGGGCTATAGCTGGTGTCTTCTTGGTGTCCCTTCCAGCCCCTACATTTCTTTGATTACTTCTTCTAGAAAGTAATCCTCATTTGAGACTCTTTTGATGTTCAAATAACTTGATTTCCTGATGTGCAAAATGTTGTATTTGTGCTTTTAAACATTAAAGGGAGTTCCCAAAGTTATCAATTTTCCAAGAGAGTTCCACTTTATTTGCTATTGTAGAAATGTAGGTGCTAGTTGGTAGGATTTCTGATTCAATAATGGATATGTGAGGTGGGTTTTTTGATTTTGTTTTTATTTTTTAAATGAAGTTTCTGTACTGTAGCTGTACATAGTGAATATCAAGATTTAGTGCATTGCAACAAACCAATAAACTACAGTCTAATCTAAAACACCAAAGAAGATAAACTGGGCAGGGTACAGTACATTTCCTCTTTCATTCCTTAAGTACAGTAACATTGAGTGTTTACATTTCATAACATAAGAATTGGTCAAATGTTTGGAATCTATGACGCATTTGTGGAGGAAGTGGGGAAACTCTTGTGTAGTAAGTAGTGCAGGAGATGCTGTTTGTCTTGTAAGTACATTTAAAAAACATTCTTAAAATTTCCTTGAGGTGAGGTTGTTCAGTGTGTAAATTGACTGACTCAGCAATTCCCTTGTGGAAGTCAGTAACAGACTAAAAAATGTTGTTATAATGATGCACAGGGTCATGAAAACTACCTTTTTAAAAGTTAAATTCAAGAGGCTTGTTTACCTGAATATGACCAGCAAGACCCAAATTCATTGGAGTTGGATTTCCAAGTAATGTCTGGATTTAGTAAACCTATACACTGGATTTAACAGGGTACTCACACTTACCATTTTATCATCATTAGAAGGGATGAATAGAAATCTCAAAGAAGTGATTTGTAGTTTTAAGTGGTGAATTTTCTTTTTTCACAAATAAAGAACCCTATATATTTTTAAGAAGTATGACCCAATGGAGAGAGAATGGGCTGAAATTCTATGATAAATATTTGGTGCAACCTTATGATTATCAGGACCGGATTAACTCTCCTGTGGGCCTGGGCTCTTAGATTTTATGGGGCCCCCACTGTTGCAGCACTGCCCCCCAGCTGTCCTAGGGAGGGGAGGATCTCTACCTGCGGGAGAGGTTGTGAGGTGCTGCAAATACAGGCTTGGCTTCACCACTACCCCTCACACCCTAGCACTCCTATGCTGTACAGCACCCACCTCTCCTGCTCCAGCCCCGTACCCTGGCGCTGGCTCAGACGGGGTGGCCTCTCCCCCCACCAGCCTGGCCCTCTATGATTTGCGGGAGGCACTGGAGGGGCCAGTGTCCCCTGTCCTCTCTCCACCTGTTGATCTGACTCCTGCTGGGATCTTCTCCAGCCCCTAAAACTCTGCGTTAATCTGTCCCTGCAGGACATCAGGGTGTGTTCGTGTTCGTGTTCGTTCAATAAGTGGGTTAGGTCCCTCCAGGGGAAGAAGTCATGGAATGTCCAATCTGTACAGCATGTTCCCTTTGATTACTGGCATTACTTGAAGGTGTGGGAAGCAGCATAAGCTAATCCTGAGATTTGATGTCTTAATCAGTGAGCCTTGTCAACCCAGAAAGGAGGTCACATGCTTGCCTTATCTCTAGAGATGCCCTTGACAGGGGCCAAGTGCTATGCAGAGCCAAGAAAGATTTGTATACCCAAAAATAGCAGGGTGTGTACAATGGCACTTTCTATGACTTTTTGACCTGCATATTGTTTTTAGGATATGCCTCTACCTGTTCAACATCACTGGTGACTCTGCTTACCATATGGGAGTATATGTCTTCAGAGCAAAATGCAGAGTTTAAAACTCTTTTTCCCCTTCTGCAGCATTTTCTACAGTGGATAATTTCTGGCCCATGGTAATTGAACAAAGATATTTTTATTTATAATGGTTTTAAAAATCCTGAAGATTTGGTTTTGTTAATACAATGAAAATATTGGAATATGTGATATGTCAAAATACTACTGTTAATCTTGAGACACCTTCTTAAGAAGCACAATTAAATATATGTATTGTAACACTTGTACAATTTTCTTTACTCTGAGAAAATATTCAGCCTCTTCAGTAAAATGATCATATCTTTTGTGCCCAAGAGGGTAGAACAAGAACCAGGACTAGTTTATATCTCTAAAATATCATAGCAGAGTGTTTTTATAACTTTCTAATAAGCATTGCCATTTCTGCATAATAAGACATATAAGATTTCCATAAGTATTACATAGAATCATTGCGTAGATAGTACTGCTGGGATGTGTAATCTCTATACAAAGGTATCTTTTCTTCTATGATGCTGCTTTGTTACTTAGTTTAATTAGAAGCCATCCATATTGCTCTTTTCTTATTTTTCCTCTTTGGAACCCGATAACATCTCTCAAGTAATGCCCTTGTTAATCAAATCATAAATTGATTTTAGAAGTATGCATATATTATGCCTTTAAATAATTGTATCTATCACCTGACTATCTGCACATTTCAAATGCTATTGCACGTATATTCTTTCTTGCCTCCTTCCTCTAAGAAGATTAATGTTGTCGAGACATAACCTGAAGCAGTGATGTAATTTGGAGATTATATAACAGGACTTATTACCTTTTTCTGAACACATAATAGATTTCATTTACCTCAGACTTCTGAATTGTAATTATTGCTAACTATGTGGGCCCATAGATACTCAGGTTCCTCTGAACTGATATTTCATATTAGCATTATGGTTAAATTTGAGCATGTTTTATTGTGTTGTTTATTATTTGTGTTACTCTTATGCCTAAGAGCTCTAGTTATGATGCTGTCTATATACCATTGTGCTAGGCACTGTACAAACAGAACAAAAAGACAATCCGTGATCCCAAGAGCTTGTGTCTAAATGAGTGGTATTTCACTATTAAATCTAGATCTGTCTCCCTATTAAAAATTGAATATTCTCTCTTGTGAGGGTTAGTAGTTGTTGTACCTGTGAGTGCTCAGAAACTCCAAGATCTGTTTGGCAGCATGTGCAATTTATTCATTTTGTGTTGAGTCTGTGATTTATTTTTTTTATTTTTTTGGTTTACAGTGAAGATTTTTCCATTACACATTTATTACATTAAAGAGTTTGTGAGTAATAAGAAGACTTTACCATAGCCATATTTGAAGTTTGTCTGAAGGTTCTTGTATCCTCGTATATGTGTACCCTGCTAGACAAATGGCCTCGTGACTCTGGTCCCAGAACTCAACCCCTGATGCCAATGGGAGGTTTGTGCAGAGATCAAGGCATTTGTGTAGTAACTTTACTTCTAATTTTGATGATTTTTTCAGTATTGTGTTATCACTTTGTGTATCCCTTTTTGAGGAAAGCATGTTCCCATTGAGAACCACTGCTATTTTCCCTTTTGTTTCTTTTTCTCCCTATCCTCCTCTCTCTTTCTCTTCCCTATCCATCTGTTCTTCCTTCTTTGACTTTTCTGCACAAATTCACTGTTCCCATTCCCCTATAGCCATCACTCTTGCCCCTTTCCCAGTCTCTGTTAAAATTGTCAGCAGTGACATGAGTGTCAACATCAGGCTTTAAAACTGATATTCAGTGAAATTAATATAGTGAATAAAGTGGATTGTTTGCAGATTTAGGAAGCACTGTATCAATTTACAGACAGTTCACATTTGGAAAATTTCCCATAAGAATGGCTATACTGGGCCAGACCAATGATCAATCTAGCCGAGTATCCTGTGGCCTGTGCCAGTCTGGCCCACTATTGGGCTGTGGCTGGTGCCAGGTGCTTCAGAGGGAATGAAGAGAATAGGCAATCATCAAGTGATCCATCCCTTGTCGTCCACTCCCAGCTTCTGGCAAACAGAGGTGTATGTGTGAGATGTATGTGAAGAACACACGCTCCTCAAGGTTTCACCCCACCCTAGAGCCAAGTCAGTGGGCTGTCAGTTCAATCTTTCTGTTTCAATTGAGCGGTCATGAAGATCCGCTCAATCGATCTGGAAGTTAATACAGTAAGTCCACCCCTTTAAGAAGAGTAGTGCTAAGTCGAAGGGGCGGCATTTCCTTTCAACTCAGCGCAGCGGAGACAGCGTGATAAGTAGGCATTCGAAAGGAGATATGTAAATTGTATTACATAACTCGCACAGCTCCCTTTTGACTGCCACTGAAAACCGCAGCAAGTATGGACCAGGCTGTAGATACCCACTTTTCTTTAAAAGGGTTACATTATTCAGAATCTGCATATTTATGTAACCATGTCCAACTTGAATGATGACTGTTTGGAATTGCTAGTCTACTTGGTATTTAAGAGGGTACTATGGCTTTTCCTACTTAACTTTTTTTTTTAATTGCTGTAGTTCATAGAACTGGGTACTACACAGACTAAACCTCTTTATTCCCTTTTTTCACATTTTTAGTAGTAATACTTGCCACAGAAAGTAATATCTAACTTGCCTAGCAAATGTCTATATTAAAAAAATTGATCCCTTCCTCCCAAAACAAAGGAGGAAGCCATGAATGATATTGCTTTAAGGTTTTTGGACAGGATAGAATAAATGACCAACCAGTCAATAACCACCACCATGGCTAATGAATTATTGTATAAAAGTCTGAAAAATAGTGAAATCTATAATATTCTCAATAATAATAAGTAATTGATTATCATTTCCTGTCTCCTCAAACTTAATACATTCACTCTTCTGGGTATATATATAGTAGAATTTAAAATGTCTGCATAGACATACACATGAACATGTTTAAGATTGGATTGGAAGTGTAGGCTTAAAATGGGGGAGTATAAGAATAAAGCATTTTTTTAAAAGTTGTGCAAAAATGATACTTGTCCCTTTTATTGCAAAATATTTTGTTAGTTTTAAATATGCATGTTAAGTGTCGTCTGTGCTTTTTCTGTCTCATAAGGAAATACCTCCTTTTGGAACTTTACTCTGGGACACTTGAAGAAGTAGACCTCTTATAGGAGAGCTCAAGTCTATTAGATTTATGTGACCTGTGTTCCTTAAAGCTCAATGGTTGCTACATACTTATGAGTTAATGATAATGACTTTTAGGACCTGGTAGGGAATGAAACTAGGCACTTATGATACCCAGCTATTGTGGCCAGACATTAAAAAACTTGTAAATGTTTGGGATTTTTCTTGGTTTTTGTGTGTTTGTTTATCTTGTTTTCTTTTGTTTTTAATATGAACAGTTTTAAACTTTGAGCAGCATGACTGATGAGTAATAATTTAGTAACACTCTTGCCTTCTGCAGCCTTGTAAAATTTTCATTTACAGATCGTTTAAACTATAAAATGGTATTTAAAAATCCCCGGATACAGGGTGGTTCCTGAATAAATTAATGTTTTATTAGCAGAAAATAAGAACTTAAAAAGGAGATGTAATGATGAGTGTTCTCCAGGGAGTACTGCTTAAAAACAAAACAACACTTAAAGTTTTGGGTTTAAAGAAAAAAGGATGAAAAAGAAAAATTGTGCTTTTTACTAACTACATGAGCTAACAAAAAGGTTAAGCTGTATGCAGAGTCATGTGCCTCTATGTGTATGTTAATTTGAATCCTCTTTCTCACAAACACTAATGTAAATATCTCTTGAGTCAGCTTTTTCTCCATTAGGCTTTAAAAATCCAGTTTTGGCAACAGTAACTATGACAACATTTTTAAGGAGAACCTCTACTTAATGGAAAAAAGGCTGTAGGCATATTTGACTAGTCACATCTGCATTCTTTCTTTAAATGTTTATGCATTGAATAACTGCTTATATTACACTAAAAACAAAGATGCCATAGAATTTATTGTGAAGGTGGAGAAAAACTTTCTTCAAGTACCAATGGTGATGAATAGTGGAGGAAAATATACAGGGATTCTTCCTCATTAAAGTGAAAATGGTATATTAATATTTTCACTGCCTCTTGCTTGGCTTTTAAATCCATTGTGTATGTGAAACTTCTTGGACAGCTTCTGGTTATAGGCTGGGTCAGCCATAATATAGTTTAAATTTTGATAATATGCTGAATGCATCCAAGGCTTTTACAATGGTCTATCTAGTCCTGCATCCTGTCTGCTGACAGAAGCCGATGCCAGTTAAAAAAGAGAAGCAAAATTATTTCCTTACAGGTGTCTTTAGATTCATTAGTAAAATTTGCATTTTATACATGGATTTACGCCCCACAAAATTCCTCTGTGACCTGGGGCTAGTCAGTTAGGTCCAAGCTTTTAAAGATATTGAGGCACTCAGCGTTGCTGTGCAGGACTGGTTTAGGAGTCAAAATCATTTTCAGAAGGGATCATATAGGCACTTCAGAGCAGACTTCTAAGTACCTAAATCTCTTTTCAAAATGAGATCTAGGCTCCTAAATCTGATAGGCAAAGGCATTGCAATGCCAGAATGCCACAATGCCTTTAAAAAACTAGCCCTATTCTATTTCTTCCCATTACTTTGTCTGTAGAGAGGTGATAATAGCATTATCCCATCTCATAGGGATGTTCTGAGAAGCGCATTAAAGAACGTGTGACAGTCAGATACTACAGGCATTAGGCCCATTTAAGTACTATAGATAGAATGATGCTGTTTAATCACTATTTCCCCAGAGAGAGGTACAATCTTAAGGTCCGGCTAGGTGTGTTAGTTATGCAAATTGTTTGCCCCTGTTCCCTTCAGTAGAGATAGAAAACATCTGGCTGGCATGAATGCTTTAGTGCCACTGTAATGATCAAACCTAGCCATATGATGGCCCTCACCTTGTGTCTTTCCCTACCTCTCCCCCCCCAGAAGAGGAAAAAAAATTGTCAGAAATATGGCCGTGCTGAAGAATTGAATTTTTCAGTATATCTTGATTAGATTTATGTTAAGGATTTATGTAAAACACTTGTATTAAAGAGTAATACCAATTCTTATAATTGGTGTAGGAGCAAGGCTGTATCTCTGAGGAACAGTGTATTATAAACTTAGCATACATTTATGTAAAGATGGCATCAATTTAAGTGGTAGTTTGTAATTTAAAATGTCCCGGTTAGGTATTTGCATAAATGGAAAGAGAGACCTAACTCTGACTGATATAAGTGATAGGCCATACATGTTGAAAGGAAGAGATGACTAAACATGCTGGTTGGGTCAAATGACAAGGGGGTGGGGGGGGGGATTTGTGTGTGTGTTGTTTTTTGTTTTTTGTTTTTTCTTTCATCTTAAATAACATCCATGGAAATAGTTGTGCATGCATTTTCTTAGGGCTAAGCTAAACACCTTCCTTTCTTTTTAATAGGAAATTCAAGATACAGAATAAGTTATTTACATAAAAATTCATATGAAATGAAGGTTACTTAGCTTGCAAAGTCAAGCATTTAAAATTTAGGAAATTCCAGATTTATGATTACCCATGCAAATTCTGTTCTCCCTCCATATACATCTGTTATGTGTTCTAAATTAAACTGATGTTCTATGGAAAAAAAGGTATGTGATCATGTAACTTAGACTGGATTATAACGAATACTTAAAAAGGGGCGGAAATCAGGTTGTATGGGCCAGCAGCAGATCTAAATTTACTATGGAGAGCTTGACTTTGAAACCTAAATGATGTTTTTATACTTTTAAAAAAAGATAATTTCGTATGCTTTTTTTAAAGTGGAAAAAGGTAAAATATTCCACTATCTACAACTATTACAATTTTCTTCTTAATATAGATCATTAGAAAGCTTTGAATCAAAAGCCTTCAGTACTGAAGCACAGCTTCTGTCACTTGACCAAGATGATTTGCTACCTTCTCTGTCATCAAGAAAAGCATGTTATCCCAGAGGGGAAGATGGGTTTCTGTGTCCAGGAGAGTGAATGTGCAGAGTTTGGCTCTGCTCTCTTCCCACACCAGAAATCTGAGGAACTTTTGTGCCATGTAGTGTCACTGGGATGTGGGCACTATATTGGAGTTGGGGGGAGAAGCTGGCCTCGCTCCCACCCACCTCTGCTGCTGTTCTGGCAGCATCTGTGCATTCCTAGTGCCATGGAGCTTGTACTGCTTTGGTGTGGGGTCAGGTTGACTCAATAAAATGTTCATGTTCATTTATCACTGGGCATGCTGCCACTGTTTTCTTGAGGAGCCCAAGTGAGAGAATGGAAAATAGCAGCTTTTAACCATTCATAACCTGAGAATTTCATGGGACAAGATTAAGAAACATCTCTAGGTCTCCCTTCAGGCTTAAAATACATGATTTCTAATACCACTATTGTTTGCAGCAAGTCTTCGAGGTCAACAGGGACAAAACAATGGCAGTATTAGAGCTAAATAGTTGCAGAAGTCTTTTATGGAAATTGCAGATATAATACTTCTGCTAAAAAACTGTGTGTTCCATATGTTGTAATGCTGTCTTGACATTTCTCATTTGCAGATAATTTACACATAAGTGGGACATTACCTATGCAATGGAAACAATAGTTTGTGAAGATTGTTAAACTAACTGGTTCAGGTAAAATGACTGGAGTTTAAAATGATGTGCTGATTTAATATTTATGTCAGAAGTAGTTAATTTCAAACAAATTTTACATCTCCCTTATCACATTAAGTGATATCTTTTTAAGAGTCGTAATGAACGAAGTAATTGTCCTTCGTTTCAATTATTTTTTGGGTAATGTCAAAAGTAAAAATGATATTCAGAGATTGAATAGGGAAATTTGAAAATGTTTATTAAATAGTTGCTAGAAGATCAAAGGTAGTTTGATTTCGCTGTTTGTTTTTATAAGACTTGACTTGCCTCGTTGACCTTGTGTTTCATTTTATTTATTTCATTTTCAAATAATGCTTTTCTCTGCTGCCCTGTTACCCTGATGAATACCTGCAATTTATAAATGTAGTTGGGAAGGTGATATGGACTATAGTAATGTGAAAATATGTTTATTAAAAACATGGATACAGAGTACGTGTATATTTCTCTTCTCTGTTAGTTCTACTTTTTTTGTGAAGAATTGTTTTCCTTGTGAAGAATTGGATTTTTGAAAATGCCTGAGTTACTTAGGAGCACAATTCCCATTGACTGTCATTGAGACTTGTACTCCAAAGATACTTAGCCATTTCTACAAACAAGGAGTCTAGTGGCATTTTTAAAGACTAACTTTCATTTATTGCATGAGCTTTCGTGGGAGAAAATCCCACTTTGTCAGACGCTTGAAGATGGAAGAGCATTTTTCTCCCATTTGTCTGCATTTCTCCATCTTCAAGTGTCTAACAAAGTGGGATTTTCTCCCATGAAAGCTCATGCAATAAATAAATTTGTTAGTCTTTAAAGATGCCAAAAGTTTCCTTGTTTGTTTTGCTGAACTAGTCTTTGGGCACATACCATCTCTGTCCATCTGGTTAGGCTACAGTGGTTTTTCCAAATAGCTGTGGAATGTTCAGGAATCCTGGGAAGCCAGCAAGGTAGATAACCTCAGTGGGGAGCAAGTTTCCCCCATGAATCAGATCTGGCATTGTTTTGGTGGGAGCCCCTA
Organism: Pelusios castaneus; assembly: GCA_007922175.1. NCBI lineage: Eukaryota > Metazoa > Chordata > Testudines > Pelomedusidae > Pelusios > Pelusios castaneus. The sequence goes on from ML685780.1 coordinate 24,463,362, forward strand.
AGAAGCATGCAAATGGACATGTTTGTGCCTGAAAGGAGAAGTAATGGGATTTCTTCACAAGTGACTGTATGGCAGTAAGAGGCACTTCATGTGAAGTATTTCTGACTTGAACTAGAGCAATAATTTAAAGAACTCTTCCCAAAGGTCTTGGGGCCATGAAAATAAAAATCTTTGAAAATCATGTTCAGTAAATGGAGTCAAATTTAAAAAGAAAGAAGGGACAACAGTGATTAAAGACTATACTTGGGGGAGGATGAGGGAAGCTGAAATGTTTTAAGGCTTTTTTAAAACTTTATGTGGGGAAAGGACAAAATAAAAATAGATAGGTTTAATACAGCAGAAATATCATTGGCTGGCAATTATAGTTACAATAGTGGAAACTCAGTGATTTGGATGAAAGTCCAGGTATTCATCAGTGCACACCTCCAATAACAGAATTTGTGTGTAGCCAGGGCCAATCCCAGTAAATTCTCAAAATCAATATTGCCAGAAGGAAAAACAGTCTGCTAGTTAATAGACTATATCTAGATTGCAGTTTAAAATCTCGTGACTGGCCTGTACCAGCTGACTTGATTTTACGGTCATGGGCTGTTTAATTGCATAGATGTCTTGGTTCTGGCTGGCACCCCAGCTCTAGCACCCTGTGAGGTGGGAAGGTCTCACAGCTTGGATTGCAGCCAGAGCATCTATACTTCAGTTAAAAAGCCCTTAGCTCACAAACCTGAGTCAGCCATGGATGTCAAATTGAGGTGCAGATATAGCCTTAGTTGGTTAAAAAGACAATCGGTCATTGTATGGTCATGATGATGTATTTCAGACAAGCTGAAAGGGTTGGATCTCTTCTATCAATGTCTGTGCAATCGAAAAATTTACAATACAGTATTATAATGGGACACAGTAGGGCATGTGTTTTTGTTTTAAAGGGGTACTAAGGTTCTTATGTGGGGGCTGTCTGAGAGAGAAGATTAATCCTTAAGGGCTATAACATAATTGTCTGTCACTTCAGATTGACTTATCTTTTAGATCTGAGAAGAGGACAGTTGCAGACTCTTGAGGCAGATCATCAGCCAGTATTCTAAATCAGCATTGGTTAGAGTCTAAACTATGTCCATGAACCAGTGTCGTTTGCTTTGTGTGCTTTGTTTGTGAATTATATGGTTCTGCCTAGATTCTTGCAAGCTGTTCTTTGTGGTGTATTTTGATTCTGAGCCTGGCTTATTAGGACAGTTCATGGAACAAATCATGGTATGTCTCCTGTATCACTCACTGGCTGAATGTGTTTCATGTGATTAAGCAAGCCAGCTCAGCTTAGGAGAAATCTTTTTTTACCTTGTCTTTCAAAGAGAAGGTTTGCATTTCCATTAGGTTGTTTATTCACACAGGGAACACATGGAAGGGAAAAAAATTCTTAGTTCTGTGTGATTCTGGCAAGCATTTACCTATATTATATTTGTCACTTGCTTGTAATCACTTGAGAACTATTATTTCTATTTTATATTTGACTTGATGAGTCAGCGTATTACAGTTTTACAATATGGTGTTTGCTTCACTGAGTTCTCTTGTGCTGTCAGCCTGAGGGCACTAGGTCACTATTCTGGATGTAGGCCTGCATGCACTAATTTCCACGGTTAGGGGAAAGTTTCTGAACCTCTTGATTTAACAGTTTGCTTGAAATACCTGCTTCCCATTTTTACAAGCAGTAACATGTCTTGCCATTGGTCTTGACCACGTGAGAATTCTGGGGTGGAGAGTGAGTGAGCCCTTATATATAGGGATAACCCAGCTTTTTATCACCATGTCAGTTAAATCTGCTGCCGCTTAATTAACATGGTGGTAAAAATGGTAGGAACCTCATCCCATTGGCTTCGCCATCATTCATTCACTACATCACAACATAGGCCATAGCCAGTAGGAGTACCAGCACCAGTCATAATTGAAAAAGAAGAGACATCTACTGGTCGTAGCTGGATGGAGAGAGCAGGGATTAATCACAGAATCATAGGATAGGATGGGACCTCAAAAGGTCATCTAGTCCAGTCAGTCACCTGCGCTCAAGGCAGGACCACACATTATCTAGACCGCTCTTGATAGGTGACTGTCAAACCTAGTGTTTAAAAAATCTCCAATGTTAGAGATTCCACAGCCTCCATAGGCAATTTTTTCCAGTGCTGAAGTACCCTGACAGGAAGTTTTTCCTGGTATACTTAGATAGCTTGCTTAGAAATGGTCACTTTCCAGCTAGATATTTCCACCTGAAAACTTTTTAAAGCTCCTTTCCTGAAGTTTACTTTTAATGTGTCAGATTTGACCAGGATGAAGCATCGGTCAGGAAGTGATGTATAACTGTCGGAGAGTAGGGAACAGGTTTAGACATAGCTGTTTCCAGTTCTGGAGGGGGTTCTTGGCCAGACTTTGGAAATCATTAGGAAGCCAAAATAGAGGCCGTGAGAATATGTAATGGGAGGGGGAAAACAAGAACAGCAGATTTATACGCATACTGATGAAAAGTGGGATGAAATCCTTTGAATTCAGGTGCGGGAGGCTAACTCTCTGTTCTGTGGTAGCTGCGGATGAGACTCTCCTGCTTAACACCCCGTTTTCCATTATTTACATCATAATGTGAAGTACTTTGCTCTGTATTAAATGCTGGACTGAAAGCAGGGGCCTGGTCTACACCTGAAATAGTTGACACAGCTGCATCACTTGGATGAGAAAATTTACACCCCTGAGAGATTTAGTTAAAATGACCTCTAAGCCTTGGTATTTGAGCTATTATCTTTTGAGGAGGTGGATTTATCACAGGGATAGAAAACCCTTTTCAACCTTCTGCAAGTTGTGACATGCGTAGTGGTATGTCACGACCCTACAGGACACACCAGCCCACCCTTGCCAGGCCAAATCCAACCATCTCCCCAGCTCTCTGCAACACACTTATCGCTGTGTGATGACACAGTCATGTGTCCCAACAGAGTGGTTGAGAACCACTGGTCAACAGCAGTGGTTTTCAAACCATGGATCAGGATCCAGTTCTGGGTCACAGACCCTCAAGTAGTGGGTCACGGTGCCCACCAAAAGACTGGAATGCATTGCTCAAAGATGTAACACGAGGAGTGGTGAGGAAAGTGATTCTGCTTTTCTCGTGCTGTCCTCAAACCGTGAGTGCCATTGTTCCATGCTGCAAGCAGAGGGAGACTGAGTATAGACATATCCCTTTTCGGCATCAGGAACATCAACTATGAGTTGTGCAATGGACAGAATTTTTTTAAGCACAGCTCCCTGTTGTTATAACAGAGGGGTTTGCGTTCTGTAGATGGTGCCAGTTTGTAGCACAATCTAGCGCATTGAGTAGCATGATGTTGGGCATGGGTACAGCAGAGAATCACTTCATCCCAGTCAACTGTTGAAACAAGCACCTGTGTTGCTCAGAAGCAGGTAGAATTGAAGCATGACTTATACCTGCATTGTGTGGGAAGGGATGGCAGTGTTTAGGAACATACCAAAAATGCGATGTTGCTTGTACAAACACATGATTTTAAACTTGTTTTAAACACTTACAGGCTTATGTTTTGTGATTCACACATTGACTGGGCTGATGAGAATGTTTTTGAAATGCTGCACGTATTGGAAATGTTTGTAAAACTCATCAAGAATACCTCTTACCTTGTCAGGGTGTTGTCAGAGCAGTGGTATTGCAAAGCAAACAAGTTTTGGCACCACGTTTGTAAAGGAATTACGAGCCTTATACCTTGAGAACCGGATGTCTTGTGTTGACTGTGAATACATCCAAAGGGGCAAAACAAACAAGGAGTCCTGTAACACTTTTAAAGACTAACACATTGATTTATCCCCATCTTCAAGCGTCTGACGAAGTGGGATTTTTCTCCCACAAAAGCTCATGTGATAAATCAATTTGTTAGCCTTTAAAAGTGCCACCGGACTCCTTGTGAATACATCTAGTTTCCCTTTTGCTCTTAAACAACAAGAGTCCTGTTGCATTTTAAAGACTAACACATTTCTTTGGGCATCAACTTCGGTCGGCTCCAACCCAGGTTTGTCAGTTTCGTTGTTTTTGCTGTACACAGACTAACATGGCTACCTCTGGAAATTTTCCTCTTGCTCTTAAGTATTTTGTGCTGTGGATATGGACCATTCATTTATTTAAGCAGAACACCTATGATTAACATAGAAAATTGCACCAGCAAGAGGAAAAAATGGAACAGTATTCTGTGAGGACAACTGCTATTGATGGTATTGAAAATATTTTAGAGCAATGAGAAGTTTTGGCTGTTCTCTGAAGAAAACATGTTATAAAACAATCAGGATTCTCCTCAGTCATAAAATATGTGATTCTTGAATTTGATTTTTTGGAGAGGCACATAAAAATATGAAATTAGGTTACTGTTGTAAATATAATTGTTTTTATGAATATTTATGGGAGGAAGTGCAGACATAAAGCCCGTTACTTTTATGTTTTTGTGTGAGTTGCTTCAATGAGGGTATGTTGGATTTTATAGCAGTTTATTTTAATTGAAACATTTATTATAATGTGTTCAATTATGGAATAATGACTATTTTTCTAGTTTGTTCAAAAGAACATGAGTGTTTGTCTACATTTGAAAATTAATTTGGATAAAATGTGAATTTAAGGTGTAATAGCTGTTCCTGACTAATTCCATGTGTTGATGTACTTACTCTGGAATAAGAATGTCCACATATGGAGTTATAATAATTCCATGTGTAGACAAGCTTTGAGTAGACATCTATTTGGCTTGTTAACGAGACATCGCCAACATAAAAACCACATTTGAGATTGAATACTTTTGGCTTTTTATTGTTGGAAGTACCTAAGATCAAGCTGGTGGGGAAAAAAAACAGCCTGTTATATGCTTTGTATGTAGTCTGCTCTCCTCGTAGAGTTGGTTGGTTTGCTCGGTGTGGTTCTGTGACATAACTATAGGGAGAATATTGTTTTTAAAAAAAAAAAAAAGGAAATGTGATGGTAAAACCACAGCATTAACAGAGGGAGTCAAGAGTTAAGGTCTTAACAAATTAAGTAGCGGAAACTTCTTTAATGCATATTTAAGGTTTCCTGATGACAGTTGGTGCCCTTCAAGAATATTGAGATCAGCAAAACTCAAACATCAGAAAACCAGGAAATAAAGAGTTAATTTCTGTCCCCCTGGAGCTTGCAGTAGCCATTGTAAATTACCCACGTTCAGGACAGCTATATTCTGTATGTGAGATGTTGCTCTATTGAATGGCTTGAATGATGTCAGGACCAGGTTGGTAGATGTATGTGTGAGCGGAGGGGTGTCATAGAGCTGTGATTTTGTTATTGAGAGAGATGGGTTTGTGAACCCCCTGTGTGTAAGTGAAGGAAAGGAGAACATGTGTCTTCAGGAGCTAGTCTGTATCATTTTATTTCACAGTGTTATAGGTTGTCTCAGTAGCAAGACCCTGGGAGGTATTTCTTGCCATGGATATTGTCAGTAGTGAGGTGGAGGGTTGTGTGGGGGGGTGTTATGATAACAGTTGGTGGATTTAATGATGGGTAAAGGAAAGTATAAGCTTAGGTGGTGTCATGTGAGTAACTGAAGTGATTGTTAAATTGTACACATATGGTATATTTTGTCAGGTAGGAGTCTAAGGGCTGGAACATTGACATATCTACATTGGCATAGCTACGTTGTTCAAGGGTGTAAAAAATTAGGGATGCCACCTTTCTAATTGCTGGTAACAAGAGCCCTGAGGCCCCACCCCTGCTCCACCTCCTCCCCAAGTCCCACCCCTGTTGCACCTTGTCCCCAGGGGCTTGGTCACTTGTTCCCCTGTAATTCATTGGATTGTCTCTACCTTAAACCCCCCCCCCCCCCCAACCCAGCTGGGCTCCCTCTGCTCTGCGGATGGGATGGGATGAAACTAATTGCTGTAGCCTGACAAAGAACCTGCCTGCAGGTAGGAGGTGGGGCAGGCATGGGCACCTCCCCTTGGCTCATGGAAACCGCACGTTTGGTGTCCAGTCTGTACGTCTGACTGGACACTGCCAAGTCCCCTTTGTGATCATTGGCCACCTGGCAACTCTCACACCTGTAAACCAGATTACAATGCCTAGGATGAAATCCGGGTGGATAGCAAGGCTATGAAAAATGCACATCCATGAATGGTGGTGTACTCAAGCTGACCTAACCCCCCATATAGAAAGCTCTAGGTCAATGGAAAAGTTCTTCAGTTGACCTGTCATCCATCTCTCTTAGGGAGATAGATTACCTACACGGACAAGAGAACCCTTCAGTGTCCAAACTGTAGTGTTTCAAATGTAGGTGAACGTTAGGTGTTTGAGTGTAGGCTAGGTCGAAGGAGCTCCTTTCCTTTGCATTGAAAAGGTATATGTGTTATGAGAGGGCAGAATTAAGTTTATATGGGCATGTATCTTAACTCTGTATTTTATGGTTTCCAGCAAAACTCAAATTTGAGAGCTTGACCTGTTGGAAGGGCATGAGCTATCATGAGGAAGCTTTTTCTGTGTTGTTAAAGATATTTGCCTTGTAATCATCTAAAGGTTTTTTTTTAACAGAAAGAAAACTTTTTGATAGGAGTTAATAGACATTGTAGTAGTTGTGCGCCAAGTAGACTACCTGTCCTGGCCTATGCTCTCCTGTCCCTTGCTGCTCAGTCCCACCAGCCACCTCTGTCCCTTTCAGTCCAACCATCCTCTGTCAGCTTCCCCCCATGCAATTTTTTCCATACCCTTCCTCCCCACCAACAGCGCAGGAGTGGGAGGAGTGTTCCTGGTGTATGTTAATGGCAGTTTGTCCAGGTTATTAACAGACTTGGCTTGGAATATGAGTTCTCCTTTTGAATGATGAAAGAACCCAAAGGCTCTTTAAAGAGGAATTGCAATTTTCTGAAAGGGAGCTGGATTCAGTGTGCTTCTTTACCAGACTGGATTTCCCCTCAGATCCCTCCAGTGTGCCTTAACACCCTCTCCCAAGTAGGTGGAGTACCCAGCGGTGTGAAGTGGCTCATTCATTGCAGTGTGATGAATGAGAGCACGTCAAAGAGGTGAATCTAGCTTGAAATAGTAGCCCTGAAATGTGTGAACTCCTGTTCATGTCAGTGGGTGTTCCCTTGCTTCCCCCCCATCCCCACTTCCCTACTTGAGTGTATTAAGCAAGACCTTCTCAGTTCCTTACCACAGTGTTTTTGCTTCATGCTTATGGGAATGCCTATAATGAGCTCTACACCCAGAGGAGCAGGGCTTCCCCAGGCCCAGACAGGAACTCACAAGGGACTAGTTAGGGACTGGGCCCAGCTCCATAGACCAGTGGTTTTCAAACTTTTTTCTCTGGACCCAGTTGAAAAAAATCATCTATGCCCATGACCCAATAATTACATCTTTGAGCAATGCATTCCTGCCTTTTGGCGGCAGAAGCAGGGGCTCTGCAACCCAGTACCTGAAGATCTGTGACCCAGTACTGGGTCCCGACCTGTGGTTTGAAAACCACTGCCATAGAGGTATAAGGCACTCCTGCTGCCAGCTCACATGGAGGTTTAGGAATGGGGCTCAGACACCTCCCAGGTATGGCAGGCCTCTCCCAGAACCTGACTATCATAAGAGGTGAATGAAGGGAGGAATTACAACTTCTCTTTGGAGGGCAGGGACCTCCACCTAGATCTTGCCTCAGTGTGTGAGTTAAGTGGGGGGACTTGGTCCCCACTGATCTTAGTGCATGCGTGTGCACACACACACAGAGAATATGGGGCTGATTAGGCTCCTCTGTTCTTTTCCAGTCCCCCTGCCACTCACCCTGTGTCCCTTTCTTAGGCCTTGTACACACGATCAGTTTATCGCGCATTAAAGCTCGTTACCGCGCGATAGCAACAACGGCGTACACAC
>ML685780.1:24471658-24579461 GCA_007922175.1 Pelusios castaneus
TCTCTCATCTCAGGGCATTCTCGCCCCATTCCCTCAACTCTTACACCTGCTAAAATGCCGCTTCTTTTCAGCAAGCATGCACGTGTCTGATTTTGTTGTTTTACAGAAATACTTTGATTACTTCCCCCAAAATCAACAGAGATTTTAGCAACATGCCTTCCAACTTTTTCCAGATCTCAGCCCAAGGTGGGACTCAAAACTGACACTGGCTGGATGTGTTAGGTTCAAACTACTTTTCAAATATTTTAATTTGATTTCCTCCAAAGGACTGGTGAGTGCCATGTGTTGTGCTGGGGTAACGCGGGAGCATCTGAAGCCATGGTGTGATGGTTTTTGACTATTGCCAGAAATTTGCCCAGGTCTACACTACAAACTCTTATGTAGAAAATCCATACCCCCAAGCAACACAGTTATACCAGCCTAACTCCTAGCATGCTGTGTTGATGGGCGGGCTTCTCCCATTGCCATAATTACCACTTCTCAGGAAGGTGAGTACCTAAGCCAACAGGAGAAGCTATCCCAGTGGTTATAGGTAGCATCTTCACTAAGTGCTACAGCAGTGCAGCAAGTGTAGACGAGCCCTGACAGCTTTAAGAAAAGCTCTGTTTTTCCATGGGCTCTATCTCAGGGATTCATTGTTCAAGTGGTCCCATATTTGGATCACTGACCATACCTTGCACCACTATGAGGATACCAAATTTAAAGGCAATCCAATTAACCATATGAGTTTTAGAGTACTTAGAATAGTCAGCTTTAAACTGAATGCTGGCCTTAAGCTCAACTTCAGCAGTGCTACTGCTCTGCTATGTTGCTACTTGTAACTTATCTTTTAATTTACTCGATTTCAAGTTAAATGCATCCCTTTAAAATCTTGTGTTTGCAGAAGTTGAGACCAATTTGATTTTTGTGTGTGTTTCTTAAACATCTTGGTTATACGGAGACAGCATAGTTTTAGCACCTTCAGGCTGTTTTCAGTGTTTTGTTTTGTAATGTTGTTTGATTGATTGTTGGGGGTTTTTTTTAGAAAAGCAGAGGAAATAGTTTTTCTGTAAATGGATGCTGTGCTTTCTAGCCTGGTGAGTTATCTGAAACATAGAGCCAGTGTTGCAGGTGCTTTGCCAGCAGAAGCCCTACCAACTTCAGAGAGAGTTCAGTGCTTCCAGATTCAGGTTTTTAAAGATGTATCAGCAGTGATATGCTTCCCTTTGGTTCCTGCAGGCATGGACTTCGCCAGTGAACCTACCCTTTCTCAAAAAATTGTTTCCTAAACCTAAGCTTTCATTACAGATTTTTTCTTATAATCTTGAAGAACACATCTAGAAGTTTAACTGGGTATAATCTTAATGTACAGTTGTCTCTGAGTCGGGAGATTGTCTGAAATGCTAGTTCTTGACCAGTATGAAGTGCTTACATTTTTCCCAATGTTCTGTTAATTCTGGATCCTACTAATGCAAGTTGAAATGTTGGCATTCATTTAACTGTTGATCAATTTAGCAGAATCATCAGGTTATAGTAATGGGCTTGTTCATCGTCGGTTGCAGTGACGGGTATTGGGTTTGGAGTCAGTAGGGCAGCTATGAGCTGCGACACATTTTTAGGTGGGCAGTTAAGACCTTCAAGCCTCCAACAAAATTGTCTCCTCCAGTTCTACTCTCAAAGATGTATCATTCAGCAGTTGGTGAAATCAATGGAAATCTTTCCATTGACATCCATGAGCTATGAATCAAGCATAAGTGTGAAGAAGTCATAAATGCCTTTCCCTGTGCCAATAATTTTAGTCATCTTCTACGTGCTCAAAACCCAGACCACTTTCCCAAGAGCCAAATTATTCAACTATCCCATGCTGCTACCTAAACTCTAGAATCCGGGAACTAGTGGGGAAGAGAGAGGATAAATATATTTATACATTTTAAGGCCAGAAAGCACCATTAGAACTTGTCAGCTAACCTCATAGATGCTTGAGAGTTGGGGTGTTAGGAGGGGGAGAGTGAGATTGGATGGGGAAACTGTGGCTGAGCAATAAGATTGGGAGCCATTGGGGCAGAGGGAGGGAAGAGACAGGTGGGGAAGGAGGAAGAATTGGGCCTTGCTGAGCAAAGAAACTGGGACAAAGCCAACGCAGGAAGATAACTGATTGCATGAGAAACCCACAGGTAAGAATGGGCATCATTGAGGTGGGGATTGTGGAGGCTGGGGGTGTAGTGAGAGACACATTTGAGGAATTAGAAGCGGGGTACTGAGATGGAATGAGCAAGGCAACTTGGGGTAAGGAGCTGAGAATATGGGCTCAGAACTGGGAATGGATAGGTAAGGAGACTGGGGTTAAGGAGCAGAGCGCTTGGAGGAGTAGACTGGGAGCAGAGATGGGGTAAGTCTGGGAGTAAAGAAACAATAGGGCAGTGGGGATCAAGTTTGTGGGGAATGGGCAGAAGAGTCTGTGCTTTCTAAAAGCGTGCTTCATTCCATAATGTGGAGTGGAACCTGTGGTTTCTGAGTCTTACCATTCACTTGCTGTCAGCAAATGTCTGTGAAACCCACTTGCAAACTCTTTCATCCCATTCTAGCGCTAGTCTGTTTACAGAACACCAACCTTCTACAGTAATCAATTACTATGTTAGTTCAAGCAACAGAAGTCTGAGCGGTGGATCTAATGGCAGCAACTCTGCTGGTGGCCCATGTGGATGTAATATTGCATGCATATTGATGCATATGCACAGTGGGGTTGAATTAAACTTGTAGAGGCAGCCTAAAATCTGGCTTTTGAGTGCTTCACTTAGCAACCCTAATAATGGTCTTTGAGCTCACTGTAGTTTTGTATGTATGTAACTAGATTTTTTTGACTTTGAAGCAGTTTACTCTGATTGGCTAGTTGCTTTGAATGGTACTAAACAAATTCTGAGCATGTGATTCTTCTGTTTTCTCAACTAAAAGTATTACCTTTCAAAAGGTGTGAAGACAGAGCCAATAAGCAACTCATCAGGTTAGAATTTTCTTTCAATAAAGGAGTTTCATTATCATCATGGTGGGTTTATAGATTGGCATATGTGAATTCCTATCTAATTTTTTGTGACCTGTATCACCTTTGTCTCTAAGAACCTACCAGTGCTGCTGGTTACTGGTTTTTTCTCTTGTTAGCTGACAGCCTCTTTTTAGATTTGTAATCACTTCCTGTGTCCAGACCCATTTTGCTTCTGCAAAATGTTCACTTTTATAAAGAGGTAAAAATATCATTGTCAGCATTACATTTTTTTGGTGAATCAAATGTTCAATAAAAGATAGGGGTTTGGAAGCAGATGAAAAGTTGTGAGCACAGTTAAGCATGTTTAAATTAAAAAAATTAAATCAGTCGGGTGAGCTGTACACATGTAAAAAAAGTACAAGTAACTGTTTTTCCCTTCCACTGTTGTCAAGAAAAAGCAATGATGCGCGCACACACTGTTTGATAGCTTTTATTTCCAAACCATGCTTCTGTTCCTTTCATGTCTTCAGACTGCCAAATTCTAAATGCTGTCTTTCCTGGGAACTAACCTGGGTTCTCTGACAGGATTTTAACTTCCTCTTCTGCCTGCATTAGTGAAAAGTTTAGTCTCTAACTGAATGGAGTGGTTAACAAGCTATGGATTACAATCCACAAAATACAGTTTCATAATGCCTAATGTAGAATGTTTCTTGAATAAAACAAAATATGGGAGCCATTGAAAAAGGAAATTTTCTACACGTGCATGCACACACACAGAGTTTCATTCATGTATGAGAGAAGATGGGAAAATTCCAGTGGCCCAGTAAATTTTTTCTTCTGATTTTTTTTTTTTTTTTTAACTATGCCCTTTATTCCTTTGCTTTTCATTACTAATGTTTTGGATCAATGACCATCTCTTATGTGTTTGTGTAGTACATAGCATACTGGGGTCCCGTTACACAGTTGGAGCCACAGGGCAATTCCATTATGCATGTCATTAATGATGTTAATTACTTCTCCCTGGTTCCATGCTGAGAGGTAAAGTTAGTTGATTGATTCTTCCTAGAATGGCATTGTTGCTATTAAAAAGGATCAGTAGTTCTATTATACATAACAGATGACAAGTTACCCTATATATAGTGTGGTATGGTTCCTATAATAGGAGACTTAGGACAGAGTTCTCCTGTCTACTGCTTTGCTCTGCAGTAGAGTTAAAGCAGTTGGAGAATTCCCCCTGTGCAGTGAAACTCTCTGCTGTGGTATAGCTAGAGGAAAACCCCCTCCTACACCAGCTGCTGTCTCCAACTTGCAGGAGACTAGGAAGAAAGCAGAAGCAGCATTGGAGCAGGACGGGCAGTTGCGGTGGTGTGGTGAAGCAGAGAAGAGTTTTATGTCCAACCTTCTATGACCATAAGGCTCCTCCCCTGTGTAGCCCTCCATTCACCAAGTTTGGACAGCTCTGAATCAGGGAACCACAAATGGCAGCTTGCACAGAGTGACGAATCAGGTGCTAATTTCAAATGGCTGCCAATACAAAATGTTCAATGATCTTGAGTGGCTTAAAAATCACATTTAAAAAAAGATGAATTTGGAGTTAGTTTTATTTCTCTTCTGTTTTTTGAGACTTTTAAGGTTCACTTGTTTTGCATTTTCAAGCTTTTTCCTGCAATGTGAGGGCTAGAAAATTAACAAAAATAGTTAAAGCTGAGATTCTAATTTACTCTCTTGATTTCAGCATCTAGACTTTAAGAAAAAACACCAAACATTGTGAGAAATCATAAGAGTTGGTAACATGGTTACCACCTGATTAGTTATACTATTCTTTTAGTCAGAGTACTCATCTGTGAAAACATGTCTTCATCAGTCATTAAGCAAGGTTTTAAAAAATGGAAATCTAAAGTGAGTTTTCTATATTAATATTTAGACACCTGCATAAGTGGCCTGATATTTAAAAGTCTCAGTCACCATTAAGGTCAATGGGAATTGTTGTGTTCCCAGAATTTCCTCAAATCCTAACTTTAGATTCTGCTTTTGAAAATCTGGGCCATTAGCTGAATGTAGCTTTTTGCACATTAGTGAACCTTGTATTTAGAAAACACAAGTGAGGTGGTTGCTCTGTGTGACAGACTGCCATACTCTGAGGAAGCAGCTAGTATCAAACAGCTATCCCTCTGTCAAAATTGTTTGTTTTCAAACTGCACACATTATGTAATATCCTTGTGAGTGTGCATGCATATCATTTGTTTTTTCTTCTCTAAGTATATTGTTAGTTACTGCTGTGGGAGATTTAAAAGTTTTTATACAAAGAAAAACACTTTATCAGATCAGGAGGAACTGGCCTCTCTCCTTTCAAAATGAGTTCAGACATGGTGCTTAGGTACTTTCCAAATGAGTAAAGCGTGGCATCTTATGTGGTTAGTCATTATAACTCTAACACTGTAATAGCTATTGTTACTCTGTCAAGTGTGTCTGTTATATTTTACAGTCCTTGTTTATATAAGGGTTGGGTTATTTTGAAGGATGAGGATTATTGTAATCATATCTAAATAATGGTAGGACCACAGATCAAAGGTTCGTTTGTTTTCCCTCCTTCTCAGGATAATATGTTTGCAAAGACTAATGTAATACTGAATAAGCTGTCTGAAACAATGAAAGAAAGTAAATTCAATTAGGACATATCTAGGCTCTCTCTGTGGTATACAAATTTGTGTCCTATACAGTTTTTAGGATAAGTTCTCAGAAATCATTGCTGGTAAGATAACTATACAAGTGGGTATGGATGAAGCATGACCTTTGGAATACAGACTCAGGATGAACAAAAATTTGTACCGTAGATAGGACCTTGAATAGACCAATGATGTAGTTGTAGTATTCTATTATGACTCCAGCGTGTGTCCTGAAGAGACCAATAATGTAATTACTGTCTATTAGGATTCCAGTGTGTGCCAAAGAGCCTTAATTATTAAGACACTTGCATTTTTTCAGATTGTTTGTAAAAGGTGTATACCTACTGTCTATATACCCAAGGGCTGTGTGTGTATATTGTGGATGAGAGCTTTACCTTGACTCCAGCCACTTTATGCTGGAAAACCCAGTTTTCCCTTCTCTGCTAAAAGCAACTAGAGACTTCCTATCTCCAGTTTAGGGGAAGGACTGCTCTCTCTTCTTACTGGTTGGAGAATGAGTGTTTGTCACACAGGGGGATCTGAAGTGGGATTAGCGAAACATCTGGTGATTGTATGAAGACTCCCAACTCTCCTGTCTACAGGAAACTAAGCCGAGTTATCTCAGTGCTAGTTTCTCTTGCCCATTTCTGTTTCTCCTCCAAGCACCTTCATGCTTCTGCCTTCCTTCCAGAGTGTTGCACTTTGAGCACTTTCTGATTTATTGCTTAAAGCCATAATTCTGTGCTCCTTTGCCTTTCTTTGCAAGACCCACTTTATTTATAACACCTTTGAGAAAGTGCCAACTAATAATGGGAAGATGGGTTGGCCGGTAGGGACTTCTAATAGCAAATACCCTTATGAACATATGTTCCTATTCCTGTTTCCATTGTCCTTGCTTCTCTGTACTACTTCAGTGTTATCATCACCTGTTCCATCTCGTCTTCAACCGTTATGGTATCTCCATACTGTGTTTTTATACCGCGTGATGTGGTCCACATCAAGCTCACTAGGGCTTTGATCCTGATTGGGAGCTCTAGGTATTACCATAATACAGATAATTAATTAATGATCTGTTTTCCCTGTGTTGGATCCCCCTCTCAGAGAAAGTAGTATGAAAAGACTCTTCCTTCCCATCTTCAGCTTTTTTTCCCCACTAGGAGCAATAGTAAAGAAGGGTTGGCAGTACTTTTTGGGCTTCCTTTCCCCTCCAGGATCTACATTGCCAACTCTCCCTTTTAAGGATATTGGGAGAAGAAAGGGAGTCTGCCCTACCAGCAAAATCCCCTTCAAAATGGAGTTAAAAAGAGAAGCCTAGGCACATCTCTGGAGGAATAAAACTGCCCTGTTAGGTGCCTTTCCTCTCCTGGCATTCAACTTAAAAGCCCTAGCTCTGAACCCCTAACTGATTAACAATGTCCTAGCGGGTTGTTATAATTTCTGTATTATGTAGCACTTAGCCACAAACTGTGTTCTAGACACAGTACAAATGAGCAAAACAATATCTGCCTCAAAGAGTTGACAATCCAAATAAACAAGACAGACTAAGGGAAAAGGGATGTAACATACAAACAGAGTAAAGAATGTTAGTGAACGTGTAAGAATACAGTTTTGTCACAGAAGTCACAGCTCCCGTGACTTTTTAACAGACCTCCATGACTTATGGCTTCAGCCCTCCGACAGCCGTGGAGCTCGGGCAGTCAGCTCCCTGCAGCAGTGGTGTTGGGTCTTCCTTGATGTTTACCTGTGGCTTGCGTATGAATTGTAAGAAGGACCCCTGAGCCAAAATCTTGGCTTCAATCATGTGTCACATATTGGTGAATCCATAGGAAAGTCAAAACTAAACAGGGCATAGATGTACCAAATTTCTTTCCCCTGTTATGGGCAGCCTCATCCTCCCATCACCTCTCTGTTGATTCTTGTTTTCCTCCAATGCCTGAGCCCCCAAACTTCTTGCCAAGTAAGGCAACCTAGTCTGACCCAACTGACAACCACCAACTCTGTATTGCACAATCTGCCTTAGGACAGGTCTACACTGCCCACCGTTTTCGGCGGCAGTCGAACAGAGCTACGCAAGTTACTTAAAATAACTTGCGTATCTCAGTTCCACTACCCTACACCTACTGTACTGTGTGTGTGTCTGGGAAAATAATTTTATGCATGTCTTTTATGTATTTTAAATACAATTTAATTTTCCATTGTCAAGGTACTTTTAAATATTAAGTGAACGCACATAAAATTTCTTTTGAAATGTCTTAAAATCTTCTAAACTGGAGACAATTGTATTGTTTATTTTAAAAATTTCCAGAGAAAAAGTGATTGGCTTCCATTTTTATTTGTTTTTTCATCCATTTTCTGTCTTGGTCAAGTCAAGTGGTGATGTTTATAAGCCCACAAACTGCAAATTAGTGCTTGCTTTTGTTTGAATGGCAATGGACCTGCTTTGACTCATAACCTCCTTTCTGATGCCTTACCCCATTATCCACTGAATGCTGCATCCCTTCTGTATGTGGTGCCAAGATCTGCCATGATGGCCATGATTGGTGTGAGCTTCTCTTCCTATTTTGATGTACTTAAGTCATTCATGAGGGGACACCCATATTATTCCAGGACAATGTGCAAGCACTTGTACTAACCTTTAGTCTTTTTACAATGTGCTTACCTAAGGTTCATGAGTATAGAAATTGAATACCAAAGAACTCTTATGTCATTTATGCTATTTAAAACTTGCCACACATGCACAGTAAATGTTTCCTTTATAAAAGAGGGGGGAGGAGAGAAGGATCCTGACTCATTTAAAATAACCTATTTTCCAGATTGGATAAAAAAAGTCAGCCCTGCTCAGTGTGCGCTAAATGCCTATAAACTTTCACCACTATAATTTTTTTTCCAGTAATTCCAAAAGCTATTTGTTCAGCTGGTTTTATTCAGGGTAACATTTATTAGGGCTCTTTTACAAAGGTAGGTGGCTAACATATATGAGAGCTTTTGCTCTATAATGCTGGAGTGAGGTTCAGACAGCTTTTCTCATTTATGATGTGACCCTTTTTAGAGGGTGGAGAAAATAAGTTGTTCTCTGGGTGAACATCCTATGGAGGGATATTAGTAACTTTATGTGTTGAGTCAGTGCAAGTTGCTGGAAAATGGAGAAAAAAGTAGTAACTACTGTAGAGAGTGCTGCAGGAATTCATGTATTTTTGAGGCTGGTTATGAACATTGCGCATATTCTGACAGTCCTGATGCTATTTATGAATGTGTTTTATGTACTATTTTCAGAGATGCACAGAGCTGTTTGTTATAGGAACAACAGAAGGAAAGATTTCTTTTGGTCCATCTCCTGCCAGAATTGACCAGCTATTGTTGGAAAAGGTAGAGATGACACCTTGCTTACTCCTTAGTTGACCACTGCCATGGAGGTGGACAAAGGTTTCCTGTAGGCCAGAGCACTAGTCAAATACATGCCTTATTAGTTAGCAAAATTTTAATCAGCTTTGAGATGATAGGACAAAGACTGATGAGAATCATAACAGGTGTGATGGGCTGTATTTCTCTTTTGGTGTACAACTCTGAAAATCCTTGCCTCAAACTTAAAAGACAAATGTTTTACAATTAATATTCCTTTTCCATTTAAGTAACTTTGGATGTTTTTGGTTAATTTTTTCTAGAAATAGATGCATTGACAACATGGTTTCCAGTTCACATGTGCTAGGAAGTGCTTATTACATGCGCATGTACTGTTCTGAACACCTGAGCAGATTTTATTCTTCCCTGGGAGTGAAGGAAGCAGTGTTAGTTTACCAGCTACCTTGTCTCCAAAGAACTTCACAATGTAGAATGTTTTATTTGCTGTTTAGTCTATTATTTGATGAGTGTTAAAGTTTATAATGGTGGTGTTTTTCAGAAGTGCTGAGTATCTATGGCATCTCTATTTTATTCATTTCACTTTAATTAAAAAAGATGCTTATACAAAGCTCTAGGTGCCCTAACAAATAATTAAGACTACCACAAAACCACAGCAGCATTAAAATAGTTGTTCAAGCAGGAATTCTGCTAGCCTGCCACCTACAACAAAATCTCCTTTTCCGTCTTTCATCATCCTGAGAATCATACCCTGAGCTCTCTCCAAAAATCTTTTTGTACAGTTGTGTGTGGGGAGAAAAGAAGGGGGGTTGTTTGTTTTTTTACCGTGTTCTCAGACAAATCACCAAATTGCAGTTAAGGAAACAGGAAAAAGAGAGGGGACAAGGCTGGCATTGTCAAGAAGCAACAGGAGGAGAACTTGGGGCAAAGGATGAAATTGGAAATCAATGGCAAAAATGTCTGTGGAGCCAGGAGTTCAACCATGGACTCTAATGAAAGGACATGAAGCCCTGGGACATGCAGGGATGGAAGGTGGTGGGAGGCTGAGGGGTAAAATGAATGTCAGGAGTCACTGAGTGTGTGTTTGGCCTTTAGAATCTTGATTACCAGTGATAATGTATAAAAATAACCTAGTATGATTTCAGACAATAGGCTGAATTGTAATATGTATTTTTACTTACATACTAAGCACATTTGATATAGAAATTGAAAGAGAACAAACATAGATTCCTTTGCACGTCCATTTTGAAGTTACTAGCTCTATGTTTCAAATAGGACATATTAGAGGGAGGGCATCAAAAATGGTAAAAGAGATAGAAAACCTGACTTTGGAGGAAAGATAAAAAACGAAACAAAACTGGGCATGTTGAGTGTTGCTAAATGAAGAATGATAAATCTTCAAATATGTTAAGGGCTGTTGTTAAAGAATACTGAGATCAGTTATTCTCCATGTCCACTGGAGGTAGAAAAAGAAGTGATGGGTATAATCTGTAGAAGAGAGAATTGGATTAGATATTGGGGAAAAATTTATTAACTATAAGGTAGTCAAGTTCTGAATTAGGCTTCCAACGGAAGTTATTAAAAACAGGTCAGATAAACAGTGTCAAGGATGGTCTAGATCCTGCCACAGTTCCAGGGGCTAGACTTGGTGCCTTCTAGAGGTCCCTTCAAGCTTGCATTTCTATGATATGCATAGGCATAAGTTTTTTGAAGAATCAGGCTTTTAAATTTTAAAATTATACTATTCATTCTATAGTATTTTAACTATTGTATATGTATCGTGTTAAGAACTGGGGGGTGGGGAGAATTGAGTACAACTCTTTTTATTTGTTTACCAGACTGTACACCTGACCTGAATTTGTAAGTATTACTTACGTTACAAGCACACAAGATTTTGGTGCATTTTGATTGAATATCTGAATGGTCTTTGTCCCTGGTTATTTATTATTCAAGTCAATAGTAAATTCTCTAGGTATAAATGTCAGTTTGTTCTCTTGTACTGTTAAATGAAGATCGATCATACAGAAATGGATCAGTAGAACATTGTTTTCCATGTATATTTTAAGTAAAACATTGACATAGCTGTCAAGTTCATATATCCATTAAACTGTGACTTAAAATAATATCATTTTGTAAGGAATTCGAGATAGGGCATTTCTAAGACATGCATTTCCTGAAACCAGATTCTTTTGTAAAGTAAAAATAGGTTACATAATAAAACTTTTTTTGTGTGTCTTGTAGAACCTCTGTAGAATACATTGTATGATACTCCGACTCCATCTAGGTTATCCACCTTAAGGATCTCATAGTTGATAATTCTGATAATTCCTGCCTTAATATGCATAACATTTGATGCATGTCATAGGAGATCCCACTTGGAGTGCCCTCTTGCAGCAGGCCACAGCATGACAAGTGTGCTGGTCTCTTCTTCCCCTCTTAAATAACCCAGTAACTCCCTGCTAGGCTTATCTTCTAGTCCATTAACATGGTTTACTACTAGAGTATAGTTCAAAACAGTCAATAATGAAGGCCCTAAACAAATAGTCTGTTTCTCACCCCAGTGCAAGCATTCATAAATACTTAAGACATTTCATCCCTTGATGCCTCGTGCAACGAATGAGCACTTTCAACCATGCCTGATGCTGTCAGTTCGATCATATGCTTGTACCAGGAGAGCCACACTCAACCTTCCAAGTAGAGTGCAATTTGAGTCTTTCCAGTGGGAACCCCTAAACCTTGCTGCTGGGGAGCATCCTGCCATGGGAGTATCCTTTACTCCCTTGCCCCTCTTAGGGGGTTCCTTTTGATCTAGCTCTCTGCCCCTGGAGATATTAGTGGGTAAGCCCCTCTGCTGCTCCCTGCCTTCAGGCTTTCAGTCCTTGGATCTGGCTCTCTGTCTTAGAACCAATGGACACTATGCTGCTGCTCCTCCTGCCCTCATTTTTCTCCAGCCCTATGGCCTTGGCTCTGGCTTGGGGTAGCTGCTAGCATTTTCCTCTTGCTGCGCTTCTGCCCTCAGTCTTGTCCCAGGAACAACTTTCTGCTTTCTTCCAGGATTCATCCAGTCCCCTTGTCTCTGGCACCTCTCACCTGTCCTTCCTGATTGAACCACTCTGCTGTGACTTGCTGGATCTCTCCCTAATCCTTAATAGCCCCAGGTGCTGCCTTGCCCCCTTCACTGGTGAAATGGGAGCACCTGTTCCAGGCAGTAGGCAATTGGACCTACTTTATTTACCATGCCCAGCCACTGTGTGATAATGCACTTCAAATATTCTTTGAAATTTGAGGTTTCTAACCTAAATTTGGCTTCTTATAAAATTCCTCATTTTCCTTTAAGATGAATAATAGGTTTGAGAAAGAGGTTACGTTTCTTCCCAAGATAGATTTAGCAGATGGTGATAAGCAAGCAAATGAGGTTCTGAAATAGTCACCACCTGGAAACTTCAGTCATCTTCATACTGGAAGGTACAAGCCACTGTAAGTCTCCTTTCTCTTAAAGATGTTTTTCTGATATTTTGCTTCAGTGGGTTGACAGCATCTCAAAAAAGAAAATGGTATTTGCTATTCCTGTTGCTAACTCTATCAATGCACTAAATGTGGAAAGCATGTTCCTTCTTCATTAGCTCTTTTAATAAAGCAATCTTGAATTTATATAGGGTTTAAATTTGCTGGGGCACCGTGTTTTTAAATATGATTCAAACATAGTTTTTGTTCAGTCTGGTTACAGCATCATTTAAAGTGACAGAATCATATTAGGTCTATTTTAAAAAAATTCTTATCAGCCATGAATTAAAAATCAACAAATCAACTCTGATCCATCCATAATAGCTCTTTAAACTGTATTAGGATCTGGGTTAGTGTGAACTCTGTTTAAACGCATTTATTATAGTGCCTTTCATCTGGAAGTATCTTAAATCGCATTTCATCTCCTCTTTATCCCTCCCCTGATTGAACAACATTCACCGCTGCAATGGAGTAAGGCGGCTGGTAACTACCCAAAGCTACACTGTAAAACAGCTTAGAGCAGAAAGTGAAATAAATACTATCCAGATGAAGCTGCAACAAGAGTTTGGAATTTAGCCAAGATGCTGGGGTCAACTGTCTTTGACACAGCTGGCGCTGAATAGATTTTAGATTGGCATGGCTCTACAATAAGGCCATTATTTCTTCTGAAATCTCAGAGGATGTTTGGGGGGTAAACATCTCATCTTCACAAGAGAGTTTTGATATGTGGCTCTGCTCCATTACCCCTACTGCTGCTTATGTATTGAAGGCCAATGAGAATCTTGGCGAGACTGTTTGGACTGAAGCGTGATCAGCAGGTGGATGACAAGTTGTGTGTTTTTCTTCAGCTCTAAATGGCATGGTGTATTAGCTTTCCTGGTACCTTAAAAGACTACTCGGAAGTTACAGCTGACTCAGAACACAGCTGCCTACCTGGAAACATATTACTGCAGTTCTCCGGTAACTTCATAGGCTTCCTCGTTGTTTCCAAGTGAAATTCAATATGTTGACTTTGTCCTATGAAAACTATGTAGTTTGAGTTCTTGTTCTCTGAGACATTGTCTATGTACCATCTCAGCAACTAAAATCATCAGAGCTGAGTTAAACTGGACTACAAATACAAAATGTATGAAATATAGAAGCAGCAGATAAAACGTACCAATAAATAGGTAAGGGGTTCTGATTGATTTGTATTTAGCCCTTTCTTACCCTTGTTGAAATAAACCTTTGCCTTTTCATTTCTTTTAGCTTTAGAAATCCACACTTTGGAGTGCAGCATAACAGCACCCTTTATTCCCAAATGCCAGCCCCCTTCACATTCTTCCCTCTCCAGATAATCCACTGGGGTAGGGGAAGGGGGCAAGATCTCCTGCAATCACCCTGTGATTTGCCACAGAGTTCTCTGGTGGGTTGGTGTTGGCAGAGCCCCCCGGAGCACTGGGTCTTGGAGTTAACAGCCAGTGGAGATGAATGGGACACTTCATCCCCCCAACCCTCTTAGCGTTATTGTTTCTGGCTGTATGCAGATTCAGGCAGACATCTCAGCACTGGTTACATTTGGATCACGTTTTCTCCATGAGCTTTTCTTTGTAAACACAAAGGAAGGATTTTTAAAAAAAATTTTACAGATGAGGCTGCAGCTCTGATGTAATCTCATGATTTGGGCTCAACTGGAGGGCTGGAGCTACTTCTTTCTGGCTGCTGGTGTAAGGATGGTGCAAAGGGGCTAAATTTTCTGGTTTTCTACTTAACTTGGCTTGCTTGCTCCTGTTATTAGCCAAGTGCTTTTTAGAATGCACCCCAGCAAAGAGGAAGTTCATGGAGCACTTTCTTCCTGTAGTGGACATGCCTGAGACTGTTTCCTGCATGTGGTTCCTCTAACTCTTTCCATGGAAAGAGTTAAATTCCCCACCTCTTGCATTTCCTTTCCCATTTGGAGAGCCAAATGTGCTAAGTCAGAGCCTTTGTGGACAGTTTAATTGTTTTGACAATTTGGGGTCGGTAGCTTGTCTCCACTTTCTCAGGAATCTTCATGTTGATGGAGGGTAATGTTATTGAGCAACCATATTGTCCAGCACCAAAGCAGCCTAAAGACGTAATTGAGAGGCCACTATTTCCTGGAGGTTGCATTGTCCGTTTAGAAGATGGTGTCTCAGAATCAGGGCAGAAGGAGAGAAAACAGACAATAGATGTTCATCTCATTAGATGACTGCTTGGTAAACTCTTTCTCCCCTCCTCTTTATAACTTCCATGAGATGATGATGCATTTGGTTCTGGTTGCACAAGTTTCTGCAGTCCTGGAAAAGGCATCTTTTTGACATCTTGGGAGCAAAACATACAATGTCTGACTATTAATGAAAAGCTAACTAAGAAAAGCTTGGAGCAACCAAGGTTTAGTGTCCTCTTCATGTAGGATATACTTATCTATGTCAAGTTCTGCAATAGAGGACTTGCTTCTCCTATTCTAGGAACTTTGGTCTTGGCTGCCTCAAAACAACTTAGTAAAAAGAACAGAAACAATAAGTAAAAGGATCCCACTTCTAAATCATCCATAACATTCAACTCAAACTCTGATTAGCATATTTTGACAGATTATTGATTGGGGATAACATCCCTAGATATCATCAAGGGAAAGGGTCTTTGGAAGGAACCAAAAATGCAGGTGGCTTCAGTGTTTAATAATTTCCTCCTGGGAATGGAAGACATTTCAACTTTAAGAACACAATCAACTGTGAGCTACAAGGAACTTCCATGCACTGTGGAAGAGAAACTGAAATACCAGACTAAGTTAGGTATTTATATTGTACGTATAACTATAACTTCAAAGCGTCTGACGAAGTGGGATTTTCTCCCACGAAAGCTCATGCGATTAATAAATCTGTTAGTCTTTAAAAGTGCCACAGGACTCTGTTGTCTTTCTACAATAGACTAACACGGCTACCCCTTTGGAATTTTATAATACCATGAACTTTAAGCCCTAAATGCTATTGACCTTTAGGGTATTTTGTTTGTTTGTTTTTTGTTCATAGCTTCTTATATCAATGACTGGTGTCATCTTTATCTACCTGTCAGAAAATAGGTGTGTGGTTAGTTTATTGGGGGGGGGTTGGTTTTTTTGTGGGTTTTTTTGGTGTGTGTGGTGGTCATTTATACTATTAAAGGAGTTTCATCCCCTTAAACATAATAGTGACCTTGCTTGATCTGGCAAAAACCCACAATTTGTGATAGTTTAAATATATTTATAGATAAGAACATTGTAGAACTTTATATCAAAACCAAACTAGTGGATGATGCATATGGGCTGCTACATGTTCATGAGCCAAGACAGGGTTACAAGATATCAAAGGGAATTTCAGACATTTCTAGAGTGTTCAAGCATGTGGAAATAGCACAGCTCTCTTTTTTTCCTCATAAAAGGGGTTCAGGGCCTAATTAAGACATGCTGAAGCCCTAAGCTATGTCAAGATTCAGAGGCCTCATACCATAAAAAAATAATAGAGAGAAATAAATATATTACATATAACAGAAAGGGTAATGAAAAAATAAATGATAAACGGCTATATTTGCATATATGCATAGGCAAAGATGCAACGAAAACCTAAATAAAATATACACCTTGCAAAAAACCTTGTTTGCATTATCAATTTCAATTATGATAAATCTTCTTAGTTATCTCTTACATATTTAAAGGCCCCTTATAATGAGAGGCCCTAACCCATGGCTTACTTCGCTTGTACCGAAATCCAGCACTGACGGTGCTCTTTCATAGGGCACGTTGCCATCTGTGGTTTACATGTATCAATAAAATGATTTTTAAAGAAGAAAGCTGGTAGGTCTAAAATAACTTCACTTTCTGTAATCTATTTGAGTTAAAATAAAATGATGTATCATTTTGTTGGTTCAGAGCAGCACTTGAGGGAACTTTAAGGGAATATGCTTAAAGTTAAGCATGCATTTAAGTGCTGCCCCGAATAGAAATAGATTTAAGCACATGCTTCAGTGCTTTCTTGAATGGGAACTTATTTATTTATATATGTTTAATAATATTTTTGTTATATATGTTTAATAACTATTTATATATGTTTAATAATATTTTTGTTACAGCTTCTTATAATGCAGACAGTCTTTTGTCTTGCTTGTTGAAAGGTTCCAGGTTTGAAGTTGTGGTTTGTTTGGGTTTTTTTCCTACTTATTTTTAGCTTGCTTACTATGGCCCTGGTGCTGCTATCTGATTTGCATGGGCTGACCTTCAGACAGTGGTTCTCCATGTGGGCTATGAAGTCCGCCTACTTGGGTCTGATTCCAGGGCCATTATCCATATCTTGCTTTTCATCTTTTAATTTTTTGAGGATATAGTGTACCATTTTATTAGGTTCAGAAAATTAGTAGGTTCAGATGCAACACTGCCTTACCAGGGGAAAAATGTAAATAATATACTAGTAAACTGCTTTAATATCCTCATAAACAGACTTGGGTTTTTTGTTTTTGGGGTGGCTTTGTTTTTTTACAGTTCAGATTTATATATTGGTGGATATAATTTTAACATTCAGAATGTGATAGGTGGCAGTTTCCTAAGGTATCAGTATGCAGAATTCTAAAATAAACATTGTCAAATTCTTTGGTCTACAACAGCATCTCAGTGCAAGGATGAAGAATATGCTGCTGAAGTACTTGCTGCATGAAAATATAGTGGGGGAAATACGTCTTTAAAAACGTACACTATCCATATGTTTGGGTTGCAGCTCCAATTTCTAAATCTGCTTTAAGCTCTTTCTCTTCCAACAAAAGGTGACTTGAGGTATTTGAAATATAAGGGAAAAGAAATATAGACTACTATTTCTTTAAGGAAGAAATTAAATGGGGAGGGTAGAGAGTGATGTTTTGACTGCTGACATTTGTGGCCGTTTGGCAGTGTTTCATACTCTTTTTTGCTTGCGTAAGAGGTGGACTGTCTTTACTGTAGCTACTGTTGCTATGGAGAGATAGCGGGGGAGGATTCCTAGGATCCCTAAGCCTGTGAGAGATTACGTTTTAGAATTGCACGCTAAATCTAACATGATGTGGCAGGGTAATTCAGGTGTGCTGTGGCACAGATAATGGGGAATGACCTGTCAGCCGTCTGGTAATGTAACTATTAAAATACTTTTTATAGGCACAATTTTAAAATAAAGTAAAATGTAAAGCAGTGCATATGAGTTAGCTTTAAGAGTAAAGAGGATTACATTTGTTTGCATGTGGGCTGTATTTTAAAATGTTACACCACCTTGTACTAGGTTGGTTTAGACCATTTGGCAGGCTTTAATGAAAAAGGGATTTATAGTTATTGCTACATAGTGATAACATCTGTTAAGGGCCTGGCTCTCATGTAGCAGAATGGGATTTGTTCCAACTTCAGTCTGCAGATTTGATTTTTATAGTTGGTTAATTTTCTTTATTTTCTTATTTAAGTGTACAACAACAAAAGCTGGGTTGTGAGGCTGACAAATGCATATCCTAAAAATACAATGCTGTAGGATAGCGGATAACCAGCAAAAAAGCTGGTTGATGTTAACAAAACATTAGTTCTGTACTATAGGCAAATTGTATAGCAGAGTCTAGGCGAAAAAAACAAGTCATTGATTGATATTTTAACATGGGTGAAAGGAATGACAGGAGGAAATACACAAATCTGCTTAGGTAAGTTTTAGTTATTTTGAATAATTAGTATTTTACTCCATTATTCACTAGACATCAGAGTGAGAGAGACTGTTAGTAATCAGATCTTTTAAAGCTTTTGTGTCTTCGTATTTCCTTGCCTTTAATTCCTAGAAAAAGGTGATAATTTATTGATTACTATCATTGTAGTATATTCCTTTGCTGCTGCCAAGGAAAATCATCACTGTGGGCAGAAACTTCATAAATGAGACTTGATTTTAACTTTGAAAAAGGTGATTTACTGTCTAGAGGTAGGTGGGAGAAATATTTTATTTTGAAAATGTTTTTTTGGGAGTATACTTCAAAGGGAGAGAAGGAAATAGCAACCACCCTAACGGAGTTACTAATATTTTGCAACTTACTTTTCTGGCAATAAGGTGTACAGAGATGTATCTAAGTAAATGTAACATACTTAAGTGGTTTTTCAAAAGGAAAGTGAGAAATGAGTTAGAATGTAAGGGAGCACGTTACTGGGAAATGAGCTTGCATTCCACCCACAGAGCATTTACTGTACATTAGTGATAACCCTGTCGTTTTTGTTGTCTGCAGCTAATTGAGTAATTTCTTCCATGACAGAAACTGCAGGCTAAGCATATTTGGTTTAAGAGGTAGTCTCTTAAATCTAGACTGCTTTTTCTCTTATAATAATAGCAAACTCTTGTGAATACATTTTATACTCCATGGGTATGCATTCTTGAAATATATCATTGTGGGTTAATTCACTGTTACATAAACAGTCAATAACAATGTTTCATTAGGTTAGAATTGCTCTAAAATTATTTTTAGTTACCAGGGTGTTACTAGCCAAAAAACCAAAACCCAAAGTGTATATTTGGTGCACATAAATGAGGAAATTCTACCTTTTATAAAACATGTAGGCTGAAAACGACAAAAATAGACTAATGAAATGTCATGTTAGTAAAATAAGGATAGTGTTGTATAAATAAGGAAATTCTAACTTTTAAAAAGTTACGTGTGTTTTAAGATCAGGTAAAATGTTTTTTTCCAAGTTGTGTTGAGACAACCTACCAGAATATTTTGTGCAACCTGGGTATTTATTTCATGAAAAAAACCTCAAAAAGCATTTTTTTGCTTTAATTTTCTCATTTCTCCTTTAAGTGTGTGTGTTTTCTAAAAATGTGAAAGAGGGTAGAGTATGCAGCATTTGAAAAATGGGGTAATACAGCTTGACCAAAATATAGACATATGAGCATTAGAGTGGAACATAACATCAGATTTATTGCAGCAGTGTTATGCAATAGTCCATCATCTGGGCAGTGCAGTCCAGAGATGAGAAATAGTTTTTGATGATGATGGCATGCCATAGTATGGTAAAGGAGTTAATATTGACAATGACAATATTAGGAACTGAAAGTGTGCTTATTTTTAGTAAGTTCTGCTTTAAAAGCCTTTTACAGTGTTTTATTAGGTAATATTGTTAGGTTGTCTGAATGGTTGTTTAGCATGCCAGACATGCTTTTTGTTGAAGATACTTTCTGAACTAGCATTTTCTTCATTTTTCTTTCATAAAAATAAGAGAGCATGTTTACTCAAGGAATTTAAATTCCATTTAAATGTTATAACTTTGTTTCCTTGTGTACCTTCTCAGTTTAATACAGATTAATATGCAAATGTAACTGGAAAATATTGCTTGTGTTGCAATGCCATACAAAATAGATTAGTGCTCTTTATTTTTTTTATTAAGTAGGTTGTGAAAAGAGGCAATTGCATTTTGACAGAGGTGAATATTTTACATTTTGATTCTTTTGATGGTACATTGTGTTTTTAAGATGCAATGTTCAGGAACAATAACATTTATATAAAAACTTCTCATTGTACACTGATGACATCTTAGTTTTCTTCAAAAGCTTCTTTTTTGATAAAATATTTCAGCCTAAGACTTGCTAAATTAATGGCAGTTACTTTGGCAAACTATGGAGCAAATGAAGATGAATGGTCCTTGAGCTTAATTTTGTTTTTTGGCTGGACTGGGGATATGCAGCTGAAAGTGGAGAATTAATTTCTGTTCTTCTGGCAGCAACCTTTGATCGTGTAAGATTTCAATCAATACTTTTCTATGAAGGAAGTGACACATTCTGACATCTTTCTAAAATTCACTGCATTTGCATATGGTTCTGGTCAATATAATGTGATGTGGTTACATGGTAGGGTGAAATGAAGTGAGCTGGGAGACTAAGGAACTTAGCCAGCTTGGTTCACCAATAAAGAAAGGCAGGGTGGTTGGGGAGTTGTTTTTGTTTTATCCTTAACTTGCAAATACAAGGAACAACCTGCAATGGGAAGAAGACAGTGTGTTACCAATACCACCCCTAGCTCTTCCCCTGCCTGCAGATGTGGGGGACAGACGTCCTCATCCTGGTGGCTTCTTCCCAGATCCTGGTCTTAACTTCTTGTTGGGAATATGGACTGCATGTTCCTGCCAATGAAAGCCAAGCAGGCAGAACAACCCATTATGAGAGGAGTTTTAGTGAAGTCCCTCAGGAAGCAGGAAAAGAAGAGTAGTGTATCTGCATAGCATCCCACTAGCTAGCATGAGGTCTTCATCTACCGGATGCACGTAGACATACCTGAGATGGAAGATGCCAGCCAGCTGGAGAAGACCTACAGCAGCATCAGGGGAGGAAGGAGAGCCAGCCGTTTTGTGATGAGGAGGCAGACTGTTGGCCACTTCCTCTGATAGTACACACGGATCTATTCACCCATCCCTCTTCACAGCGTTCCATCCCTGCATTCATCATAATAAAAAACTGATATGCCACATAGCTTCCAAGGCTGGGTGACTCCCAGCCACTGCACCCACAGGAAGTTAACATAGGGTAGTGTTGGTTGGGGACTTCCTTCTGAGCGGGACAGATGTATGTACTTGCTGACCTGATCTGGCATCTCAAGCAAGTGTGTTGCCTGACCAGAGCCCACATTCAAGATGCCACAGGTTGCTGCGGCTCATTCATCCTTCTGACTACTACTGCTACCCACGCTGCTTATGCACATGGGCTCTAAACTACTTGTCAGGTGTGACCCTGAGCAGAGCAGCGGTGATTAGAAGCACCGAGGGAGAAGGAGATTGTATTCCCATCCATCCATCCCCTTGAGGGTAAGGGACCAGGCAGGAGTGCACACATCATGCAGATGAATGTTTGGCTGCATAGATGGTGTTGATAGAAAGGCTTTGGTGACATGGGTTGCTCTTCCAGAAAGGAGGGCTGCTGGGAAGAGACAGCATCCACCTAGTTAAGAGGAGGAAGAACTTTGTGTGCTGACTTGCCTGCTTAATGAGGAAGGATTTAAACTAAGTTCAAGGGGGGGGAGGGGGGAGGTGACAAAAGCCCACATGTAAGCATTTAAAAAAGTGACCTTAACAGAGGGTTAGAAGTTGGGAAGGAAATGGAAAATTACAATGGAGTCATAGGATTAACAAGAGGGGAAAATAATGGGGGCAATCTCTTCCACATCTTAGATGTCTGTGGACAGCCGCAATGAGTACGGCAAATAAACCGAATGAATTAAAAATATTATACAAGATAAAGCAGTATTTTTCAATGAACAGCTTGTGGACCGGCACTGGTCCCTGCGATTTCCCTGACACAGTATAAGAAGCCAGTCCCTGATATCAAAAAGGTTGAGAAACACTGAGCTGAAGTACGTCTTGGCATCACTGAAAGTTATTTCTTATGACTGGGAATATTGGTATAGAGAACAAGCAGGGTGAAAGGAGGAAATGTTTCATTATACATCCATTCTGCATTCTAAGTTCTAGAGAGGAGGACCAGAGACTTTCTACTGGCTAGAGGTAAAAGGGGAAAAATAGAAGCGATGCTATGGTAGAGTCTACTGTAGGTCATCAAATCAGGCAGCGGAGGTGTAGAAGGCAGTTCTAGAACAAATATCAGAAATATCCAAAACACAAGACCTTGTACTAAGGGGGGACTTTAACTGATCAGATATCTGATGAAAAAGTAGGATAGTAAAATATAATGTCCAACAAGTTCTTGGAATGTATTGGGGACAATGCATTTCAGAAAGTGAAGGAAGTAACCAGCGGTAGATTTGGTTCTGATCAACAGGAATGAATTGGTTGTGAATCTCAAAATGGAAGACAGTTTGGATAAAACTGATCATGAATTGATAGATTTTTTTATGGTTATAAGGAAAGGAAGGAGTGAGAGCAGCAGCGTCTGAAGTGGGATTTTCTCCCATGAAAGCTCATGTGATAAATACATTTGTTTGTCTTTATAAGTGCCACAGGATTCCTTGTTTGTTCAGCAGAATAACAGTGGACTTCATAAAACAGGCTTTAATCAGCTAAGAACTGATGTACAAAATCCCATGGGCAGAACATCTAAGGGGAAAAGTAATTCAGAAAAGCTGGCAGTTTCTCAAAAGGGCAGTATTAAAGGCACAATAGCAAGCTATTCTGATATGAAGAAAAGATAGAATGTAAGAGGCCAATATGGCTCCACCAGGAGCTCTTTAATGCCCTGAAAATCCAAAAGGAATCCTACAGAAAGTGGAAACAGACAAATTGCTTGCCTCATTAATTTTTTGTTTTTTATAATTTTTCATTTTGTTTTTGGAATTTAGTGTTGTTTATTGTTGGGGGCAAGGTAAAGTGAGCCCACTCTGCAATCAGCCCATAGTGGTGCCCTGGTCTCAAAGTGGGGAGCCAGGACCAATCCTATGAGTCTTGTGACCTGGCACATGGAGTCACAGTGTTGCTCAGCTTTGGCCTGGCTCCACCTCTGTCATGATGGGTTGTTCAGGCCAAACCTGAGAGGTTCTGCAACTCCATGTACCTGGTTGCAGTTTCACTCACCCAAATTTGGCTTGGCTGTCTGCCCCCCTCCTACCCACTATTCATGATGAAGGGGAAGATGGGTCTATCGAGACAGGCAATGAGACCCTATGGTCACAATTCCCAGCGTGGAGAGCCAGGCCTAGCCCTGCAAAACAGAAGCTACAAGAGGCACCACTGCAGGTTACATCTTTCATTTTCTTTTATTATGTGAGTTGTTCTTTGTTTTATTTTGCACGTAAGAAAAAAAAAAACATGGGATCTATAAATTACTAAATATGAGTATAAAAAAATAAGGCGTGTTGGAACAAAATCAGAAAGGTTAAAGCACAAATTCCAGGGGGGTAGCCATGTTAGTTAAGTTCAGCAAAACAAATGAGGAATCCTGTAGCACTTTTAAAGGCTAACAAATTTATTTACCACAGGAGCTTTCGTGGGTAAAATCCTGCTACATCAAAATGAGTTACACCTAGCACAGGACATAAAGGCCAGTGTGTTTCTGTATATGCATTAGAAGCAAGAGAAAGATGAAGGAAATGCGAGTCCATAATTCTAATAAGGATGGAGAACTTATAGTGGCTGAGGGTGTTTAATGCCTCTTTTATTTTAGTCTTCACTTATTGTGACAACATACTTAACAAAATTTAATATTAATAAGGGGAAAAGAATATAAGCCAGAATAGAGAAAGAACTGGTTAAAGAACATATAGATAAGTGAAATGTATTCATGTAATCAAGAGCAAATAAAAATTTGTCCTAGGGTACTTAAGGAACCTGCTAAAACAGCCTTTAATCCTTTAGCGAGCATCTTTGAGAACTCATGGAGGATGTGTGAGATTCCAGAGGAATGGAGAAAGCCAAACATATTACCTGTCTTTAAAAAGGGAAACAAAGAGGGCTCAAAGAATTAGAGACTAGTTATCCTAACTGCAGTACCTGGAAACATGCTGGAACATATTGTTAAACAATTTGTAAGCACTTAGAGATGATAGGATTATAAGAAATAGCTGGCCTGGAATTGTCAAGAACAAATCATGCCAAACCAACATAATTCTTTTCTTTGATGGGGGTAACTGTCCTCCTGGATAATAGGAAAGCTGTAGGTGTGATGTATCTGGATTTTAGTAATGCTTTTGACTCAGTCCCAGGTGACTTTCTCAGAAGCAAACTAGGGACATATGATTAAGATGAAATTACTATTGAGTACATAGTTGATTGAAAGACCATACTCCAAAAGCTTAGTTATCAATGGTTTGCTATCAAACTGAGAGGACATATTTAGTAGGGTCCTGTGGAGGTCAGTCTTGGTGTGGTATATATTCATTAATGACTTGGATAATGGAGTAGAGAGTGTGCATATGAAATTTGCAGCTAACACCAATCTGTCAAAAACTGTTTTCATTGATTTGGTTGGGATTGGTCCTGCTTTGATCAGGGAGTTAGGCTCGATGACCTTCTGTGGTCCCTTCCAACCCTAATCTTCTTTGATTCTATGAAAGGGTTTGCAGGCCCTGTGGAAGAAAGGAAACTACCTTGATAAATCGGAGAATTGGTTTGAAATCAACCAGATAGAATACAGTTAAGACTAGCTGCAGAATAATACACTTGGGAATCAAATGGAGAGTTACACATGGGGAATAATTGCTAAGAGTAGCATTGCTGAAGGGGATCTGTAGGTATAGTGGGTCACAAATGAGCCAGCAATATGATGCAGTTGAGAAAAAGACTAATATAATTCTGGAGGTATTAAGAGGAGTGTCATATCCGAGACATGGGAGGAAACTGTCCTGCTTCACTCATCACTGATGAAGTTCCAGCTGCAGTATTGTCAAATTCTGAGCACCACACATCAAGAAAAATATGGACAAACTAGAGAAAGTTTAGAGGAGAGCAGGTACAACACAAGGGTTAGAAAAAGTGACTTATGAGGCAAGGTTGAAAACAAAATCTAGGCATCAGGGTGGATCTGATAAATCATCAGTCATATTAATAAGAGTTGTTATAAAGTGGACTGTGATCAGTTTTTCTCCATGTCTGTTGATGGTAGAATAAGAAGTAATGAGCTTCATCTGCAGTAAGGGATATATGGAATAGATATGGGGGTAGGGGTGGAGGTGTTACTAATTAAAGGTATTCTTAGTCCTGGAAAAGTCTTCCAAGGAAGACTGTGGATTCCCCAGTGCTGGAGGGTTCTAAGAAATGTTGGCCAGACCCCTGTCAGGGATGGTCTAGGTATACTTGGCTCTGCCTCAGTGCAGGGGCTGAACTAGATGACCTCTTTAGGTCCCTTCCAGCCCTACATTTCTGGTTCTTTGCAGATTTGGCTTTTGAGAAGTTTACTTTTTTTTTTTAAACATATAAATAGTATTTAGAATCATAGAATAATAGGGTTGGAAGGGACCTCACGAGGTCATCTAGTCCAACCCCCTGCTAAAAAGCAGGACCACTCCCCCTAAATCACCCCAGCCAGGGTTTTGTCTAACCGAGCCTTCAAAATCTCCAAAGATGGAGATTCTACCACCTCCCTAGAGAGCCCATTCCAATGCTTCACCACCCTCCTAGTGAGAAAGTTTTTCCTAATATCCAACCTTGACCTCCCCAGCTGTAATTTGAAACCATTTCTCCTTGTTCTGTCCTCTGTTACCCTCGAGAACAGCCTAGCTCCCTCCTCTTTGGAGCAACCCTTCAAGTTGTTGAAGGTTGCTATCAAATCTCCCCTCAGCCTTCTCTTCTGTAGACTAAATAAGCTTAGTTCCTTCAGTCTCTCCTCATAAGTCATGTGCCCCAGACCTCTAGTCATTTTTGTTGCCCTCCGCTGGACTCTTTCTAATTTGTCCACATCCTTTCTGTAGTGGGGAGCCCAAAACTGGACACAGTACTCCAGATGCGACCTGACCAGTGTCGAATAGAGAGGAATTATCACATCCCTCGATCTGCTGGCAATAATCCTACTGATGCAGCCTAATATGCCATTGGCCTTTTTGGCAACAAGGGCACGCTGTTGGCTCATATTCATCTTCCTGTCCACCATAACCCCCAGGTCCTTTTCTACAGCGCTGCTACTTAGCCGATCGGTCCCCAGCCTGTAGCAGTGCATGGGATTTTTCCGTCCTAAGTGCAGGACTTTGCACTTGTCTTTGTTGAACCTCATGAGGTTTCTTTCGGCCCAGTGTTCCAATTTGTCCAAGTCTCCCTGGATCCTGTCCCTGCCCTCCAGAGTATCGACCATTCCCCCCAACTTGGTGTCATCCGCAAACTTACTAAGCATGCAGTCTATTCCATCATCAAGATCATTAATGAAGATGTTGAATAGAACTGGCCCCAGGACCGAGCCCTGGGGCACTCCACTCGTTACCGGTTGCCAACCAGACATCGAGCCATTGATTCCTACCCGCTGAGCCTGTTGATCTAACCAGTTTTCGATCCACCTTACGGTCCCCTCGTCCAACCCATACTTCCTTAACTTGCCAACGAGAATGCTGTGGGAAACCATATCAAAAGCCTTGCTAAAGTCAAAGTATACCACGTCAACGGCTCTTCCCACATCCACAAATCCAGTCATCTCATCATAGAAGGAAATCAGGTTGGTCAGGCACGATTTGCCTTTGGTGAATCCATGTTGACTGTTCCTGATCACTCTATTTTCCTCCAAGTGTTTCAGGATGGATTCCTTGATGACCTGCTCCATGATTTTCCCAAGGATTGAGGTGAGGCTGACCGGTCTGTAGTTCCCCGGATCCTCCTTTTTCCCTTTCTTGAAGAGAGGTACTATATTGGCCTTTTTCCAATCCTCCGGGACCACCCCCGTTTGCCACGAGTTCTCAAAGATAATGGCCAGCGGCTCTGCAGTCACTTCCCCCAACTCCCTCAGCACCCTCGGATGCAGTTCATCTGGCCCCATGGACTTGTGCACATCCAATTTCATTAAGTGTTCCCTAACCTGACTTTCCATCACCGAGGGCCGCTCTTCTCTCCATTCTGCGTTACCCCGTGTCGTAGCCTGGGAGCTGGCCCTCTCTGTGAAGACTGAAGTAAAAAAAGCATTGACTACTTCAGCCTTTTCCGCATCATCCTCCACGAGGATGCCTGCCCCATTCAGTAAGGGACCTACACCACCTCTGATCCTTTTCTTGTTGCTGATATACTTATAGAACCCCTTTCTGTTACCCTTCACATCTCTTGCTAGCTGCAACTCCAGTTGTCCTTTGGCCTTTCTGATTTGATCCCTGCAGTCCCAAGCAATATCTTTATACACCTCCCTTGTCATCCATCCAAGCTTCCACTTCTTGTAAGCTTCCCTTTTATGTTTCAGCTCCCCGCAGAGTTCCCTGCTAAGCCACGCTGGTCGCTGTCCACATTTGCTGTTCTTTCTGCACATCGGAATGTTATCTTCCTGTGCCTTTAACAGGGTTTCTTTAAAATACAGCCAGCTGTCTTGGACGCCTTTCCCCTTGAGATCAGCCTCCCATGGGACCCTGCCCATCAGGTCCCTAAGGGAGCCAAAATCTGCTTTTCTGAAGTCCAGGGTGTGTGTTCTGCTTCTTTCCTTCTTTCCATTGATCAGGATCCTGAACTCTACCATCTCATGGTCACTGCTGCCCCGGTTGCCATTTACTTCTACTTCCCCGATCAATTCTTCTCTGTTTGTGAGCAATAGGTCTAGAGGTGCAAGGCCCCCAGTTGGTTCCTCCAGCATTTGTACTAGGAAGTTGTCCTCAATATTCTCCAAAAACTTCCTGGATTGCCTGTGCACTGCTGTATTATCTTCCCAGCAGACATCAGGATAATTGAAGTCCCCCATAAGAACCAGGGCCTGCGACGATCTGGAAACGTCTGTTAGTTGTCCATAGAACGCCTCATCCACCTTCTCTTTCTGGTCTGGCGGTCTGTAGCAGACACCCACCACAACATCCCCCTTGTTGCATTCTCCCCTAAACTTAACCCACAAACTTTCAACCATCTTGTTTCCACTTTCATAGTGGATCTCCGAGGAGTCATACAGCACTTTTACATATAACGCTACTCCTCCCCCCCTTCTTCCCTGCCTGTCCTTCCTGAACAATTTTATATCCATCCATGGCAGTGCTCCAGTCATGCAAGTTATCCCACCATGTTTCTGTTATTCCAATTATATCATAGTTCCTTGTCTGTGCCAGTACTACCAATTCTTCCTGCTTGTTTCCCAGGCTCCTCGCATTTGTGTACAGGCACCTAAGATACCGGGCCCATTGCCCTACTTTGCCCTGTCGATTCTCCCTCCTGTCGCATCTTCCTCCTTGCAATTTCTCCCGGTGTCCTCCTTCCCTACTCACCTGAGGTATTATGACTTCATCAGGAAATAAAAAACAATTATTTGATCCCCCCCTCCCCAGTTCCAACTACCCTCTCTTTTATTCCTGCTGTTACAGCCCCAGTACCCCCCAAGTTCCATCCCTTCCCCCAGGTTTCCCTCAGTTTAACTTACCTGTGAGCCTTGGTCACCTTCCTCCTTCGAACCTAGTTTAAAGCCCTCCTCACCAGGTTAGCCAGTCTGCTTCCAAATACGCTCTTCCCCTTCCTGGATAGGTGGAGTCCATCTCTGCCTAGCAGTCCTTCTTCCTGAAACAGCACCCCATGGTTGAGGAAGCCAAAGCCCTCCTGGTAACACCATCTCCACAGCCAGGCATTCACCTCCAGGATGCATCTGTCTCTGCTCGGGCCCCTACCCTTGACCGGAAGGATCGAGGAGACCACCACCTGTGCACCAAACTCCTTCACCCATGCTCCCAGAGCCCTGTAGTCCCCTTTGATCTGCAGAGGGTCACCTCTCACAGTATCATTGGTTCCCACATAGATGAGTAGCATGGGGTAGTAGTCAGAGGGATGGATGATTCTCGACAATCCTCCGTAACGTCTCGGATACGGGCCCCTGGCAGGCAGCATACCTCCCGAGAGGCCTTATCTGGGCGACAGATGGGGCCTCCGTCCCCCTCAGAAGAGAGTCCCCAACCACCACAACCCGACTTTTCTCCTGGGTGTGATGGTTGTGATCCTCCCACCATCGGGGGTGCACGGCTTCTCCTCTTCCATCTCATCTCCCGTCTGTAGTGCTGAGTAGCGGTTCTTTACCACAATGGAGGGTGGGATGGGAGCAGGGGTGGAGCACTGTCTGCTGCCAGAAGTAACCAGCTGCCAGTGTCCACCCTCTACTTGAGCCATCTCATCCTTCTCTGAGGGTGTGGCAGCAGTCCTTTGCCTCTGGATAGTTTCTTCATCCTTGCATGTTTCTTCATGGATGCTATTCAGGAACTTCTCCAGGGCATGGATACTCCTGAGCCTGGCCACCTTCTCCTGTAACTCCCCCACCTGCTTCCTGAGAGATTCCACCAGGAGACACCGGTCACATTGAATGATCTCCCCAGCCTGACCGTCTGAGAGTGGGAAATGCAGGCCACAGTCCTTGCAAGTCCACACCAGGATCTGGGTAGAGATATCCATGGTCAGTATGTCTGTCTGGATACAGGCACAGGTGGAGGAGACAGAAGCCATGCTGGCACAAGCGGCGCGGGTCCTCTTCACCATAGTAGCTACACAAACCACAAACTTCCCGCAAACTCCCCTGTTTGCAGTCCCTGGTCGCTCAGCCACTGGCTTTTAAGGCCTTCTCTGCCTAGGTCAGCCCTTGCCCCTCGTAAGCACACGGGAAGGGTGATCACAAGGCTGATTGAGCTGATCAGGGCTGAGCAGAGAACAATGGTACAAACAGCCCCCAGACAATCACACAATCACAATCCCAGCTCACACAGTAACTGACAATTCACAGAAATCATCTGTGGGGGAAAAAAAGATACAAGCACAAGCACACACAGTCAGCAATTCACTCTCCCCAAGGTTTGCTCTCTCCCTTGCTTCTTCAGCAAGGGGATCTCTTTCGCCTCCTTCTCAGGGCTTCTCCTTCTCCCTCCCTCGCAAACTCCCCTGTTTGCAGTCCCTGTTCGCATACTTATTTCTGTATCTTTATGTTGGCATGAGTACTGTATACTTGTCATCGTGAGAAGTGAATTAAATGTTTGTGAAATAATTTAAAAATAGGAGACCTTTGCAACTGTCAAAATAATTATACCAGAGTAAATGACACCCTTAATCAAATGGGGATTGCTGGCTGATTTGTAGTCTGTATATTGTGATTGGAATATAAATCCAGTACTGCTTGAAGGCATTGGAAAAGCTGCATGATGGCACTAAACCTAGTATTCTTCTTCAAAACAATGGAAGCAATGTTATTTCATCCATTGTCTCCTCATTAGCTGGTGAGGAGGATTACGAAAGGACAGCAGCAACAATTTGTTTAGGAGGAGTTTTTCAAAAGCACAAGATGCCTTAACTCTGCCTTTGAAAATCTCTCCCTTAATATAATATCATATATTCATATAGCACATTTGATCCAAAATGATCCCAGCATTCTTTTAAATTTTAAACATTGTAAAATTTGCTTTAATTTCTACTAAAGGAGAGCTTATAATTTTTGAGCAACAGGGGAAGACTTGTTGCTGTTTCTGGGGTAGGCTGCTCTTCTAATGGACAGTTCTACTAGCCAAGAAAAAAAAATGCAAAAGCCCAATTGGGGAGTTGTACCAAATTAAAGGTAACGCCAACACCCTTTTTCGGGATTCCCAAGTCAGGTGCTGTGGGGTGGACATAGCTTCAGTGAGGAGCTAATAACCCCATAAGGGTTATGTAATAGTAACACATGGCCAGATAGCAGAAAGTTTCAGCTTTGAGTGCACTGAAAAGGTATTAGGAAGAACAATAAAGCAGTTAATTCAAAAGTTTCTTCCCTCTAGGCTGATGGTAGTAAATTGCTGGTGTGTGTGTGGGTCTGTGTGTATGTTGATGTGGTTCCATTACTGTAGTAACTCAGCTCTTTAGAAACATTAATGACATTATCCTTATAACAACCCTCGGAAGTATGAGGATATAATTTTTTTGTTACAGATGAGGAGCTAAAGCACAGAAAGATGTCACTTGCCTCTGGTCATACAGGGAATCTGTGGGAGGCAGAACTCTGATATCTGAGTCTAGTGCCTTACTTTCTCTTCCCATTTGGGTTCCTTGAGTCCTCCTCTGTTACTCCTCCATTTCTCTCATTGGGTTGCTTAGTCAAGAGCAGTTACCTCCTCCCTCATTCTGCTTGCTATGTATAGGGAGGAGGGGTGTAGCCAGCCCCTGGTTGCAGGCAAGGCCACTGAGAGTGGAGGGTGAGCCAGCCAAGGGCAGCTTCTGGTCACATGACTGGAAGCTGCCCTCTTCCCCCCCAGGGAGGGGGAGAAGTGCAGCACCCAGCAGCAGTGCAGATTTTGTTGCCGTGGCCGCGGAGCCAGCCAGCAGCTGGCTGCCACGAGTGGGGCAAAGGTTCTGGTGCCTCTGCCCTACTCACAGCCGCAGCTTTGGGGCCCAGCAGCCATGAGCAGGGCAGAGGCATCAGCGCTGGTGCCTCTGTTCTGCTCATGGCCACAGATGTGGGGCCTGGAGGCTGCAGCCGCTGAGCCCCACAACCGTAAGCAGAGCAGAGGCGTCTGGAGTTTTCTGGTTGCCCCCGCGGCTATAGCAGCGAAATTCGTGCAGCTGCCAGGTGGTAAGATGGGCGGGCCTCCTGGCACAGTGGGTGGGCTCGGGCCCATCCATGACTGTATCCCTGGTAGGGTGCTCTGTGCTGCTGGTGTGCATCCAGCCACCTTGCTATAAGGGTGTCTGCTTCCCACTGAAGTCCATCCCTGCTTTTATCTGTCATTGGATACCAGAAGAAATTTGAAATAATACCTTTTGTGTGAAATTTGTCAGGTTTATAGAGTCACTTGCCATTGATGAGTGGAAGTAGCAACAAGAGTTTCCATACATGGGTGGCGGGTATTGTGGTTTGTCTTGATGTATAATTTTTGCTCTATTAAGTCTGCAAGAGCTTTGCTTTTGACTTCAGAAGCACATTCGGCTTTTCTGAGTTAATAATGTGTGCTTCCTTGTGGCCATTAGAATTCCCTAAGTTCTGGATATCTTTAGATTCCAGAGCATGATCTCTTCATCAATTACCGTGTTTTATCGCGTTTTAGGCAGGGGTGGGGTGCTTGCAATATGGGGCCAAAAAGGCATTTGTTTGATCTAGCTTTTTCCAGTCAACAGAAGGCAGTATGAGAGAGAGTTCTTTCCTGAAAAATGGAAAACATACAGCCATGTATGTGTATATGTGATGCAGATATGGGTACTGGATATTTAAATATATGTTTGTGTATACATGGCATTGTGTCTCTGTCTATACATGGCAGGAAGAACGAGGGTGGATAGTGTGGAAACACCATTAGCAGTTTTATATTTAAATTTGAATTGAACTTTATATTTTAGTTATCGTCTTAGTGTGAGAAACAAAATATAACCTTCTCAAAATTGTAACATAATTACTCTCTGTGGAATAATTTTTCTGAAACCTTAAAAATATATTATTGAATTTGAGTTAAAATTAATTTTAAATGGATCTTTTAAAAATTTAGCACAAGATGTCAAACATTTGTGTGTGCATGCATGCATGTGCTTTATTATCTTAGTAACAGAACAACAATCTCTTTGTTCCCTTTACTGTCAATTCATTGACATCTTATGCATATGCTACATTTGAAGAACTTTTGTTTTTGGACTAACGTTCTCTTTTTGCTACTCTTCTTCATAACCAAAAACTTCTCTTTCAACAGTACTGGCAAATTAATTTTCAAAGAATTCCACAAAGTATTGCTGTCTTTCAAAATGGCTGCCCTCTCCCATGATTCATAATGAAACTGAAGCCACGGGATTCCTTTCCAATAATGGTCTCTGCCTCCTTCAGCTCCTCAGAATGTTCCTCTCCATTAGAATTGTGCAGGAAGTGATTTTCTTGTCCCACAATAGTTTTGACAAGTCAAATTTATTTTCTTCCTGAAACAAGATGAAATGTTGAAATCTTAATTTTTAACTGACCATCCAAAAAATAAATTTGCTTGAATTGGTCAAAGTATTTTAAGTAATTTTTTAAACATTTTATTTCACTTTTTTTTTTAAAAAGTAACTGTTTAGTATAGCAAAACAAACAAGGAGTCTTGTGACACTTTTAAAGACTAACAAAAATTATTTATCGCATGAGCTTTCGTGGGAGAAAATCTCACTTCATCAGATGCTTGAAGATGGAAAACTTACAGAATGGGAGGAAAAATAAATGCCTTGATGTGTTAGTCATAGGATCAGGTCAAATTGTTACAGCAAATCAAAGTAGTTATTTAGATTCAAACAGTGGAGAACACCATGTTAGAGGCAGGTAAGGTTAAAAGAAGGCAAAATCACATGCTCCAATAAGGAACTACACCCTGGTTCTCACCAACCTGGATTATTCTGCAAGGCGACCCCAAAACACACTCTATCCTAGATTTTTTTTTTCCCCCCAGAAATATGTATCTTGTACTGCCCAGCCCTCTCCTAGCAGTCCAAATATATTAAGTCCATTATTCCTTTAAGGAAATAATATACACAAACTACCGTCTTAAATGGCTTTATCCAGACACTTTAAGTTAAATGCACTGGATTAGATAAAACAAGTCAGTTAAGTACAAAGAGAGAGATGAAGTGAATACAAGCAGTGAGGCATAAAAATGAGAATTAGTTATAAGAAAAAAAGATAAAAATGTGTTTTAATGCCTAGCTTAACAAGCCATATTAGTTTCAAAACCAAGTTTCTCACCATGTGCTTCCAATGGCATTACTGAGCAAACTTGCAGGTCAGGACCCCGCTCCCAGAGTACAATGGCTGTTACCTTTTTCTTCACAGGTACGGCAAATGAGTTGGGGGGAGGGTACATTGGGATGTTTGCCCCTCCTTTTTATAGTTTCAGCCCCTCTTTGAAAAGCATGCCCAGTTGAGAACCAAGAGACAGGGTCTGGTGGAGAAAGGAGATCTCATGTTGTTTCTTTGCTAAGTTGCGGTTCTTTTACCCTGCCCCTCATTTCTGGCTAATAAATGGCCACTTCACAAGTGATAGTCCATCAGCTTTGCTGACACTTGGGTAGGGCATCAGCTTGCCAGATTTATCTGGAAAACGTATTTCAGTCGCGATTTCAGCTTGCATTCATAACTTTACACTCAAATGTTGCTACATGCATTTTGTCATATCATCACTGATCAGCAAACTGAGTTTTCTAATGATACCTCACAAGGCATGTTCTGTACAAAGATTATTGTAGTAGTGTGTAGAGTGTGAATACAGGGGTGCATTTCATAACATTTTAAAATGCTTTAGTCATAATCATACCATTACTTCATGGGGTCACTAAGAGCTGA
Organism: Pelusios castaneus; assembly: GCA_007922175.1. Taxonomy (NCBI): domain Eukaryota; kingdom Metazoa; phylum Chordata; order Testudines; family Pelomedusidae; genus Pelusios; species Pelusios castaneus. Next base: position 24,505,984 of record ML685780.1, read on the forward strand.
ATTAAGGTTGTTTTGGTACTCTTGCTGTGATGCATACCATTACTGTGTTGGATTTATTTTAAATTTCACCTTACCTGAATTTCCTGGGTGTGCTTACTCTCAACCTTAACTCCATTTTATCCTAGTTTTTGTCTGTAAATTTTAAAGAGTATTGTATCTTGTTGCATCACATCCAATTTGTATGACTAAGGATTAACAGTATAGTATTAACTGATTGTTGGTAAGATAATATGCAGATTCTTATCAGTTTGTACAGAAATATTCCCAATAAGGAGATTTACTGTAGTTTTGTCTCTTTTCTGCTATATGATTTCTTCTTATTACATCAAGTGATTTGACTTCACCTTTCTCTATATGCTGTTCCTCACTCTTTGAATTTAAACAACTGCTTTGATTTGCTGTGACAGTCTGACCTGATCCTATGACTTACATTTCCCTGCATTTGTTTTCCTCCCATTCTGTAAGTTCTCCATCTTCAAAGCATCTGATGAAGTGGGATTTTCTCCCATGAAAGCTCATGTGATAAATAAATTTGTTAGTCTTTAAAAGTGCCACAGGATTCCTCGTTTGTTTTGATGAATTTCTTAGACATTCTAGACATTTAAGATCCGAAGGGACGACCAGATCATTTAATCCGACCTCCTGCATATCAGAGACCACCCACCAACAGCAATCGGCACCCGCACATTAAACAGAACAAGCTTTACTATGACAATTTTGCAAGATCCTCTTGTGCACTGCGTTTTTTAAAATAAATAAAACATTGACATATAATTAAAACAAAATCCTGTGAAAGTTGTAACATAGCCAACCTTGATAAAACAAAAAGCAGAAATCTGCAAAACAAGCCCAAATGTTATTTATAATACACTGTTAAAGTCAGTTGTTTGATATGGCAACATCACTTTTGATCTTATACCGTAGCATTTTGACAGTTACTCACTATACTACTCTTCATTCTCTCTTCCACTTACCTTTATCATGTTCAGCGGCTTAACAGAAGCTTGGAATGGTTCTTAAATATGTTTTTGGTTACACAGATGGAACATGGAGATTGGAGTGTGCATGCTTTGGAATTCCAATTTTGTTCCAATTTACATTGAAACTCATTTTTTAATTTCCCCCATTAATTATTTTTCTCTTCTTTAAATAGTAATATAGAAAGATGACACAACAGCTGTTGTTAACTTGAGACTTCCAGTGCCTCTTGTAGATGCTGTGTGGATTTGAAAAAGCTAATGTCATTAAAAGCATCTGATGCATAAACCAGATATTGGAATGTGGGTGGGTGCCTATTTCAATACTGTGACGACTATGTCCAGAGACCCATAATAGATAAAATGTTACTCTCAGGCACATGTAAGGCAGTGATCTAAAGTGCCTTTCCTTAATTATCCTTGGCGTGTTGGGTTTGTTTTTTGTTTGGTTTTTTTTGTTTTCTGAACTCGGGTTTCTTGGATTTTTTTTCCTTTTAAAAATAAATATATCTAGGAACTGGTATAACTGTTAATTTATTAATGAACAAGTTACACCATCTTGCAACTTCCTAGTCTGACCTCTTCCTCCATTTTTGGTAAATGCTATTAAAGTATTTTGCTTGCAGCCCCCGGTCCTTTGTGAGATTAGAGTTAAACAATACCTGTGAACCCTCCTCTACTGCAGGTTACATAGTGAGACCCTGTTAATGGCATCTGGTGGAACAGAAGTTCTATTGGCATATTTAAATTGTAATGGCCACTGTCAGAAAACAGGATGGGATAAATGGATCACTTGCCTGACCAGTGTGGCTGTTCTTATGTTAATCTGGTTGGGTCAGGCACAATCTTTTTGTTATATGCAGGTGTGGTATCTCTCATAATGGGTCCCTCATGCGTGGTTGGTGGCTTCTAGATGTTAATATAATAGAGACTATGATAATTTGCCTAAGCAGCTGTCAGACGTGCTGATTGTAATATCAATTTGAAGTCTCCAGCTCCTTTTGGGTTTCTCAGTTCTTTGGAATACTCAAATAGCCACTGATGAAGACTCACTTAAAAGTTGGGCAGAAGACTGTGCTCCATTTTATCAGTCATAGATATATTTATGGGAATCCCGTATGCTTGCAATTTCCAAGCATGCTTATACAGTAACTCATGATGGATCTATAGCCAAAGTCCGTTGAAATGAGTAAAAAAGATTTCCATTGTTTTTTCAAATGGGCTATGCATTAGGCCCTGCATCTAGGGTGAATCCCACACCTTAAAAAAACTCCAAAGGGGTAGTAGCCGTGTTAGTCTAGGTCAGCCAAACAAACAAGGAGTCCTGTGGCACTTTTAAAAACTAAGAAATGTATTTGTTGCATGGGCTCTTGCGGGAGAAAATCCTACATCATCAGACGCTAAAAGCTTAAAGCATCTGACGAAGTGGGATTTTCTCCCATGAAAGCTCATGTGATAAATAAATTTGTTAGTCTTTTGAAGTGCCACAGGACTCCTCGTTTGTTTGGCTTAAAAAAACCGGTAACTAGTACAAAATGCAGCAGCCCATTTAGTTCGTATTGTGATCCATCTATGCCTACATCTATGTAGACCACCTGACAATGACGAGGTCAGGGCAGGCTGCAAAAGGAGAGCAGATTCTCCCAAACTGGTGGCTGACACTGCAGTTAGATTCACCAACCAGTCACAAATGGTGCTTCTGAACCTCCACACGGGTGGTTGTCTTTTCTCTGGAGCTTGATAGTATGCATGGCTGTTTTCAGACGTCGATTAGAATGTTCAGGAGAAGCTTGAGTACTTGCCATGTGATGGGAGAGAGTCTCTTTGGAGGCCAGGATGGAAACAGTGTCAACCTTTGTTCCTTTGCAGATCTCTATTTCATCTTGTCTTCCCCATGTGCATATATAGAGAAAGGGAAATGCCCTGGCCAAGAAGCCAACTTATACTTTTGGTGGATTCCAGGGTTCCCCATCCCATACCAGATTGAATTTTTTTTCCCTTCTTTCTATCAAAAGCCTACCAAGTGGGAGGCTTCCTTCCACCCCACTCCTGGCCTTGAAATCTATGAATCTGTGAGTGATCTAGTTATCTTGGGTATCTGGATCCTCTGTGTTGACCAGTGAAGGTACACAAACAGAGAAATTTTGCTCATTCACAGCTTGCCCCTTCAAGAATGCTGTTGAGTTCAACAATATCAGTAGAGACAGTGTAGAAAATTAACTGCATCCTCAAAAGGAATACTAATAAGTTAGTGACACCAGGCAGAAGAGGAGGGGAGTTCTATCCTTTGTCTTGTACTTCCTCATATTCAAATGGAGCGAATGGCTCTGGGCCTATCCAATCCTGCACCTTGGATGCCTTAATTTTTACCATGTGAAACCCCTTTCTTCTTTCATAGCCTTTGAGTTTGGCACTTCCTTCCCTTGTTTCTGATGGGAGAGTAGTAGGCTGGCCCAAGTAGTTCCTGTTCTTTATTTCCCATAGTTATTCAAACGGCTGCTTTGCTGTAGGAAAGAAAAAGGCGCCAGGGAAGCCGAGTCTCAAAGCTGGCTGGAGCAAGACATCAAAGCATTGGCAGTAGCTTTGGTGGCTCTTCTCAAAATGCAGTCTAAGAAGAAGGGAGGAGGAATATAGAGCTGTAAAAGCAGCAGTCAGGTAAAGTAGTATGGTGCCTTGAACCTCATTTTTCAAAATCACAGTGCAGAAAGCACACGTGTAGCAATAGTGTAGTACTTAGGCTTGACCACCTTTTCCAATGTCTCTGTAAATGCTATCTATAGAGAATTTAAAAATCTGCACCATTCTCATAAATGCAGATGTCTATTGGCTTCATTGCGTACATTGTCCTTGGTTATGAGATTACAGAGGAGATGTAGCCTGAGTCAGTAGTAACATTTTCAGATGATGTATTTTATGGTACAACTGTCCCAGACCCTCACTGTTCGCTTACTTATGCTATAGTCGTACATGTGAGGAATACCTTTCATTTGTAATGGAACAGAAGGAAACTTCTGCGAAATTTTATTTTAAGCATCACACCCAATGTAATTCTGTTTAAAAGTGAGATTTAGTATTGTGCAGTGTAGCAAATCTGGAAAGGTTTTGTCATAACCAAGAAGGTTAACATTGCTTAATTTAGGAAAATGGTCTTTCAGAGAAAAATACTAAGCTTGTCAAAATATATACATAAATAAAGTTATGATGCCACTGTTGCCTAATTTTAGAACTAAAACTACAGCTAATGCAAATATTATATTTATCTCAAATATTGTGCTTGTCTCAGCAATAGAAGTTAGTCCAATAAAAGTTATTACCTTACTACCCGAATAAGACACAACATCAAAGACTCTTGATTTTACTGTTAAGTCACATTCCTTAGTATGGTACCACTGTTCTTAGGTATTACAATTCTTGGTTTTTTTAATTGTAAAGATTGCTTGATGGCTAATTACCCATCCCTCAATTTTGCCTCTTTGCCCATCTCCTGTGAACAAAATTGATATTGGAAACAGGAGATTTGTGCTCCCTTATGCACTCAGCTCACACTTTTTCTATATTTCAATAATCTGATTCTCGGAACTAAGGAAATAATGGGTGGGAGTGCAAGGGATGGCGCAGCATTAACTGACTATCATCACATGAACATGGGTAAGCCAAAATGAACACTGTGTAAATTGCTTTAACATCTACCAATCTGAACAGCAGACCTTTCATTGTTTGCATTCATATGATTAAGATATCTTTTGAATGGAATGTAATAGCAGCCCATGTTTTACACATAACAGAACTCAAATAGGCTAGCAATTTTTTAGTGTGGTTTTTTTTAATGAAAACCTATATTATCATTGGCAGCACAGATGCCCTCATTAAAATAAATGGAAACAAGGTACAGCAAGTCATAGGTCAGAATTTGTGAGTACAGTGTAAGCTATAAGTTTTGTTATAACAAATGGGAGCCCTCCACACTGCCCTGTTGTTTAATATTCTTGTATATGGATATATACTTTAAAAGTGAATTCTTTGGTTCGAAAATATAGTAGATGGCTTATACCTTGCTTCTGATAATCTAGAAAGCAATTTTGATATTGTATAAGCTTTTTTGAATGAAGCACTAAAGGGTGGGTTATTTTAATATCTTTGTGTTCTAATCACACTTGACCACAACCTAGACATAATTAAACAGTTTCCCTTGATATACGTGATGGTAGTATTGTGAGTTACTGCAGGTTCTGTTAAGAAAATATAATGGAAGTACAATTTCTGGTACCCTTTTTGATGATGCTTTCTCAGAAAAGGGTTAAAGTTATTCCTGAATATGTGCTATAGTTGCACTTTGGTAAGATGGATACAAGATTCTTTTGCATGTGTTACAAGTTGATATCTAGATTGTTCAGCCATCTAACTACTACAATATCAAAGGTAGCAAGATGTTGCAATCTTCTGATTGTGCACTTCTAATTGTTTAACTGTCTGCAAGCACTGCTTCACAGCTGCATTGTAAAAATTAGACTGAGCCAAGCTCCTGCATTGTGGCTGCAACTCTTGCTGTAAGCCTGGTCCAGGATCTGTGTCCTAGATTGCAAACAGGTGATGGTGAGTTAGGGGTTCTGAAATTCATGAGCATGCCTGTCTTTGTATTCTGAAATTGCTTCCATTTTGCAAGGAGATAGCTGTTGGCCCTGATGTGCTGCTGTTCTTCTGGGATTGGCACTGGGCATGAATGTATGAACGTCTGTTGTAAAAGGGTATTTCAGATTCGATTGTGGCAAGTCAGCAGAACTGCAAGTGTAGCTGTTTCCTTCTGGAAGTGGGCTTTTATTATGGGAAATGTGTATAGCATATTTGCCCCCACTGGAACTATTTGCATGCAGCAAGCTGTCATCATCTGTCATAGCCCTTCTTGTAGTTTTAGGGGGAACAGTATCTCATCGAAGTTCAGAGGAAGCTATATGAGTCAACACATACACATTTGATATTAATGTGCAGTTATAACAACCACTAATGGCATGGGTGGCTGTATTCAGTTGCAGATGAACAAAAATGCACATGCCAACTTCCTTCCCAAATTACTTCACACTGTTCCATAGGAGCTAATACCAGCACTAGGCTTGAGTTTTGTAAAACATTTGCCTCCGCTTTTTGGGTTGTTCCAGCTAGCTCCTTACTCAAGGAAGTGAGGAAGGTGATATGTTAGTGTGATCTAGTTTGGCTCTTAAGTAACAACTGGCTGAAAAGGGAGCTATCCTCAACACACACTGTATAGGTTGAATGTCCAGGCAGTTGTTCAGATAGAAAGTTGTGGTCACTGTTTTAGACTCAGATAATGTGATGAAGACAAGTTCCCAGAGCATTCGTGTCCTGGGTGAATGACTCTTCAGTATTGTGTAGCTGTTTACCACAACAGTGAGAGAGATGTTATTGGCATATATGTACTTATTGGCCTTAGTTGTTGTTAGGCCATAAATGCATATGTTGATAAGGAGAAGAGGTAGAACAGATCCTTGCAGGAGTTCGTTATGGTGATGCCTAAGTTGGCTGATTGTCTCCAGCTTGCAAAATGAAACTTCAAATCATTATCATTTCCATAATAAACTGTACCATGGGATTGCAAGAAATAGTCAGTCTGCAACAACTTGCTGGTCAACTTCACATGCCAGACAGTATCATATGGAGTTGACAGATCGACCTGAATGGCACCAACTTTCTAGCTCTTCTCCAAGGCATCTTCAATGTCTTGGGTTAGGCCAAGTGACTTGATCTTGAGTATGCAGTACTTGTCTTAAGCCAGCCTGAATCAAAGGGCATTTATGGTTCAGTAGCTTCATTGTTATGCGTCAGAATCAGTCTTTCCATAGCTTGGGACACAAAGGAAATAGGTTGGTAGATCTTGAGATCTTCCAGTGGTTTTCTTGGTTTCAGAATGTCTATGACCTTTGTCCTATGCCAGACTTTTGGGATGCAGTTTCCTGGAGACATTGGTTCAGGAACCAAAGCAGCCAGTTTTCAGTTGTAGGTGCCATAGAAACTCCATATTGATATTATCTAGGCCCCTAGAGCCTTTCCTGTTCCTGTAAGATTTATGGGTTGGACCAGCTTCTTGTCTGAAAAAAGACACATTGTTTGAATTCACACTAAGAGCCTCCCATCTCCCTGTAGTCTGTTTTGATGGCACAGCTGCAGGACTTATCCAATTTCTGAGTATGAGCATTAGCCACTATCTGGGGTCGTAATGATGTTTCTGATAACTGGAAACTCCTTTTTGCTGAGGTTGGAATCTCCAGAAAGTCTTTAGATGGTCTGCTGTGTTTTCTAACTAGACTGAATGAAATCCATATTCATGGCAGTCTGTCTCCATCAGTCATGCTCGGTTTGATCTAATAATAGATTGAGTTCCTTACTCTAAGTAACAGCCTCCTGTTTGTTACCAGTAGATTTGAATTCCTGGCAGAGCTTAATTGTCTCTGATGACCATGCAGGGATATATGGTCAGTGATAGCTTCTAAGCAGAGGTTCCCAATGTTTTTAACTGTGCCCCCTTTTTCTAAGAAACAATATGCCCATGGATGTCTGGGATCCAGGATATATATCATCCAGGCCAGGATGTCCCAATGGCCTCTATCCTGCAAGGATCCCTTGCCCAGGATGTTCTCTGGGTGAGCGGACAATCAGAAGGTAATGGTCAGAAGGCAGTTGAAGGGCACCCCAGGGAGACCATGTGTATCAGCCTTTTAAGAGGCCAGTGAGCTGGAAATCCTCTCACCTCCCCACCTTCCTGTGTGAGGAGAAACCATGCCCCATCACCCCTCATTTATTTCTCATTCTTGTTCTTGTGGGCTCACAGCAGGAGCTGGAGGAGGAGACTTGATTAGTGAGAGGAATTCTTACTTTATCAACAATATTTTGAAGAAACCAGGAAAAAACTCTTAACCAGTCAGGTCTTTGCACCGCTTTCTTAGCAGCTGCCTGAACTAATTTGCAGAAAGTTTTTGGTAGGAGTTGTTTAATATTGCCTGGACATGTAATGTTCAACTTGGTCAGTTCTCTGACACATCTCTAGTTCTGCTTGAAAGACTTCTCACTGATCTTTCTGGTAATTCCACTGGGCCATCTGTAAGCTGTTTTATTGTTGATATCCACAGGCCCGTGGTGATCAAAGAGAGCCAATGCTGAGACTTCAGGAAAGCTTCAAGCACTTTCCACATTTGATCACTGGAGCCAGTTGCCTGGAAGATGAAAAGGCAAATGTTGGATGAAGAGACTGTTACCCATCTGCTACTGTGAAAGTTTGGCATTTACTTTGAGGCATAGAGGAATTGTAGATCAGCAACTGAAGCCCACTACATTAATCTCTTTCCCCCTCATCATTGTTGTCAGGGTATCCCAGATTGACATGGTGGAAATTGAAGTCGCCACAGTACATGGAAGGTACTAGAGTGAGAAGAAGAGGGTGTGTCCAATTAACTGATGGAGGATTGTAGCCCTTAATCAGCATAAGTTTGTTCATCTTCATTGCCTGGCATTCTACAAAGTAATTTGTACTAGATGTCAATATGACAGTCCTTCTCTAAGATGCCATCTTAGACTGTTTGTGATGGTGATGAGCCATGATGATATAGCCTGAAAATGGAAGCTGACAAGTCCTCCAGCAAGATAATGTGTGATTCAGTGTTTTGAACTAGGTGGAGGAGGGACATCCCTTTTCACTGTCAAAATCTTCTCGATATTAAAATGCAGCATCTTGAAACAGCCCCAGTTTTAGGGTTTCTGGCGCTGGCACTGAAAGGGTCAGCTTCTGCAGCCTGATTGCCACTTAAAACACGAGCCCAAGTTCCATATTTTTTGTCTTTCATTGCAATTGATGCTACTTTGCCATGAGATGCTAATAGACATTTGTCCCTCAGACATTTGGTACTTCATATAAAGCAAAATCAAAGATGTCAGTTTCTGAAGCAATCAAAATTATTTTATACTCTGTCCTTCTTTACTTTAAAACAAAAATCTAGCAGTTCATCTAGTCTGAAATCCTTTCTCCAACAGAAGCCAGTACCAAATGCTTCAGAGGGAGGCTGTAAGACACCCATAATATACAATTATGTAGTAACAAGCTACAGGCCAGAATATTCTTCTTGACCCCAGGCATTCAGTAGTCTATCTCTTGAACATTTTTAATCCAGCTAAGGTAACTGGGTATTCTTATCGGTAGGAATGTCCAGTTCCTTTCTGTACACTGCTAAGTTCTTAGCCTCAGTAATGTTATGTGGTTGTGAGTGCCACAAGTTGATTATATATTGTAAAATAGGGTATAATCTTCTTCCATTCTAAACAAAATGGGTAACTATGTGAAAACTAGATCTAGCAATAAAACTTATTTTAAGAAGTGGGAGCAGAGAGGAGGAGAAACTTAAAATATATTTGTAAAATAAATAATGTCTGCGAGATGCTCAGATACCAAAATGAACTTCATTATATTAAACAGTGGACCGATATTTTATTGGTTTTCTAATTTGTCGTCTTCTTTAACTGGTTTGTCCTTACTATTATAAGAAAAAGTAAACAGGAGTACTCACTTTGACCTTCTATATGTCTTATTATTTTATATATCTATATTATGTCAAGTCTTTTACAGCTCGTCTATAAGTCAATTTTTGTAATATTGGTTTCCCCTCATATTGAAACTTTCCATCTTTCTGATAATTTTTATTGTCCTTCTTTGGACTTTGTGTAATTTTGCTATATCCTGTTTATTATATCCTAAACTGACTATGGTATTCATGGCACTATAATATTTGCAGTAGTATTGTGTGTCTTTTTTTTAATACTGCTTGACATCTTGTTTAGGTTTTTGACTGCTGTTGTGCATTGTATAGATCTTGTCTGTGAGCTATCTGCAGTAATATCTAGGTCTATTCCTGAGTGGTTACAGTTAATCTACAATCCATCAAAGTGTATGAGTAGTTCAGATAGGAACTGTAATTTGCTTTCTGTTTAACTCTTGTCTGTATTTCATAATATTTTGATAATGACTGCTCCCTTAGCAGATCAGGCATTAACTTAACTATCTGAGAAAAAGCATTTTTCATGCAAACAATTTAGGTTTATTATGTACTAGGAAGATTGCATTACTCTGGCTGTCCTGCATGGATGGAAAATAAATGATTGTTACAACTCCCTGTAACATTAGTTTTGTTTTTTTTAATACCATGTTCTATAAACATTGAAAAGGCAAATACTTTAGAGTCCTGACCTATACAGAACTGACTCCTAGTGGTAACTCACAGATGATGTCTTCTTCCCCCCCCCCCGCCCCCCGCCCCCTTCTTTCTGTTTTGCCCTTTTTGTCCAGGTTTCTGACAACTTTAGTGGAGTGCTCCTGCTTTTAGCAGGGGGTTGGACTAGATGACCTCATGTCCCTTCCAGCCCTATGATTCTAACTGTCACTAAATCTGTCTTTGTGCTAATGATGAATTTTGTATGGAACAATACTAATTTCTTAATCCTTTGTTTACTATCATGTGTAAAGCAATTAAATTATAGCTATCTGGCCCTTTAAAATGACCCTACTAGAAGTAGGAAATTTCCATTTTAACAAATGAAGTTTATCCAGTTTCTTGTTAGAGCCAAATTCTGTTATCTTTACTCATGCTAAATACGCTAAGTACCCGACTCTGAGTTTAATGGGATTATTCCTGAACTACATATTTTGAGTAAATATGGCAGTTACTTTTCAGAAGTCATTAAAAATTGATATTTTTATTGACCTAGAAAAAGCGATCACTAAAAAGGATAAAGCAAATGGGAAATGTTTAAACAGGTGCCTACAAGACGTTTGACATCATGTCTAGTTGAATAGACATCAAATCTATTAGTGAGTGAAATAATCTTAACAGCTGAACATAAGTGTCATTGATGGAGAATTGTTATGCTTCAGATACATTCTGAAGTACAAAGGTAAATACCAAATACTTCTGATTACTCAGGAAATGTGCTACTTCTTAGAAATGTAATATTTATCTAGATTGGATTTGCAATTTTGAAATATAGTTATAGAAAAAGGAGAAATAGACAAAAAGGTTGTAAGCAATATGAAACCCCTGCATGTATACCAAGGCATTTCTATTCTCTGACACAGGAATATTGATGGCTACAGGCATAGATAAAGTTTTGTCTGATATTCTAAAGCCATTTTATTTGTATCAGGAAATGAACAGGAAATTATATAATTAGTATTTTCTTACTTCCTATGGTTTTTTGAACTACGGTATTCTGAAACTGTAGACTGATTTTATTGTATATTTCTTTTTGTTTTAAAAGTGAAGGTGAACATCAGCCTCTTGTTACACAGTGTGGTTCTACTCTGGACCAGTTTGTTTTCATTCCTTTCTCTTTTTTCTCCAAGCCTGCTATTTTTTTGGCTGCTTATCCTCTGTGTTGAGATATGGTAAGAAGAGCAAAAAGTCCCTGTTTGTTTCTGATGAGAATGCAGAAACCAAGATCAAGATGGAGGCTTTCTTACCTATCTGACCGGTCCAAGCCCCTCCAAACTCACAGTTTGAGGTTTCTGAGATAGCACTCTTTGGCTATGTCTACACTTGCAAGTTAAGTCAACTTAAGTAGGCTTAAGTCGACCTAACTTAGTCCCTGTCCACACCTGGCTTTCATATTCATAATGAAAGCTTAGGTCAACTTAGTAAGACCTGCCGGTTAGGTCAACCTAATCCTCCTTTAGGTCGACCTAAGCACAGTGTGGACACTTAAGTCCATTTTCTTAAGTCGACCAAAGGGTAGTTAGGTAGACTTAACAAAGTGGACTAAGTCCATGTCCATGGAAACCACTTTAAGTCGACTTAATAAGGTCGACTTTAAGTCAACTTAAAGTCAACCTAATTTCTTCTAGCGAAGACATAGCATTTGAGTTTTAGGACACAAGATATAAAAAAATTGGGTACCTCCTGCCTCTACTACCATTCACAGCCTATCAAAAGCAGCATCTATAGGGGTGATCAGAATAATTGTCTTTCTACAATAGACTAACACGGCTACCCCTTTGGAATTTGTAGAGATTTTGTTCAGTTAGTTTTGCTTAAAGTTTCCAGCTTAAAACATAGGACTTGAAATTGTATGTTTGATTACATAAAAAAGCTAAAAAATGGAAGAGGGGAAAAATGAAATCAGTTTCCTACTGGTCAGTTTCTCTTATATGAAAAGGGACACAATTGCCAATCCTCTGTGTGTGGCTGAGTTTCCTTGACTGTGGAAGCTAAAGCCTTGATAGGAGTGAACCTAGCCAGTGGATGGCTCATCCATCAACTTTTCTAATGCTGTCTTTATCTTCTGGAGAGAACTTCAAGAATATTATAACTAAACCTACTACATAACTAAGACATAGCTTATGGAAATTGAATAAAGCTGTGTTACTTAGGTAAATATCCACAGCAATAATACTACAATATATCAATTGATGAGCCATGGGGAAAATTATACCTCCATAGCCATCTCCCTGTCCCTAAAATTGTTATGGAAGGGATGGGTCTTCTTGAACAAGATACATTTGACTACAGCAACACTTCTTTCTTTCAGGTGTTATGCCTGATGATCCTCTATTCAAGTTAAATAGAAGTGAAGAATAATGAAGGGAAGGTAGAGAGGAGACATATATACAAATTACATAGAAAAATGGTTAGATAAAAACTAAAAAAACTTGTGCAAACATCTGCATCAGCAAACACCTGATGGTGGTATTTGTAGTACTGTATTTGTTAAAAATAAAAAATGCATATATTAGCTCAAGCTGGTTCCTGGCATATCCTGCTGATCAACTTTTCCTGCCAACAAGATGAACATATCTCATGTTCTTTCAGACAGAACAAGACTTTCACATTGCACACCTCACTGATATAAGAATAGCTCCATTCACAGACTGTATCCTTTTTGACCTTGCAATTCACAGGCCCGTAAACATCAAAGTCTTGGATTTTTTTCTAAATTGCTCAGTTCTCCTGAGGTAAATCTTCAGTGAACACGTGCCAGTTTCTCTTTATGATGCTTGGGATTTGGGCAAAAAGGCTGCATAACTATGTTTTGGGATTTAATAAAATTGATCTCTTGCCTATGAAATTTTAAACATCCTAAAAAAGTATGAAAATATTATGCTAACCTAATGGAGTTACAGTGGTGGCTTCCAGGAGGATTATCTTGAGGACTAAGTAGTACATAGCTACTGATCTTTCAAAAAGTTTTTTACAGTGAATGATAGAAGAGCTTTATAAAATCAGATTGATGGAATATGAATTACTTAGAGGCTGATTGACCTTTTAATGCACTATTCCACAAATTTATTCAGATGTTCTTGGCTGATTGGAACAAAGGTATATTCTGACAGTTCTTGAGGATGCTAATGACATCACTGACTTAACAGGCTTTTCTTTATTTGGTTTTGTTCAGCAGCCACACAGGCTTTTAATAAGCCTAATAAAAATCAGGCTTTTTGAGATCAGTGTGTTACTGGGCAAAAGGTTAGAAGATACTCTTCAGTTGGAACACAAAGGAGTTCACATGTGGGGAGGAAGCAAAAGATTTCAAAAATATCTGGCCCTCTAAGAATGGCTCCATTAGCATGATTCTTGGCTGAGACCTTCTTGATTTTCTGTAACGCCCTGCCTACCAATGGCATAAAGGTATGTCATATAGCAGGTGTCTCAATAGTCTTGGGAGAGATTGCCCATAGATAGCAGCCAATAGTCCATTTTCTTTATAAAATTGATTTTCATCTTGTGAGTAAGAGCAAGGTGTTATTTTATTGTGATTCACTACCTGGCCCAGGTCTGTGGTGATTCATTACAATGACTGAATGTAGGAAAGGGAGCATGCAATAGCTTTTCTCTGCCTGGACACTCTGCTGTTTATATTTAGGGTGTCCTTCACTGAACTCACTAGAGACGAATCAGAGATAACTGTCTGACCGAATAAAAATAGCAAAAATAATGTCACTTCCTTGTGGAGTCTACTTCCAGTGGTTTTACCTTTGTTGTATGCCACTGTGGTAAAAATGTTTAATTTCTCCAGACAATTCATCAGTTGTAGTTGAAACTGTATCAAGACTGGTCTCTGTTTTAATTTTAAGAAGATTCTGTTTGATTTTCCTCTTTTAAAACCTTCTGCCAAGAGTCTTGGCATGTGGACCCCCTATTTCTCTATTTCTTAAATGGCCAGCACTTTATTGTGGCAAGCAGATGAGATCCTTGATTTAATTTCCTCTCTGAGTGTATCCTGTGAATGTGGAAGTGAGGTTCCTACAATCTCTTGGGAATCAGTTATATTAGTCGTCCTCTATTACATATGTATCAGATTCTGGCAGGTGACAACGAAGTAATAATGAGCTTTGTCACAATTTCAGTCTGTCAAATGATGCCTTGTTTGAAAGATGGCATTCGTTACTCCTATCAAAGCTTTAGTTGCCTCAGTCAAGGAAACTCATCCACAGGTAGATGATAGGCAGTTGTGCCTCTTTTCATGGAAGAGAAATTGAGCAGTAGGGAAACTGCTTTTGTTTTCCCCATCTACCATTTTTTTTGGCTTCTTATGTAATCAAACATACAATTTCAAGTCCTATGTTTTAAGCGGGAAACTTTAAGCAAAACTATATATTTTAAGAGGCCCATTTTTTTAATGATAGAGGGGAAATGCTTCAATTGGTAGTCAAGGAAACCAAACTTCTCATCTAATCTAGTAAGCAGTTAAGATAGTGTGTATGAGAGGTACAATTTTAAATCTAAATATTTTTAGAAATTCTAGGGGAATGTTTACTAAAACATGAAGCTTAGTGGAGCTAAAACCAAACAAGCATATTTTAAACTGCTAGTTCTAGTACACGACGCCATCTCTGTGTTTTTTCAGTTGTTTTAGACTAGTAGATTCTGGAGGGAAGTTGGTGGATGGGCCATCTACTGACTTAAGTTCACTCCTATGCAAAGCTTTACTCAGTCTAGGACACTCAACCCAGATTATGATTTCTGCTCCCACCCATCATATTTTCTAGAGGTCTCCGTTCCAAAAATTAGTTATCTCAAGGCCAATGAGTTTGATACATTGGAAGCAAGTGTTTCTACTGTTCTGTCACAGGGTTGATTTGTGTAAATCTTTTAAAGGATGGAAATTCATTTGAAGACTTGAAGTGCCTTGACACACAGTTTGCTATATGTTCAAGTGAGCTCCCTCTGGAGTTAATTGTTCATTTCCAAATATGGTATAGTATGCTGTTTTTGTGGCAGCTTACTGTGGCTTTCTCCCATGCAGTTCTCATTATCTCTCTTCTACAAAGACTACAAAATTGAGCTTGATTTATTTTTTTTTATTTAAATTTTCAAAGAGAGAAAACCAGGCTCTTGATGGTGAGATTGCATAGCACCAGTATTTTGTAGGTGTGTAAGGAGATGATAGCTAATTATCTTCCTAAATTGTAAGTTAGTAAATTTTTATGAATGTTTTTAAGAAAACATGAATTTAAAAAAAAAAAAATGATTTGTGGGTCTCCAAGAGTGGGTGCTGTATTTTTTCTAAGGGTATATATAAAGTAAAGCTAAATTGGTAAAACTGATGTTTGTACGGATCTTTTTGTCATGATGCCATGTTTGATTAGACTAGGAGGTTTGTTTTGAAGAGCAATAAGATAAGTGTAAAGATTAGGAGGCTACTAAATATTTGTTGTTTTTTCAAATGATCATTTCCTATTTCCTTTTTGGCCTAGGCCCAGATTCTTAAATGTGCCTTGGCATTGCAACGTCAAACACCTTTGGCCTCCTAAAGCAATGTCAACACACCAGTTAAAAACCTTCAGCTGGCCCATGGCAGATGGCTCTTGGAACTCAGGCTAAGAAGCTGTTTAATTGCATTGTAGATGTCTAGGCTCAGGGACACTATGAGTAGGAAGGATCCCAGAGCCTGGGCTCCAGCCCAAGCCTGAACATCTACACTGCAGTTAAACAGCCCCTTAGCACAACCCCCAATTTATTCTATTAATAGTGTCTCTTATAAGGTTGATACAGATTGGCCTAAAATTAAGCTTTCAATACCTACCAGAATTGGTGGTTAATAGGTTAGCACCTACCAGTTTTTAGCATTTAAAAAATGTTTAAATGGATTTATAATTGTTTGCTGTTTCAAAAACTGCTTATATGCTTTGAATGTAGCAGTGAATTTTCTTATTACAATTGTATTTCTTTTTATTTTTGAGCCAGCATCAATATAGGACTTCTCCCTTATGCAGCTAATCTCAGCTAAGTGTGCATGCCAAATTGTTCCCGTTCTGTCCCCAAAAAGCAGTAATTTGGGAAGTGTCTGGCTAAGTCAGATGACATAGGGTAATCAACCTACAAGTTTCTTACTGATTTCCATTTTCCCTGATTTAATTCTCTCCTCGTCCCTGTAAGAGCAGCATTTTCCATTTGGAGCTAGAATGTTAGTTGCGTTGCCAGAGAGTATTTCAGTCGATTACCATTGCTCTTGCTGTCCTTTGAAAACATCTGACAGAATTTCCTCAAGCTTTAGTTTAAAAAATTGACATCTGAAATCTAATTTCAGGTTTAGTAGGCTCAGATACATCAAGTTTTGTTCACTGTGTCCCATATCCTGTGAGGTGCTGAGAACCAGCTGGGACTGTGATGATCAGCATACACAGTTCCTTTGACTTGAATTGAACAGGAGCTGAAGGCACTCAGCATGTTGCAGGACACTTTTACACCAAGTTTTTGATAGTCTTAAAAACTTTTTTAAAATGTTAAAATAAGCTGTAAAATCAAATTTTGAGCATAAGTTGCCAGTTTTTATGCCACTCATTTGTTGCAGCTCCCTCTGAGTATATCCCTCATGTAACAAGGTTTGCTTCTGTCAATCTCTGAAGGGTAGAACCCTCACAGCTCAAACGTGTTATGCTGGACCTCTGGCTTAAAGCTCCCATGTTTACCAATCATGGTTCCTCTTGCAGGTTCAGTTAGTTTTGATCCCAGCACGAGACTTACCTTCAAGAGACATGTATAGTGGCCGATAAAAGTTACTCAAACAGGTCTTGCCAAAGTAATATATGATTTGTTTTTCCAAAGGTACATAACAATAGAAGCAAAGGGTTGAAACAAGAAAAGGCCTGTGTACCTGTTACCTAAACCTCATCCTTTCATTCAAGTTCCACTTAGCCTAGGTCACCCCTACTTCAGGGCTGGGAGGGACAGGGATCCCTGCCATGACTTCTCTCTTTGGGGCCTGGTCTTCAGTACAAAGTTTTATTGGATTAGCTATGTAGGAAGTGTGGAAAAAATAACACTTCTAACCCACATTCGCATGCCAGCAAACTGCTATGTAGACACAGCTTATACTGGGGAAAAAAGTCCTTTTTGCCAGTATTGTTTCCATAGTTGAATACAGTTATTTGACTATACAAAGAAGATCTATTTGCCACTATGAACTATATTTCCAGTAGTGGACTCTGCTGGCAAAACCTGTGTAGTCTAAGCTATCCCCCAGTGTCTCTATCCTCCACAGTCTCTCCCTGAGCAGTTGCTGATTGATCACTCACCCATCTCTTTCCTCTCTAGGCACATGTTTTTTTTATTTTATTTTATTTTTTAAAACAGTTTAGTGTCCTTTGATCTTAGGCCCTAGCCCTGGAAAAACATAGGCCTGTTAACGTACCTTGAGCCAGGCAGTTAGGTGAATCCCAATCAATAAACCCACGGTTCTCTTAATGACCCTTGAAATACTTCCTTCCCCATATCTAATCTTTAATAATTGTATTTAGTTTAGTTCATTTCACTTGTTTTTTTTTTTTTTTAACAGCCCCTTTTAAATCAACTTTATTTAGACATAATATTAATCAGGTAAACTAAGGTATGTATTGTGATGTTGGCAGATGAGGTCAATCCAGTATCACAAGCCAATTTATTTGCTATTAGGATATATCAAAATAATTGTTGAATGTAAAAGAGTGTATTAGATATTTTAAACCTCATGAAAACTAGTGGGCTGTTACTTGTATTGTTCTCATTTTTCTATTCCTGTACAATGCAATAGCAAAAGCAAACACTTACATTATGTATACTCCTATAAGTAAATATTTCCATCAAACATGAAGGAAGCCTTGGGGAATGAAAATGAAGAAGAATACTAGCTTCAAAGCAAGTGGACATTATATGCAAAGTCAAAGACTCAAAATACACTTTTCATTCTTTGACATCAAAGAAGAAGCCCATATCAGTAAAGGCACTGTCAGCTTGCTTTCTGTGTAAAGAGCTATAAATATGAATTCAGGGAATGATCCATCATCTCTGAATGGACTCTTGCAGGGAAATGTACCAGATGCAAAGTTAAGATTCCCCAGAGACTCCTGGGTACCCTGAAAAGACTTTTGAAAGGCTGCAGTTTATTGCATCACTGCCACCATTTGGAATTACAAACTGACTCGTCTGTTGTTATATTATACCTGCTTTAACCTCTCAATAACTCTCATTTCATTTTTTTAGCTAATTAATGTATAGCTAGTTTACTATATAATTGGCTTTGGGGTAAGATCCGGCGTGCCAGTTGATCTGGGTAAGTGATTGGTCTGTTGGGACTGGGCGAAACCTGATATGGTGTGATTTTAGGTGTGAGTTATCTTTTAGCACAAAGTCCAGCTTGTCTGGCTGATAAGATAGACTGAAGAGTTTAAGGGAACTGTCTGAGACTTCATTGCAACAGTGATCCAGGAGTTCAATTTTGTTACTGGCTTGATGAAGTCTAATTATGGAACATACCACCAGTTTGGTGTGTCAGCACTTGTTTTCTGACAGCCTGCTCTGAGATAGGCATTCACAGTAGAGATCCACTCCGTACATGACAGCATAACATAGCCATAAGAAAGCAAGCTACTGATATGTCCACATCTTGCTCACTTTGACCTATGTTTTTGAGATCTTGTCATTCCATGAATTTGGCTAAGAAATCAACAGCTTTTGCTTACTTCAACCATTCCCTGTCAGAATTTGAAACAAAAAGTTCTGTTTTTTTTCTTTTGATTTCTTTAAATTTAACTTGGACAACTTGCCCCTTATGTTAGGGTTGTTTTTTTTCTTTACCTTTTTCATACTATTTTTATATTGTCCTTTTAAAAAAAAAAAAATCCAGTTTTGAGTTGTATAGAGAGAACATATAAAGCACAGATTAAATGTTGAATAGGGTCTCTACTAGCAACTTACATAATTAAGAGCCTTTTAGCTATAATGGTCATTCGGTTCTATGTACACAGATAACATTGGCTTGCTTTTTAAAGCAGTGCTCTAGGCCATGTACACACTACAGGAATAATCGCGCAACAAGCCCGTTGCGCTTTAAAAGTCACGTGGTTTTTGTTGCGCAGGATCCGTGTACACACTCCGCCGCCTGTGACAGAACAGAGCCCCCCCCTGCAATTCGCGATTTCACAAGAAACCCAATTGAATTGTGGGAACCTATCCCACAGTTCCATCCATCCTGATTTGGCGCTAAGAATCCTGGGTAGAAGGAGAGTAGCGCTGAGCACCATGGGTCAAGTCTTGGTTTCCCATGGTGCATTCTGTTCCCCTTGCATCACGAGAGTTGCTACTAGCAACTCGCGCCCATTTTCAACAGTAGAGCATTGCTTCCCGCAAATCCTTTTGCAGCAACATGGATCCAGGTCTGATCTCGACTGTCGCCTTCAGCATAATGAATACATCTCGGCTGGTGGCACAGTATGCGTTCAACTCTGAATCAGACCAGGATTCGGATGACCCTATGCTGGTGACTGCCATGCAGAACAACAGCACCGCATTGCTGAGCTCCTTCACATCTGCACACAGTGCACTGCCGGTTCTGGTTACGAGAGACAAGCACCGAGTGGTGGGACCGCATCGTTTTGCAGGTGTGGGATGATGACCAGTGGCTACAGAACTTTCGAATGCGGAAAGCCATATTCATGGAACTGTGTGAGGAGCTAGCCCCTGCCCTGCGACGCAAGGACACCAAAATGAGAGCCGCCTTCACTGTGGAGAAGCGTGTCGCAATTGCGCTGTGGAAAATGGCGACTCCAAACTGATTTGCGACCGAGCGGTAGCAGTCTGGAGTTGGCAGGTCGACCGTCGGGTTAGCACTTTCACAAGTGTGCAGAGCCATTAATCGTGTTCTGCTCCGGAGGACAGTAACGTTGGGCAACGTGCAGGAGATCGTCAATGGATTTGCGGCCATGGGATTCCCAAACTGTGGAGGGGCAATAGACGGCACGCTCCGGAACATCTTGCGACTGAGTATATTAATAGGAAGGGCTACTTCTCCATGGTGCTTCAGGCACTCATGGATCACAGGGGGCGTTTCACAGACATAAATGCGGGGTGGTCGGGTAAGGTGCCTGATGCTCGCATTTTCCGGAACACGGACCTTTACCGTAAGTTGCAGGCAGGGACCTTGTTCCCCGATGATAAAATTACTGTTGGGGATGTGGAGATGCCCATAGTCATCATAGAAGACCCAGCCTACCCACTGATGCCTTGGCTCATGAAGCCCTATACTGGAAATTTGGATCCCAGCAAGGAGCGCTTCAATTACCGGTTAAGCCGGTGCCGAATGACCGTAGAGTGCGCCTTTGGGCGCTTAAAAGGCCGCTGGTGCTGTTTGTACGGGAGGCTAGACTTAAATGAGGACAACATTGCAGCCGTCATTGCGGCGTGCTGTGTCCTGCATAACCTCTGTGAAAATAGGGGAGAGAAATTTCCCCCTTCATGGGATGTGGAGGCTGAGCGGCTAGAGTTTGCCTTCCAGCAGCCAGCCACTAGGAGTATCAGGGGGGCACAGCTGAGAGCTGTCCACATAAGGGAGGCACTTAGGGTGCATTTTAGTGATGGGAACTCATAGGACGCATTGCATCACTGTGCAGTAGTGTTCCCAAGCACTATTGGGTGCTGATTGGGGGGTGGAGGGACGGTGCCGGTGGGCGTGTACTGTGCTATGCTCGAATGAGTGAATACTAAACATGCAACAACTAACCTTATTGTGTATCAATAAAGAGACTGTGCAAAGGTCAAGTGATTCAATTTTATTATTATGAAACATTAAATATTTACAGTAAGCAGTGCCTGCAAAAGGGGCTATAGATGCGTGTAGGTGCGTGTCTCAGTGCCATAGCTTGGTGCAGGAGTGGATGTAACATTGTACCAGGAGGGTCCCTGGGCTTCAAAGAACTGCTTTGAGGGAGAATGGGGCATGGGGGACAGAAAGTGTTGCTGTGGCTGCAGTGGGGGGGCGAGCCTGGAGCAGCTGGGTCTGCAGACCAACCATGGTCTTCAGCAGTTGGGTCTGCTCCTGTAGGATGCTTATGAGGGCATCCTTCTGCTTCTGCCTCTTCACATTGTTTTCTTTGCGCTCCTGCCGGCACTCCTGCCTCCATTGTCTAGTCTCCCTTGCTGATGCCTCGTTGGACTGCATCAGCTCCTGGAAAATATCCTCCTTGCTCCTGCAAGGCCTCCTCCTTATCTGTCTCAGCTGGTCAGCTGGCGCAGACCACCAACCGGCGAAGGTCGTTTCTAAGGAAAAATGAAACATCATAAGTAGTGCTATTGTTCTCACTTTGGTTAAGGAGACGGTAATATGCTCTCCCGCCACATTCAGCTGTGCCCACGGGACAGGGCATTGCCGGGGACTGAAAGGGCTTTTGCAAAGGGAGGTTCGGGTTGCCGAGACAAGACACACAGCTCCGTGAACTATTTGCAGTGCTTTGGGCGATTAGTTCACATATGGCACTGCCATGGAAGCCGATATCTCGCTGCTTAGAGTGCCTCTGCAAGCCAGAATGAATATCCTGCATGTCACTGGTTTTCAGCCAGGACCATACGCAGCAGGCTTGTGCGCAGCCATGGTTCCCGCTGCTGTGCTTTGCAACTGGCGAGGGAGGGGAAACAGTTGCTCTCCCATCGAATTTAACTAGGAGGCTGTGGAAGTACATCGAGGAACCTTCAGTGATCTCAATGGAGAGGATTTCTTGGCAATTACAGCATGCATTGATGCACTGCTCATGTAATGCGGGGTAAACCTCCCCCCCCCCATCCAAAAAAGAAAAGAAAGGATGAAAATCAAAACGCCTATTTCCTGCCCGCTCTTCATTTGCCCGCAAAGCTTATCCAGCTAGCATAGAAGCCACTTCTGATGAAACTTACCAGAGCTCCCCTCTACTCCCTCCGAAGACAGTATGGAGAAGGAATCTGGGCAGCACGGGTCAGGTGGCTTGGAGAACAGCTCCTGGCTCCCTAGGTCGGCTGCACTGCTTTCACCCTTCAGTTCATCTTCCTCCTCCACGTCCTCGTTGACGAATTGCTCGTCACCGTCTGCTCCGGTATCCTTTTCATGGGGGGGGGGAGGGTGCTGCCGTGTCCACAGGAGCTTTTGGGTGGTTGTGGGATTGCCACTCAGGATTGCTTCCAGCTCCTTGTAAAATCGGCAGGTAGCCGGCACTGAGCCGGAGCGCCAGTTTGCCTCTCTGGCTCTGTGGTACGTAATCCGCAACTCCTTCACCTTTGACCTGCACTGAAGAGTGTGTCTCTCGTACCCCTTCTCTGCCATGGCCTGAGAAATCTGGCCAAAAATATTGAAATTCCACCGGCTGCCACGTAACTGTGCCTGCACAGTGGACTCTCCCCAGATGCCTATGAGATCAAGCACCTCGGCTGTGATCCACACTGGAGCACGTTTGCTGCGTTGAGCCGCCATTGCTCTTGGAGCACACAGCTGCAGGTGCACTCCACACCAAGCAAACAGGAAGAGTGAAGAATTCAAAAATTCCCGGGAATGATGGGAGGGTGGGTACAGTAACGTCACAGCCACAGAGTGCAGAAGGAAGTGTAGAAGGGATGGAATTGGAATTCTGGGACATTTCCGGAGGTTTCATATTGCGCGGCAACCGTACACACACAGACTATCGTGGAACAGCTGTTCCGCGGTAGCCGCTACCACCCTCGTTTTGGTGGTTTACATGTTGCGCGGTAAGACGGCTGTTACCGCGCAACAACATGGATTTGTGTGTGGACGCTGTGCCTGTCATTGCGCGATAAAGAGCATTATCGCGCAATAGCTTTGTAGTGTGTACAAGGCCCGAGACAACAGCGTAGCAACGTAGTAATTATTTCAGTAGTCTGTTGATTAGAAACCCTGCAAGTGCAGATACTATCACTCTCTGTTTGTACGTAGTTATATAATTGAAAAAGCTAAAAATAAAAATAATTAGGTCTTGTGTCACAGCTATTATCTGAAGTAATGTCTTGCTTCGTGGAACATCTGGGATAGTCACCGTCGTTCAGTGTAATGAACAGTAAAGCTATTACATAATGTGCTTACTCTGACACTAAAAGGATGCCTTCATCAGTTAGTCATTAAAAGTGCCACCAGACTCGTTTGTTTTACTGAACTAGACTAACACGGCTAGCTACCCCTCTGGAACTTGTCAACTGGTGAATGTTCACCTTCTTTACGGTTTGTTTGATAGTTACGGTAGGTTTTGTCTCTCCCAACAGATTAGTAGATACTTAATTGTAAGAGGTTTATTTTCTGTTTTCCTAACCTAGGTACGCAGATAGTCATCATCTAATGACCTGTCTGTCTTCATATCAGTTCCAGAGTGGTAGCCGTGTTGGTCTGTATATAGCAAAAACAACAGAAGTCCTGTGGCACCTTAAAGACTAACAGATTTCTTTGGATATAAGCTTTCATGGGCTGCAACCGCTTCGATGCACCCGACGAAGTGCGTTTCACCCCATGAAAGTTTATGCCCGAAGAAATTTGTTTGTCTTTAAGGTGCCACAGGACTTCCATTGTTTTATCGTTATATCGGGCTATTTTTCAGCAAGTTTGATAATCTGGCCATAAAAATTCAAATAGGATCAATAAAAGAACATTTCAGAGGTGGTAAATTCGTAATGTGGTGGATTGACTTTGGATCTCATTTTCAAACACATACATAATTTCTGCACAAATCCCACTGAGCACTGTGTAGTTAAAAAGCTTTATCTTGTTTACCAACAGAAGTTGAACCAATAAAAGACAGCACCTTACTCTCCTCATCTTTCATGCTTAAACACAAGCATGATTGTAAGATTGGATTCATTGCACGTTGTGTTTAATATATATAAAATTATGGCACTGAATTTGTCACTATGTATGTGGTACATATATTCACTGCTTTTGTACATTTCATCTGCAAATTATAAATCATGCTATTTATTTAAAATAAACAAGCCTCTTTTTAAAAAATGGAAACCATTTCTGAAAATAAAAATCAGTGATTTTATTTTCTGCCTTTTGTGGCTATATGTTAAATTTTTGTTTTGTCTGTTTTAAGTTTTAAATGACAAATAATTTAGGAGACATAGTATGTTGAAAATTTTAAAGTCAACAGTAAAAATAGCTTTGTGAAAATTTTCCATAGTGGTTGGGCTTGAAGTGCAGCATTTGAGGGCTCCTACTTTCCCCATAATGTTTCTCCATGCCCCCAAAGGGGATGTACCCCACACTTCGAAGACTTCTGGTGTAGACACTTTTTACACTGATGGAAGAAGACTTTTTTGTCAATATGTGAATAATCCACTTCTCTGAGAGTCAGTAGCTAGCCTAATGGAAGAAACCTTCAGTTGACCTAGTTCAAGGGTGTCAAACTCATTTGCTATGGTGAGTCAAACTTGACTTAAATGTACTTCAAATGGGCTGTACATACCATAAATTAATATAGTACGACACTGTTGTGGCATTGTGGAGTGCTGTATATGAGAAACTGCATTCCACGATACCACTTTCTCTGTTAGGGGGAGAGTGTGGGTCTCATGGAGTGCAGTCTCACATATCCAGTGCTCCTTACTGTCATGAGACCTGACACTCTCGTAGCATTGCGAAGACCTGGGTATGTGAGACCTCTCTCTCTCTGGCTATGTCTACATTTGGCCAAATAAGTCGACTTTGCTAAGTCAACTTAGCATGTCCACACTATAAAATTAGGTCGACTTAAAGTAGACCTTGCCAAATCGACTTACAGCGTCCACCCTGGGCGTCTAATTCGACTTCTAGGGGCTAGGTAGACCTGGGAGTGGTCCGTGGGGGGACACACACCCCTTTCAAAGTGCCAGGGGGCTCAGCATTTGCCCCATAGTAACAGGGTACAATGGGGGCTGAGCAGGACAGGGGCAGAGTATAGGAGCGGGGTGGGCAGGGCTGTGTCCTGCCCTGTGGGTGGGCATGCCAGGCTCTGGCTGTGCCAGACACCCTGGCAGGGAGATCAGTGGGGAAGCCCAGAGGGTCCTTTAAGTCGACTTAAAGTCGATTTAGGGCTAATCTGCATCTACACTGGCTAAGTCGATTTAATAAAGTCGACTTAGCCAGTAAAGTTGACTTTAAACTAGGTTTTATAAAGTCCACTTAAAATTTCCTTAAGTCGATTTAAGCAGCAACTTAAGTCGACTTAAGGAAATTGTAGTGTAGACGCAGATTAGATTAAGTCGATTTAAGCAGGCTTAAGTCGACTTAATTTACAAGTGTAGACGCACCGTGTGTGTGGGTGGGTGGGTGGGTGGGAGGGAGGGAGGAAGGGAGTGTGGTCCTGCCGAGTGCGGTCAGGGGCCATATGGAAGAGGTTTGGGCCGCATGTTTGACACCCCTGCCCCAGTGGTTAAGGTAGCTAGGTTGGCTAAGTTTAAGGTGTAGACTAGGCCTTAGACTGTAAAATCTTTGAGGCTCAGTATATATCTTTTTCAGTTTCAGACAGTGCTATGAATATTTGCAGTGTTCACTACATGATTAGTACAGATATCTGTCTAATAAAGATTACCACAGATGTGTAGTCAATGAAATTTTTAGTAAATTAAACTCATACTAATAACCCATGCCTCAGGTACAAACAAAATTGGAAGCATCTCACCTTTACTTCTTGTCCTCACTTCTCAGCCAAGATTTAATAAGAGTGCTGTAGTGAAATCCTGTGAAGCATTATAATTAAATCTTAAAAATAATTAAAATTGTAATAAAAATTAAGCAACATTTGTCTAATATGTGACCAAAGCAAATTTTGTGATGCATTCTTGCTCTGTGTTTGTTTGGCCATTCAGAATGGCTCTCTGTCATTGGTACAATAGGTTTTTAAGTTCAGAATGCTTGAAACTGATCTGAATTGATGCATATGTGGCATAGAAACACTTATATGCAATACTTATCGTAATATAATCAAGAGAATAGCAGGACTTGCAGGAAGTGAGAGATTTCTTGGCTGTATACAAAATGCATAGTTGCCTAGTTATTTCCATCAGCTTTTCATTGCTTAGCATAACAGGCTGTAACAAATGGTTAGGAATTTCTGATGGGCATTTGATATATTTTACTTGAAGTAAGGAAAACAGAAAATGCTTAAGGGAGCTCAAACTACTTTAATAATCTTCCTGGAAATCTAAGAAGAACATATCCAAAATATTTGCATAATCATTTTTTCTATACTGTGATGACTATGAATCTAAGTAAAATGTATGAATTTACTGTAACTTTTAAGTGCACTATGCTGAAATTGTAAAGTCTTTAACCAATAAAATGGTGGTTCTTACGTATTCAAATATATGTTTAAATGGTAAACCTGCTAAATTTTATGAAGAAAGACAAACATTGTATCATATGTGTTGTGTTTATTTCAAAACATGTGAGGAAATGAGGTGGATATCCTATCTATAGGTTTGGATTACTAAGTAGCAGCAAGTAGCAAGTTTAAAGGGTCAGACCACTAGTTAGGGCTGGAAGCATGTTGAAGACAATGCTCACTTGCAGATTGTCTGTCTGTGAAGCCACATGATGTAATATACTGTAAAATGTACATCACAAAACTTAATAAAATATCCTAGTGTTTGAACGGTTAAATAAAATTTCAAAAGAAATCATTTTTAGAAAAACAATCAAACAAGATTGTCAGAGAGGTGGTATTTCTCTCTCCCCTGAAACTAGTAGTGAAATAGGTATCTAAAACCTGTACTTTTTATGCTTCATATTTTTCATTTTATTAATAATTTTCTTTAACATGACTTTTCCTAGGGGAATTTTTTTTTAAATGTATTTCAGTTATATCTGGCTCTGGGAAGATATAGCTATATAAAGTCTGTATTGTGTGATGTCGGCCCGCATGACTAGATACGTGGCCAACTTCTTAATGCTGCCTCTTGTAGTAGATTCATCACTGGGAGCCAAATCCTGCAAGCTGCTGACAACCCTCAACTCCCATTCAAAGGAAACATTCAGCACCTTGCAGGATCAGTCCCTGTATAAAAATTACTGGATGCTGATCTGATTTTGAGACAATCTTTTATATGTAATGTACTTAATTTTTGTGTTTCTACAAGTGTGTTGTATGTGGTATAAGCTTCCTGATTGCTGTTTTTTGATTTGCTGTTTGTGGTAAACAACTAATCACAAATAAACCAATAACAAATTTTAAATAAGATTCCTGTTGCAGGCCCAGCACATGTGAGGCAGGCTCCTGGTCCACTGCAGCTTGGCCAGGAACAGCTCCATGCAGGAGAAGGGCGTGGGAGCAGCAGTGGAGTATGAGGGGAGGAGGGAGGGGCACCCCTGACCCATGGGTACACAGCGGCACCTCCCTGAGCACAGCACCCTGGTGTGCAGTTAATGCTCATGTTTAAAAAAAAAACTTTCCTTTTTTATTTCATCACATGCATTAACCGTGATTGACAGCCCCAATTATTATTTATTACAAATATTTACATTGCAAAGACATTTTTTTTAAAAAGATAGTGCAGTCTACAAATCAAAGCCCTAAGGGGCAAACAAATGTTTTAGCATATTTGGCACATAAATACCTCGCAGAGCTGATACAACAGTGCCATATGTAACGCGCCTTTTCTCATTTGCTGGTGATGTAAACAAGAAGCAGGCAGTGTTATATCCTGTAAATACAAACAAAATCGTTTGTCTTAGCACTTGCCTGAACAAGAAGTAGGACTGAGTGGACATATAGGCTCTAAAGTTTGTACATTATTTTGGTTTTGAATGCAATAATGTAAAATAAATTCTACTTTTGTAAGTTGCACTTCCATGATAGAGACTGCACTGCAGTACTTGGATGAGGTGAACTGAAAAATAGTATCTTGTTTACAGTGCAGATATTTTTCATAAAGTGAGCATTGTACAATTTGTATTGTGTTGTAATTCAAATCAATCCATTTGTGACACATCCAAAATATTTATAAAAAATTTAAATTGGTATTCTATCAACAGTGTGATTTAAATTGACAATTAATTTTGAATAATTTTTTTAATCTAGTTTAATTTGTTTTGCATTAATCTACTGAGTTAACTGCGATTAATTGTGACAGCCTTAATGTAAATCCAACAATCTGAATTCAGGTCTTGGTAGTTCAGTTAAACCTATGTTAGTTCACATGTTGAGTCGCTTTGTTTTTTAAAGTGTTTGTATTTTAAATTTAAAATCCCAAAATATGAAACCACATTGTATAAGGGTAAACTTTTACATTCCCATACATACTCACTCCGTAAGATGCTATATGCATCTTTAAGATTGATTTAGAATGCATGGGAAAGATACTACATCTGTGATGTAGAAAAACTGAGGCTAACTTTCACTGTATTATATCTTCTTTAAGATGAGGCTGACGTATAGTTACATCTAGAGCTTAAGTCATTGAACCTGATTGGGCTTATATGATCTTCCTTGGGAAGAGATCTTTGTGCAGATTTCCTGCTCCGTTGTAGCTCAGTGGCTCACCTACTTCCACAGCAGCGTTCCCCACCTCCACCTTTTTTCCCCATAGAGCATGTGGAGGTCTGTTTGCAACACCATAGATCTGCCAGTGAGAGGTGGCCAAGCTATATGCGGGTCATCTTCCTCCACCTGCACATCCATCAGAGTTCAGTGTGAAAAGAAATACACCTGAGGCTTTCATTCGTTCCAGATGATACCCATCCCTGCTCAAGTGAGAGATTTCATGGTACAGATGCCAGCTGTAGAAGCCTTGGCAGGATGACTTCATTGGATTACTTGGCAGGATGGGTTGCTGGGAGTACAGGTAGCAAGAAGGCACAGGGTCTTAACACAGATGGGCCTCCTGCTGGTCTATGGGTTATATACTACAATTCCATTAGTTGGATCAGCTACACACCTGATGGAACACTTCCTATCCCTTTGCCCTGTTCGTGGGTTTTACCATAGGAAAGGGCAGTTTGGCCTTTTGATTCTGCCCAAATCAAATATTTATGGAAAAATAAATCTTATTTGTGGTTTATTTTACCATGATGTTTAATGCTGTATTTATACTGTAATATTTTACTAGCACTTGGTATTTTCTAAGATGTGTTAAAATGTTTGTCAGTAATGAACACGTATGCCTATATAATGTAGTCCAATGGGCTACATGAGTTATTATAGGTTATGTGAACATGTTGTAAGTAACTTATCAACTGCATATGCCATAGCACTCTTTTTATTCCTTTAATTCTCATTCTCCATGTGTTTTAAGGTATCATTAGCAAATGTAGGTGCTCGTACAGTATGGTAAACTTCTTACATAGTAATATTACTGTAATGCATGGTATAACTTACACAATATATGTATTTACATATAAATGATAGATTACCCAGAAATGTAAATGATAATCATAGAAAGTAGTATATTAACACCAAGCAGACATTTTAATAAATGACTTTTTTACAACTTCATTTATTTTATATTTTAATATAGCGTATTTTTTCTTAAACAGACAAAATTGAAGAAGCACAAAAAGAACTTAATGAGACAGAAGACCAGCAGAAAGGTAAAAAAGCAAAAGCAATTTATAGCTATTGTAGAGGCTGATCAAAGCTTTCTGTGGAGAGTCTCCCATTGACTTAGCTGGGTTTTGGGTTAAACCAATGTCATGCATGCAGATTATGTAGTCTCCAATACCCAGTCTTCTGAATACACACTTGCTTAAATAGAACAACTTGAGTTGTCCCATTGACTTTGACTGGTGAGGTGAATTAAGTTAGATCTGTGGTGACATTTCATCTGATAACGGTGATTAATTAATGATTAATAAGTATCATTTGTCCAGGATGATCAACATGTGATTAGTTCACATGGATTATGAGAGGACACTTGTAAATTATTTTAACATTCACATGATCTCTGACAGAAAAATCTGCGTGGCAGAAACTAATGGTGACTGGTAGTAGGGGTCATATAAGGTTGTCTGCCAACTGTAGCATAAGACAGTGGTTTTCAAACTTTTTTCTCGTGACCCAGTTGAAAAATATAATTTATGCCCATGACCCAACAATTACATCTTTGAGCAATGCATTCCAGTTTTTTGGCGGCAGCATCAGGGGGCACCGGAACCCAGTACCTGAGGGTCCCGACCCATGGTTTGAAAATCACTGGCCTAGATCGTAAATGTTGAAGGCATTCTTTTCTTCCTTGATAGTGTGTCCAGAGTCTCATCTGACATCTTCCAGATGGTGGACAATTTGGATCTTTTAATGTTGTTACCGGGAAACAGAGTTGTTTATCTTTTTATACAAGTTTCATAATTTTTTTTCAGATCATAGTTTGACTTTATTGATAGCTTATCTGCAAAATAGAAATTACATTTGCCTGTTATCATGTTTGCAAAGTGAAGGAAGGGTCAGTCACTGGACCAAGTAAACACTTTTGGTGTGAAGAGAAGCAACCAGAGGGTCTTTTTTAAGGCAAAGTTGGATGCAAACATTTGTTGTTGTGCATCAGGGCCTTGACATTTCACCAAATATTTGTAAAGGGTGAAGTAAACAAAAATAAATGATTGCATGATTAAACGAGCATAAAACTGTTAGTTCTAAATTTAAGCTTAAAATTGTAGTATTATATTTGACTAACCTTTGCAAATTTAAACTTAAGCTTAAAACTGTTGTATATTGTTTGAATAACCTTTGCAAATTTAGAGATTTCTCCATTTCCACAAATCAGACTTGGTACTAAACTTTAACTCCTTTCTGGCACCTTCTTATTTAACAGATCTCTGTGTATCTTCAGATCCGATTATAACTGCTTCTTTAAGTAATACAACATTTTTTTATTGTGGTCAGTCTTGCCATTTAAAAGCAGTACAGCTGTGGGAAAATAAGCGAGGCACAATCAATGAAAATGCTAACTACATTTTATGTTCTGGGCCATGTATGCAGTTGGCATAGCAGAAATTATGTGCCAGGTTACACCTGTGTAGCCCCACTGAAGGCAACCGGGTTGCCATGGTGTAACTAAGGATATAATTTGAAGACGATGGGGTTACAGAAGTCCATATTATAATGAAATTTGGACTTCAGAATCCCTACTACCTATAATGACTTCATTTTTTCAAGACTAAATTTATAAGAGTGAGAGTTTTAGAAAATTTTATTTGGAAATGATTGGGACAATAAGGGGAGAGAACTGCTACTACTTTTACCTCTTTACAGAATAGGAATACACTTTTCCACTTAGGAAAATTTATTTTATTTTTTGTATATATAGCTTACCTAGCTGAACAGGTTGCTAGTATGAGCTAGATTCTGATAGATTTAATTTGATGATGCAATCAACTTCTTAAGGATCTTGAAAGATAGAAAGGAATATTTGTGTAGAAATGAAAAAGTAATTTAAAATATGAAAACGTTCAAATAATGGTGATTGAAAAAAGTAAAATATATATACATTCACTTAATGTGGTTTCTTTCATTTTCTTTCAATTGTTTTGTATCTAAATTACCAAAAGATTTTAAAATGTCTTTCCTATTTAAAATAAATAGGGTAATAAATTCCACAAACTTGGTGATATTGTAATTTATATACCCAACTTGTAAGGGAAAATGTTTTCATGAACTTATTGTTTATGCTGTTTTTCAGCTGACAGCAATTTACTTGTGATCGGAGTTATAAATGACAAGTGTGCGTTGCAAAAGCCATTAAAAGAGTTTGTACTAAATACATCGTTTTCACAATGTAAAATAGTCAAAATAAGCAGAAAATTGTAATAGATATTTTTATCTAACACTGAGGAAAATGAAGCAGAATAGTGATATTTATTGTTAGAATTCTCTACCAATGGATTTTCACATGTTTCTAGCATGACCATACCCTACCTACCATCTCTCATAATGTCAATTCCCACCTCTGGATGACCCATAATGCCAGCGCCCATTTCTATCTTTTTAAATTTCAAATAAGCACCTTTGTGTTGCCTTCAATGTGGCCCTTCTCACTTGGAGGAGCTCCCTGTAAACATTCACAAAATTAACCCATCTTTCTTCAAAACCCTTCTTAAAACCTTCCATGCGCTGTACAAAAATCATAACGGTTAGAGTACTGGTGTGCTGACACAGCTGCCTGTCAAGCTGACCAATATTGTTTCATTGTTTCCTTGTTCTCCACTCTGGTTCTGCCTGTATAGATCTGTTCTCTCTTGTATTATACTTGTAAGCTCTTTGTAAGCAGAATTTGTAAGCTCTGTTGGGCAGAGAGCTGTTTTTGTTCTGTTTATACAGTGCCTCTCACAATGGGGTATGTATTAATGACGGTGGTGCCTAGGTATTAAATAATAATTTTATTGGTAATTAGAATAAAGCCACAGTTGGAAAACCAAGATGTTTTAATTTACAAATATCTTGGACTTGATTACACTACATATGCATGAGAGAGAGAAATAGTTCGACTATTCTTAATCCAAATAGGGGGAAAAAGAATATTCATTTATGCAATACATTGAACGCTATTGTAATGTAGGAAAGAAAAGCTGCTCTCATAACTGAAACACTGGATTTGTCTGATTCTTGTACAGGTACATCAGTCATGCGGTGTGCCCATGGATAAGTCAGTTTACTTCTGTCTCCATCTGTGACATGGAAATAATAATAGTAATATCTGCCTTCTAGGATACTGTGTGCCTTGGTTCATTAGTGTTTGTGAAGTGCTTTCAAATCCTGAGTTTAAAGGTGCTAAAGTAGTACTAAGTATTATTGCTAATCGCTAGCAAGAAAGCGCATAGTGAATACAGATACTGTCAGCATGTCAAAATATTATTCCATTCTTACATAAACTTAGCTAACTCTGAAGAGAATTAATTTTGAACATTTTGAAAAGTAGACCCTGAAAAATTAGTGGCTAACATTCTTAGTGCCCCCTTCTTATTTCACTTCCATTCTGTGCAGTAAAGTATGAATTGACCGTAACAGGATAATGGTGAATTAAAATACATTGCGATCATTTGCATAGAGCAGTCACTCAGGTCTAATAGATGTCATCTTTACCTCAAGCAGTTAATGTACAACATATGCTAGAATCTGCCTCATTTGGCAAAATCCCATGTGAAAATGTGTGCTTTGATATTTGCTAAAATAAAACATTTTCAAAAGGAGAACAAATCCTGCTGTAATGGGGAGGTAGAGAGAAGAACAGATCATATTACGATTATTAGGAAGGTGTTCAATTAGGGCTTTAGTGGATGAAGTCCTGCACCTCTCTTCTTCAATTTGTAGTAAAGTCACTGGATGAAATAGTAGCGAGATATTCAGTTAGAGTGCCATTAATATATCTATGCCCTCTCTTCACTCATGTACAGTGTTGTATTCCCACTGTCCTAAAGCCTGAGAAAAATAAGGACCTGGGTTTAAGCTAAAATCTGGAAAGATGGAAGTGATAACAGACAAATCATAACATTTTGATGATCTACCGTGATTTGTCACCTTACTCTCCACAGGGGACGTCTGCTCTGAGGCTTTTGCGGCATCATTTTGGACTCCTTACTCCGGATATTCAGATAGTAGCATAAGTCAAAAGTGCCTTTTTTTGATCTTTCACTTCCTGGAAACTATGTGCTTGGATTACCTTTTGGAAGACCACCTAATCATGTTTCATTATATTCATTTCATATTTGTAGTTTAGCTTTACAACCATAAAGAATAAAATCTTACTTATTTTAAGTTAAAGCTTAAATTCTTAAAAAATTGAAGGTTTAAACTTTTGCCCACATTCACCATGAAAAGCTCTCACTTGACAACTGTGGATTTTTTTTTGCGCTCTGAGTTAATTTACTTATTCTGTTTGCTTACAATACAGCTACCTAACTTTGAATTTCTAAATGTCTTTGAAGTGCAAACTAATAATGATTTGTGTAGTTCTGTTGTATGTTTTTTGTATGTCTAGTTTCCCAAATCTTTGTTCCTGTACATAAATAAAACATTACAAAAATATACAAATAGCTATTAAGTGATTCTTGGTAGATCAGACTACAAGATTTTAAATCTGTATGCAGTTATTTTTCTAAATTATAAACTGCAGCACAAACAGGAGTTATGGGCTTGATGCAGGAATTATCTTGTGAGGTACTCTGGCCTGTGGTATGTAGGCTGTTAGACTAGATCAGGGGTGGGCAAACTTTTTGACTCGTGGGCCACAATGGGTTCATATATTGGACCGGGGGCCGGACCAAGAGCCGCTACGGGCCATAGGCAGTCAGAGGGAGGGCTGCAGATGGAGGGTAAGCTCACATTCACATTCAAGTCTTGAATTAACTTGCTTTAACAACCACTGCTTCACTACTTACTGTGTAGCAGGGGAAAAGATGCAGGCCGCACGATCACCACCAGTCATCAACTGAGACTGCGCAGTGAGAATCGACTCTCACTGTGCAGTCAGCAGTGTGTGTGGGTGGGAGGAGCTCAGCGTGCACAGCCTGAGCTGATCGGACTGCGGACTCTAACTACCAGGATGCAAAGCATCCTGAAGTCAGTTAGACGTGCGTCCCCAAGTCCCGCCCCACGCAGACCAGCGGAAGACTCCGGAACGGAAGACATCGATACCTGTAAGTGTGCACTCGGCATACACAAAAAGAGAAAAAAACACCAATTGAGCAGGTACTGATTAAAGGGGCAACTTAGGAGCCATTTCTTTATATAAAAAAAAACAAAAACAAACGAGCAGCTCTGCGGGCCGGATAAAAAAGTCAGCCGGGCCGTATACGGCCCGCGGGCCGTACTTTGCCCATCTTTGGACTAGATGGTCATAAAGGTCCCATCTGGCATTAAAATCTAGGGGTAGGTCTACACTACAGCAGTGGATAGATTACAGACAATGTGTGGCCAGCTAACATTGCTGTAAATAGCAGTGTACTGTATTCACTATTTGAGTAGAGTACAGGTATGTCAGAACCCTAAGGCAATGGTTTTCAAACTTTTTTCCTCAGGACACAATTGAAAAGAATCACTTATGCCCGCAACTCAACAATTACATCTTTGAGCAATGTAGTCCAGTCTTCTGGCAGCGGCAGCAGGGGCTGTCACGACCCAGTACCTGAGGGTCTGAGACTCAATACTAAGTCACAACCCATGGTTTGAAAACCGCTGCCCTAGGGTATATACCGTAGCGAGCTCTGTACATCCCCAAGCCAGGCCTCTCATGCACAGCCCTGCTTTTAGCAATGTAGTATCTCACTCGCTGATGGAGCCTTTACCTGCTGAGAGACCCTAACAGGTACGCATAACAGTGAGTGTGGATACAGCCTGCCTTTCGCTGTGGCCTTACCCTGTGTGCAGCTGCAAGGATAGACAAGGCCAGTCGTTCCAAGTAACTCAAAATGGAGTGAGCAGACGTGTTAGGCATCTCTGCCTGCTACTGCTGATAGTAAGTGTGACTTATGGGGGACTTTTCATTTGCAATGCTCTTTATAAATTTAATCCTGTTCCCATTGAAGTAAAAGAGAAAACTCCCATTGACTTCAGTGGGAGGAAGATGAGGCCCTAACAAACTAATTCTCTCTTTCTGCCTCCTCTGCTGTGGGTAGCTCAGTAAGTCTTCGTGTTCTCATTTTACAGGCGGGGAAGCTAAGAAACATGGAGATGGTGAATTTCCTTAGGACACAGTTTGAAGCAGTGTAAGAGCTGGGTATGCACACTCCACACATCAAGAACAAGTTAAATAGTGTCTTTTGGGGGGCTCCGGCAGCCCCACCCGGCCCTGGAACAATTACCAGACCTACTGCTCTTGGAGAAGGAGCCTTTAAACGGGAGGGTGAAGCTCAGCCCTAGCCTGGAGAAGTGGATAGGCCTCTCTTCCTCAGTTCCCAGAAAGGAGCACAGCATAGAACCAAATTGCTTTTGTATCCCTGTGATTACAGAGTGATAGGACAGATGGCTGGAGGACCCTAGTAGGACAGAATCTGGTGCTGCTCTTTATTGATTGTATTTCTTTTTCTTTGTTGCCTTGAGAACTGAGATTAGGGGTTTGATCTCGGGGAAGATCATTTTAGCACCCCCTGAGGAAAAGTGGGCCGACATGGGATGTAACCTAGGGAAGGCACAAGAGGTTTGGTTGCCTCAAGGGTCCCTGGACTGGGATCGAGGGTGGAGGAAGGGAATGGGTTCCCATATAACCTCACTGGGAAGCCCCGAAATGCTAGGTGCCAGAATGACTATTGGATGTGCCTAAGGGTTGTTGACTTGGTGTGAGGTCCTTGGACTGGGGGGGGAAATCCTGGTTTATCCCAATAAGGGTGAGACCAAAGATGACCCTATTGGAGGGCCAAGCCACAGGGCAGCAGGGGACAATCAATGGCTCTGGTCAGCAGGACTATGGGGAGCGGAGGGGAAATATGCACCTTTGGTGCTCATCACAAGGCAGCACCAGCTGGTGAATCTGTTTGTCACACTGGGATTCAAACTCAGGAGTTCCTGGCTCCCTAATGTGCTTAGACCACAAGGGCATGTCTATATCTGCTGTTCCTGTTTTGGAGGAACATCTATTTTATTTGTTTGTTTATCTGTAAATATACTGTGTACATTTCACTAGCAGCTGAAATCTGCTCAGCAAATTCATTACTGCGGCTAGACGAAGCAAGAGCTGGTATTGTTTTTTGACAGATAGGGAGATAAACAGATTTACAGTTTTAAAATGAACATTTCATCCTCTGAAGCTGTGTAAGACTTTGATCACATCAATGTGATGTTAGAGGAATGGTATTTTGACTTTTTGATAAGTACAGTCAAGCTTTTGAATGACAGTTAAACAAAAGAAAGATTCCAGGATACATTTATCACATTGTCTTCAAAGGGACGCCACCGTACAGGATAGCATGCCCCAGATGTCCTGAATGAGAACCCACATTTTTTAAAAAAGTAATTTGGATAGTAAACAAAATATGAATCCTCCAAAACTAAGGCTATGCTGCAGCGTTAAACCTGCAACAGGGTTTTGTGCCCCACTAAGACTAGGCTGAGGATATTTGAAACAACGAGAGTCCTGTGGCACCTTAAAGACTAACACATTTCTTTGGGCATAAGCTTTCATGGGCTTCAACCCACTTTGTCAGATGCATGAAGTGGAAAATACCTTTGTGAGGTGTGTTTATATAGACATGCCAGCGTGAAGGAGGGCAAGTGTTAGCAAAGTCAGTTTAGTTAGGGTAGATGATGCCCATTCACATCAGTTGATTAGAAGGTGAGAATGTGTGAACATGTGCATTGGCCAAACCGGACTGTCCTTACACAAAAGAATAAATGGATTCCAAATCGGACATCAGAAATGGCAACATCCAGAACCACTAGGAGAACACTTCATTCTCCCTGGAAACTCAGTAGCAGAGCTGAAAGTTGCCATACTTGAATAGAAAAACTTCAAAAGCAGACTTCAGAGCTGGAACTGATTTGCAAACTTGACACATTCAGACTGGGTCTGAACAGGGAGTGGGAATGATTAACACATTACAAAAAGTAATTGTCCCTGTTCACACATTCTCACCCTCTAATCAACTGATGTGAATGGGCCTCATCTACCCTAACTGAACTGACTTTGCTAACACTTGCCCTCCTTCACCCTGGCATGTGTATATACACCTCTCAACCGTAGTTTCCACTTCATGCTTCTGATGAAGTGTGTTGGAGCCCACGAAAGCTTATGCCCAAAGAAATTTTAGTCTTTAAGGTGCTACAGGCCTCTCATTGTTTTTGCTGTACACAGACTAACAGGGCTACTCCTCTGGGGATATCTGGTTTGTTGTGATCGCAGATATTCTTGCATATGTTGTGCTGCCCTGCCGAGGTTCCTGTTTACTCAGTCCTTGTAAGCTAGCAAGTATTAAAACTGAGAAGAATCTAGAGAGAACAAAACAATTTGTGTAAGAAGTATCCTGTATCTGAGGTCAGAACAAATGTATTCCTTTTAGTTTGGTGTGTATCTAATCTGATGGGTTGCCTGAGCATTACACATAAACAAGTGATGACACTGCAGAATTTTGGACTCTAGGTTCCTATTAGATTCTTTTTTGGAGTCAGAGTTGATTACTGAGTCTTTCTCAATGTTTCTTTACTCGGGTTTTTGCTCAGTTAGTCCTCCACCAAAGGACAAGGGTTGTTTTAAAATGGTTAATACAACAGAGTACTCAGATGAAAAGATAAGTAATTCTTTTTGTGGAAAGGTAGTGTGACCTGACCCCCTAAACATCTAAAAAGTTGTGCATGTACAGTAGTATTCACAGTTTGCAGCTAGTGAAAAGCAACTCAAAGATCTCAGGACTAGACATTCTGCAGTAATGCATAAAAGGGATTTGTTCTAGTGGATGTCATCCTTTCCACCTTCTAGCCTTCCATGTTTAATGTCCTTACTGGTTAAGGCATCACTGGCTACTAGAGTGTAGTTGAATTAATCTATTTATTCCCATTAAGCTCAAGAAGCCACTTGATCTTAAAAGGAAGTCCTAGGCCATGTACACACTAGCATCGCTATCGCGCACTTACCCTGTTGCGCGTTAAATGTTCCGTGGTTGTTGTTGCGCGATACCGCGTACACACTCGGCATGCTGTAACTGATCAAAGCCCCCCCCTCCCTTCTCTCAGTCCTCCAGCAAAACAAAGTACACTGTGGGTACCTGTCCCACAGTCCCCAATATCATTTCCCGTGGTGCATTGCGCTACCGACGCTACCCAGCAGTCGCCAATAGCAACGGGCGCTAATTTCAAACTGAAGCAACCGTCTTTCCGTCACTGCCTTTTAAGAATCGCCATGGATTCAGCTGTGATCTTGAATGCTGCCTTCAGCATTGTGAACACAGCCCAGATTCTGTTGCAGTACGCCTTTGGCTCTGA
This sequence comes from Pelusios castaneus, assembly GCA_007922175.1. Lineage (NCBI taxonomy): Eukaryota > Metazoa > Chordata > Testudines > Pelomedusidae > Pelusios > Pelusios castaneus. The sequence goes on from ML685780.1 coordinate 24,545,104, forward strand.
CTCAGAGCAGGACTCGGATGACTCCACTTCGGAGACTGACATCCTTGAGAGCAGAACTGATATTCTGATCAGTTTTGCAGACCAGCTGCACAGCCTGAACCGCCATGTTTGGTCCCGGCAGACAAGCACAGACTGGTGGGACCGAATCGTTCTCCAGCTGTGGGATGATGCGCAGTGGCTACAGAACTTCAGAATGCGCAAAGCCACATTTATGGAACTGTGCCGTGAGCTTGCCCCTGCCCTGCATCGCAAGGACACGCGGATGAGATCCGCCATCACAGTGGAGAAGCGTGTGGCTATTGCCCTGTGGAAACTGGCGACTCCGGACTGCTACCGCTCGGTCGCAAACCAGTTCGGTGTCGGACGGTCGACCGTTGGAGTAGCACTGTCACAAGTGTGCAGAGCCATCAACCGTCTTTTGTTAAGGAGGACGGTGACCCTGGGGAACGTGAGGGAGATCATCGATGGATTTCAGGACTTGGGCTTCCCGAACTGTGGGGGTGCAATAGATGGGACCCACATCCCTATTCTCGCGCCCGACCATCTCGCCAGCGAGTACATTAACCGGAAGGGATACTTTTCCATGGTTCTTCAGGCACGGGTGGACCATCGTGGTCGGTTTACGGACATAAATGTGGGTTGGTCAGGGAAGGTTCACGATGCCCGCATATTCAGGAATTCAGGACTGTTCAGAAGGCTACATTCGGGCACCTTTTTTCCAGACGAAAAACTGAATGTGCAGGGTGTAGAGATGCCCGTGGTTATCCTTGGGGACCCCGCCTACCCACTGATGCCATGGCTTATGAAGCCTTTTACCGGGAAGTTGGATCCTGCAAAGGAGCATTTCAATTACAGGCTGAGCAGGTGCAGAATGGTTGTGGAGTGTGCCTTTGGCCGCTTAAAAGCCCGGTGGAGATCGCTTTATGGCAGGCTTGACCTGCATGAGGACAACATACCAGTTGTTATTTCCGCGTGTTGTGTCCTTCACAATATCTGTGAAAACAGGGGGGAGAGATTTATGAACTCATGGACAAGGGAGGCAGAACATCTGGAACATGCCTACCAGCAACCAGACACCAGGGGTATCCGGGGTGCACAGTTAAGGGCGGTGCGCATCAGGGAGGCGTTGAAAACCCATTTTTTGGATGGGGATTGAAGGACAGCATCGCCCTTTCTGTACTTCATGGTATACATATATTATTCTTAACTACAAAGGTTAAGGGAAATAGAGTCCTATTATTTTTTTATTCTTTCTTTACTGAAATTCAATCAGTGTCATACTGTAAATGACAATAAAAAAAGTCTGTGTTTCTTAAACAGTCTCTGAACTTTATTGAGATAACAAAAATGATAAAACAGCTGGAGGGGGGTGTGTCTAAAGATGGGTGTAGGTGCGGGACTCCACGACATAAGTTGGGGGAGGGGTAGATGTAACATTATACCATGGGTGTCCATGGTGCTCTATGTATTGTTTTGGGGGTGAATGTTGTGTGGGTGGAGGGAAAGGCAGAGGAGGCTGTGGGGGGGGGGGGGCGCGAGCCTGGAGCAGACCAACCATGGTCTTCAGGAGGTTTGTCTGCTCGTGAAGGATGTCTATTAGTGCATCCTTCTGCCTCTCCCTCCTTGCGCTGCTCTCTCTCCTGTCCTGCCTGCACTGCCTCCTCCACTGCCTTGTCTCCCTAGCGGATGCCTCCTGGGAATCCATGAGCTCTTTGAAGATCTCTTCCTTGCTCCTTCGAGGCCTCCGCCTTACCTTTCTCAGACGGTCCACAGCAGCTGTACGTTGTCCATCGAAGGTCGTTCCTGCGTACATATGAAACATTGTAAATGCCGCTATTGTTCAAACCTTGGTCTGGTGCAACGAAAGATGTTCTCCCTACACATTCCTCGCCTACTACAGCGAGTACATACCGGGGGGGGGGTGGTTATGACCATTGTCCAAGGCGAGGGACGGGTTGCTGTGAGTTGCTCCACGGGACAGTTGACTATTGCCACTGCTTGTTCTGATCCTGTGTCAGAGATGGCTGGAATAGAAGCTGATATGACACTGCTTAGAGTGCCTATGCAAGCGAGAATGCATCTTCTGCATGTGGCTGACTTCAAGCCGGGTCCTTACGCTGCAGGACTGTGCACTGCAATGCTTCCCACGGAGGTGCTAGCGAGCATGAGAGGGAAATTCTCCATGAATAGGGGAGGGCAACGGCTCGCTCTACCATCCAATTTCAAAAGAAGAATTTGGAAATATTTGGAGAGCGCTTTCAGTGACTTGAGAGGGGACGAGTACTTGTCAATCGAGGCATTCATTGACGCGGTTTTTATGTAATGACAGTGTCCCCACGACACATCTGTTACGCGCACAAAAGAAGACAGAAAAAAGGAGGACAGAACGCGTTATCTTCCTGTACCCGCTAAGCTTTAGCTGATAGAATAGATAGCACCGCAAGGATAACTTACCGGAGCTGCCATCGGCTGATTCCTGGGACGGCGTGCCTAAGGAATCCGTGGAGCTGGTCTCTGGAGGGGTGGCGAATAACTCCTGGCTCCCCATTTCAGTGGCTCCGTCGTCACCGTCCTCGTCCTCTTCCCCCTCTGCATCCTCGTCCAGGACAGCATCCTCGCCTTCAGCTCCCTTGTCATTTTCTGACAATGTCGCAGAGGTGTCAACAGTCAAGATCGGGGTGGTTGTGGGATCGCCTCCCAGGATCGCCTCCAACTCCTTGTAATAGCGGCATGTTGTTGGCGCGGAGCCAGAGCACCGGTTAGCCTCTCTGGCTCTGTGGAAGGTTATCCTCAGATCTTTCACCTTGGCCCGGCATTGCAGAGTGTCTCTCTCATAGCCCTTCTCAGTCATGGCCTGAGATATTTGGTCGAAAATGTCGAAATTCCGCCGGCTGCCACGTAACTGTGACTGCACGGCGGACTCTCCCCAGATGCCTATCAAGTCCATCACCTCTGCTGTCGTCCAAGCCGGAGATCGTTTGCTGCGCCGCGAAGACATTGCGAGCGGAGCACACAGAGGCAGCAACACCGAAAAGCAAGCCAGAAGGGAGAGTGGGGAATTAAAAAATTCGCGGGACAGAAGGGGAGGTCGGGAAAAATGATGTCACGGCAATAGAGTCCTGACGGGGGTGCAGAAGGGATGGGACTGGAATTGTGGGCCATTTCCGGAAGTTTGACATTGCGCGAGAAGCGCACACACACGGGCTGTCGCGCAATAGCTATTCCGCGTTAAGAGATACCACGCTCCTTTTGGTGGTTTACATCTTGCGCAACAAGACGGGTCTTAACGCGCAAAAACTGTAAGTACAGTGTGTACGCTCTGCTTCTTATTGCGCGATAAAGGGCTTTATCGCGCAATAACTTTGCAGTGTGTACAAGGCCCTAGTGTTTAAACTTCTATTGTTCCATCTTCTACAGCTAAAATTGTGCCTACCATTAACAGTGAGCACTTTGCTATTCCTCATCTTTCCCTAGTTGCTGCAGACAGTATAGATTTAACTGAACCTAGATTTTTCAAATGGAAATACGTATTAAAAAACTGAAGAGTTACAAGCAGGGACTATTTTCTCAGAAGCTTGCTCTGGTTAAACGTCATTATGTACACAGGAAGAATAGATAACATCTTTTTATTTTCTATTTTTTCCCTTCCATATTTCTGGTAGGGAATTATCTGGTGGCAGGATTTCATGAAACCAGGCAGGGATTTGTAATGATCCTTGTCTACACTTAAAAAAATAAGTTGACTTATATTAGATCGATTTAAAGCCATCACTATAATTACTGCGTTGGCTGATGTCCACGTTGCCCTGCCTGGTGGAGTACGTCCTCACCAGGAGCACTTCCACTGACTTAGTGGGCAGTTTGGGGAGCTGAGACCTGCCTCTCAGCTCTCTGGTGGAAGCCCACAGACTCCCAGGCTCCCTGTGGGTTACCCCTCTCTAACTCCTCAGTGCCAGCTGGGAGCCTGAGGAAACCACCAGAAATTTCTCCCCTTTCCTTTCTCTGGCAGGAGCAAGGGAAATCTGCGTGGGACTTCTTTGTTCCTGCTGTCCTTCAGAAAAGGTAACCATGTTAATTTCATGCCTGAGCCATATAATTGACAAGGCCATGCTAGTGGGGAACAGGTGCAGAAGCACCCGGACTTCTGGCCCTGGCTCCCAGCTGACAGTGTAGAGCAGCAGCCCACGCTTCTTTTTTTTGAACCCCGTTATACTTTTGGACTTCACAACATCCTCTGGCAAGGAGTTCCACAGGTTGACTGTGCACTGTGTGAAGAAATACTTTCTTTTACTCATTTGAAACCTGCCTGTTTATTTCATTGGGTGATCCCTCATTTTTGTATTAGGAGGAGAAAATAATGCTTCCTTATTTATTTTCTCCATACCAATCATGATTTTATAGAAATATACCATATCATCCTTACTCATCTCTTTTCCAAGCTGAGAAGTACAAGTCTTTATTTCACTCTCCTCATATGGAAGCTTTTCCATATCCCTAATGGTTTTAATTGCCCTTTTCAGTACCTTTTCCAATTCTAATATATCTTTGTTGAGATGGGGCGACCAGATCTGCAAGCCATATTCAATATTTGGGCATTCTGTGGATTTATAAAGAGGCAATATATTTTCTCTCTTATTATTTATACCTTTCCTAAAGATTCCCAACATTCTGCTTTTTTAAATTTTATTTATATATATATATATATATATATATATATAATATTTTGTTTGCTACTGCACATTAAGTAGATGTATTCAGAGAACTATTCACCAAGACTCCAAGATATCTTTCTTGAGTGGTAAAAGCTAATTAAACCCTATCATTTATTTTTTATATATTTGGGATTATGTTTTCCAATGTGCATTACTTTCCGTTTTATCAACATTGAATTTCATCAGCCATTTTGTTGCCTAGTCACCCAGTTCTGTGAGGTCCCTTTGTAACTCTTTGCAGTCTGTTTTGGACTTAATTATCTTGAGTAGTTTTATAGATTCATAGACTCTAAGGTCAGAAGGGACCAGTATGATCATCTAGTCTGACCTTCTGCACAATGCAGGTCACAAAACCTCATCCACCCACTCCTGCAATAAGCCTCTAACCAATGACTGAGTTATTAAAATCCTCAGATCATGATTTGTATCATTTACAAATGTTGCTACTGCAGTGTTTACACCTTTTCCCAGATCATTTATGAATATGTTAAACAGTACTGGTCCCAGTACAGACCCCGGAGGACACCACTATTTACCTCTGTCCATTCTGAAAATTGATAATTTATCCCTACCCTTTGTTTCCGATCTATAATCAGTTACTGATCCTTCCCTCTTATCCTATGACCACTTACTTTGCTTAAGAGCCTTTGGTGAGGGACCTTATCAAAAGCTTTCTGAAAATCTCAGTGCACCATATCCACTGGATCACCCTTGTTCACATGAGTATTGGCCCCCTCAAAGAATTCTACTAGATTGGTGGGGCATGATTTCCCTTTACAAAAATCATGTTGACCCTTCCCCAACAAATTGTATTCATCTATGTGTCTTGATAATTCTGTTCTTTACTATAGTTTCAACCAATTTGCCTGGCACTGAAGTTAGACTTATGACATTAATTCCTGGGATCACCTATGGAGCCTTTTCAGAATCTGGCATCACATTAGCTATTCTCCAGTCATCCAGTACAGATGCTGATTTAAATGATAGGTTATGTACTACAGTTGTTAGTTCTGCAGTTTCACATTTGAGCTCCTTCTGAACTCTTGGATGGATACTATCTGGTCCTGGTGATTTACTACTGTTCAATTTATCAATTTGTTCCAAAACTTCCTCTAATGACACCTCAGTCTGGGACAATTTCACAGATTTGTCACTGACTCTACTTCAGCTCTGAAGACTTTTACAAAGAATGTATTTAGATTCTTGCAATAGCCTTATCTTTCTTGAGTGCTTCCTTGCCATCTTGATTGTCCAGTGACTGCACTGATTGTTTAGCAGGCTTCCTGCTTCTGATATACTTAAACTCCCCCTCCCCCTCACTTTTTTGGATCTTGGGCTAGCTGTTCTTCAAATTCTCTTTTGGTCTTCTCAATTACATTTTTACACTTCACTTACCAGAGTTTATGCTCCTTTCTGTTTCCTTCAATAGGGTTTAACTTCCACTTTTTAAAGGATGCCTTTTCCCCCTCTAACTGCTTCTTTTACTTTGTTGTTAACCACAGTGGCACTTGATTCTTGTTTTGTATTCTGCTGCTCTACTTTGTGTTCAAATAGCAAGTGTAACTGACAAAATTGAAGTTCTCTGAAATAATGTGTAGAAACCTTGTGAGTGTCTCTTGCTTACACTGAGAGGCAGAATGAAGGAGAGTAACAAGGGAATGAGGAAGAAAAAAGGGGAAGTGAAAACAAACCAAAGCAAAAAAAAAAAGAGGATAAATGACAATGGCAAAAAAATTAAAGATAAGCTAATGTGGAGTCTGATGGGAAAGAATGGGAGCAGAAGTCAAAGAGCTAGTACAGCACACTCGGTCTTGTTTCCATATACCACCATCTGTGGGCAGCTGATGGCATACTATAAAACAGATTATGCAAAAAACATTTTTTGCATAAACTTGATTAGAATCGTGGTGTTTAACCAAGAAGCAGTTGACTAGCCAAGGGAAGCACAATGAGTTAGAAGGATGAAGCTTTTGTGATTTGCTGGGCAAGCCAATAATGTAGCATTCTGTGATTGATAGCTTCTGTCTGTGTTATCACTCACAATATTGATGTAAGTACATTGATCCTTGTGCAACCATATAATTACACAAATGTAATTGCCATTTAAAAGGAAATCAATCCCCAAACATTGCATTACTTTGATAAAGATTTTTGTAAATTAACACAATTGTATAACGAGTTTGTGATAGATAGGACTATTTCATGCAATATCTTAAAAAACTTTATTGTATTTAGTTTATGTATTTTTGGGGGCAGTGTTGTATGTAACCTTTCCAGTGGAGGAGATATTAATATGAGGCGTAGGTGTTGAAAGGACAGTATTGAAAACGTGCGGGACAAGAGAGGAGTTTTGGTTCAGTAAATATGAAGTGCATTTCCAAGGGGAGGTTAATGTAAATTTCTTACCCCCATTTATGCATTAACTCAGCCTTGTGAAGTTAAGCCCTAGATGTGGTTCCTTGTCTATTGATTATCTGATCATGGAGATCAAAGGCCTGAGCTGAAATGCACAGGCTGTGTTCTGGTTCTGAATCTTATGCAGTTATGAATTTTGAAGGACTAATACCTTTCAGAGGCTGAGGATGGAGTTGGGGCAACCTCTGGTATATGTTTTAGCATCTGCGCAGATTTATGGGGGAGGGGTTCCCCCCTGTAGTGCTTTTACCTTAGAAAAGTGCTGTGAGGTAATATGTAACTGCTGGTCATTACACTGTTTATAACCTCTGGAGAGAAAGCAAAGCACAGACCCTGGCCTGTTTAGGCAGTCTGGTTTGTTGTGAATGTCACAGAAGGGAACTGTGCAGCCGGGAAAAACCTTGGCGAGAAAAGAGAGAGACCTGGCTCTCTGCCCAGAAATGTCAGGGAACTCGAAATCTGTAAGTGGGTGCCCGCAAGGGACCACAGAGTGAATACAGGCGCTGTTACCCTGAGGCCTTGTACACACGATCACTTTATCGCGCATTAACAATCATTACCGCGCGATACCAACAACAGCGTACACACATGCAATAGGGCTGTTGCGCGTTAACTGCCTTGTTGTAGCGCAATACAAAAACCACCTCAACGAGGGTGGTAGCAGTTAACGCGGAACAGCTGTTGCGCCTTTCCACTCGTGTGTACGCTTACCGCGCAATGATTGGCCTCCGGAAGTGTCCCGGCATTCCAAAGTCATCCTCTGTGGTCTTCCCCCACCCGCTCTGTGGCCGTGACGAAACAGTCTCCCGCCCTGATCAGATTCCCGGGATTTTCGAATTTCTCGTCTGTTTCACTTCCTGTTCTCTTCCTCGTGGAGTGGAGTGCAGCTCCGATCATCAGTAGCAATGGCGGCCCGTCGTGGAAGACGCGCACCCCTTTGGAGCACGGCAGAGATGCTGGACCTGATGAGCATCTGGGGAGAGGCCGCTGTGCAAGTGCAGCTACGCGGCAGCAGGCAAAATTATGATACATTTGGCATAATTTCTCGGGCCATGTCAGAGAGAGGTTATGATAGAGAGACTGTGCAGTGCAGATCAAAGGTGAAGGAGCTAAGAATAACCTATCACCAAGCGAAGGAGGCAAACCGCCATTCGGGATCAGCACCTGCTAGATGCAGGTACTATAAGGAGATAGAAGCCATCCTCATTGGGGACCCCACAACCACTGCAAAGAGTTCCGTGGACACATCGGCCCCCACTCATCCAGTGAATGCCAGACCCGAGCAGGATGAGGACGTGATCGATGAGGAGGAGGAGATGGAGGATGACCTGGAGGAAAGTGCAACAGCGTGTAGCCAGGAGCTCTTCTGCACCCCTGCTGAGACCTCCACCCAAGACATGAATTGCAGCGTGTCCTCTGAGGCGGCAGAGAGGGGTTCCGGTAAGTTTCTCTTTCGTGCAGCTATGGCTCCTGCTAAAATATCATTGTCCGGGGTGGGGGTGCTTGCTGTCTCAGTCCCCGCTGTGCACGCTCTTTACTCTGCATTCATTAGAAGTGCATCAACACAAGCAGTGATTGTCAAAAAATCATCTGTATTTAGGTCACTAAAGGTTTCCTCAATGTACCTCCAGAGCCTACTACTCAGGTTAGATGGGAGAGCGTTTGTGTCTACACTCCCAAAGATGAATACTCTGCCTCGCCAGCTGCAAAGCACAGCCCTGGGAACCATGGCAGCACACAGTGCAGCAGCATACGGTCCTGGCTTGCAACCGGTGGCATGTAGGATATGTATTCTAGCTGGCAGGGGCACTCTGAGGAGAGAGATATCGGGTTCCATCTGTGTGCCCTGTGCAGAATGTTAGCCCCCAGTAAGCTTTCTATTAAGACGTACCTTGTCCGCTTCAGCGAAGCATAGGATGTTGACTGCCCTGCACCTTCCAGTGGAATGTGCTACTGGAAGGTTACATTGGTTATCTAGGCTGTGTGTTAACAACAGCCTTATTATTTATTTATTTATTTTTAGATTCGACCTTCACAAGGCCGGTGTCTACCCGAGCTGACCGCATGAGAAACATTCAGCAGCATACTCGAAGAAACAGGGAGGATATGTTTCAGGACCTGCTGAAAACAGCACAGGAATCTGCGAGGGAGAATCAAGCCTGGAGAGAGGAATCCCAACAGAGGAGGCAGAAACACAGGGACGAACTGATAAACGTGATGAAGGAGCAAACAGAACTGCTCAAGAGCATGATTGCTTTGCAGACCCAGGCGATTAATGTACGGGTTCCACTCCAGACAGTTCAGCCGTGTCTGCCTCCCACGCCCCGTAGTCCTTCAAAGAATTTCTTTGAAGGCCACCCGTCCGCCTGGTACACTGCAACATCCAGTCCCCCCCAGAGCTACTTTTTAGAGACCCACTGCTACACCCACCTGCAAACCCCCACCCCCCACCCTTTTAGGTTTTAATAAAAACAGTGACAAATAATTTGAAGAGTGGCTTTATTTGTACACATTGAAAATCTCATAAGGTGCACCTGATGCGTCCTGGAAGTTAACTAGGGGAGGGCATCCTTGAAATGGTCCCTGAGTGCCTCCCTTATGCGAGCAGCTTCTCCTTGGGCCCCCCTAATACTCCTAGTGGTTGGCTGTTTGTATGCTTCCTCGAGGCGCTGTGCCTCCATAGCCCACCCCGGGGAAAACTTTTCTCCCCTACTTTCACAAATGTTATGAAGGACACAGCACGACACAATCACAGCAGGGATGTTGTCCTCCGCCAAGTCCAGCCTGCCATACAAACATCGCCAGCGCCCTTTTAAACGGCCGAAGGCACACTCCACAGTCATTCTGCAGCGGCTCAATCTGTAATTGAACCGCTCCTTGCTGCGATCTAGGTTACCGGTGTACGGCTTCATGAGCCATGACATCAGTGGGTATGCTGGGTCTCTGAGGATGACTATGGGCATCTTCACATCCCCCACTGTAATTTTTTGATCTGGGAAGAAGGTACCCCCTTGCAGCTTCTGGTACAGACCAGTGTTCCTGAAAATGCAGGCATCATGCACTTTTCCCAACCACCCAGCATTGATGTCCATAAAACGCCCCTTGTGATCCACGAGTGCTTGCAGCACCATGGAGAAGTAGCCCTTCCTGTTGATGTACTCGGTCGCGAGATGGTCTGGAGCCAAAATCGGGATATGTGTGTGCCGTCTACGGCTCCCCCGCAGTTAGGGAATCCCATGGCAGCAAAGCTGTCCACAATCTCACAAACATTGCCCAACGTCACCATCCTCCGTAGCAGAACGCGATTGATGGCTCGGCAGACTTGTGAGAGGGCTAATCCGACGGTGGACCTCCCAACTCCAAACTGGTTTGCAACCGACTGGTAGCGGTCAGGAGTCGCCATCTTCCAGACAACAATCGCAACACGCTTCTCCACGGTTAGGGCTGACCTCATGTTGGTGTCTTTACGTCGCAGGGCAGGGGCCAACTCTGAACACAGTTCCAGAAAGGTTGCTTTCCGCATTCGAAAGTTCTGTACCCACTGCTCGTCATCCCACAGCTGCATAACAATGCGATCTCACCACTCGGTGCTCGTCTCTCGCGACCAGAAACGGCGTTGCACCGTGTGCAGATGATCGGTGAAGGAGCTGAGCAACGCGGTGCTGTTGCTCTGCATGGCATCGATCAGCCCCTGCTCCTCAGCGTCCTCGTCTGACTCGGAGCTCATTGCGTACTGAGCAACCAGCCAAGGTGTATTTAGAATGCTGAAGGTGACAGTGGAGATCAGAGCAGGATCCATGCTATCGCTGTTGTGATTGCTCGCAAGTAGTGCATCACTGCACTGTTGAAAATAGGTGCGAGTTGCTATTGGCAACGAGGAAGACGCAAGGGGAACACAGTGCACCACGGGAAACTGAGATTTTACCCATGGTGCTTTGCGTTCCTTCATCCCATGATTCCAAGCGCAGATTGAGGGAAAATTGAACTGTGGGTTAAGTGCCCAGAATTCATTGCGCTACGCCGCGATATTGCAAAGAATTCTGTTGCGTTACAAGGAGCGACGTGTGTACGCGCTATCCCGCAATAAAGGTCACGTGTTTTTTATAGCGCGATTGCCATGTTGCGCTTTAATCTGATTGTGTGTACATAGCCTGAAACTGTGAGAGAAGTATCTTCAATGTAAAGCAGAAGGACAAAAAGAATGTTCACTCAAAAAGGTAGAAGAAAGTAAAAACATATGGTGAAAATTGCTGTAGAAGAGTGGTTCTTTTTAAAAATATAAATACTGTAGCTCTTGCAATTAGCAAGTGTGACTATTTTGCACTTTTCAATAGAGCCTATTTTCAGAGGATGTCAAATCTTCTAGAAAACAATTGCGTTCCATAATACCATTGTTTTAAGTAAGTGCTTTATTTACAGTATTTTTTAGATAGGTAAACTAAATGAGGTACATTTTAACACCCTCTCTAATCAGGACTAGGGAAGGATCAGTGACTGAGCCAAGAATAAAAACAAGAAGCAAGTTTCAAAGTCCTTTCAGTGTGAAAATCCCACTTTCAGAGATTGAAACAAACCATAAACCATTTTTACAGGTTGTTTTCTTTTTGTGAAAGTCCTACACATTCTTCCTTCTCCTCCCTGAAATATACAGATACCAATATATCAGTATGTCTTTAGAAAGCATGGCAATAGATAGCCCTAGTCTTGAGATTATTTTCACAGTGAATTTAAGATAGAAGTTGAACACCGGTCATCAGATACTTTTGGATTTGTACTTGCTTTAAAGACCCTGTATACTGAACAACTTTTAAGCAGTTTGTTGGTAGTTTATTAACATGGCTGGGTATGGACATGATTTGTGTTCTCTCTCCACATGGTTCCACCTTTGTAACAATGGCACTCATTTAACATTATTTTGCCCCATCAGTGGCATCTGGTTGTCTTCATTTAGTACACAGTTTGTAGCAGTTTGGACAAGGCACCTTACCCTTGTGCCGTTACGTTTGGCCACTTGGACGCTGGTCTTCTCTGCACTTGAAATGCTACAGGGGCACAGCTGCAGTTCTTCAGCTGCACTGCTGTAGCGCTTAAAGTGTACACGATACCTATGTCAGCAGAAGGGGTTCTCCCGTAGGTAATCCGCCTCCCGCAGAGCCGGAATTTAGGTAATTCTTTTTCTGTCAACCTAGCATTGTCTGCACTGAAAGTTAGGTTAGCTTAATTACATTGCTCAGGGAGATAGATTTTAAGCAACAGAGCTAGCTCAGCCTAACTTTTTAATGCAGACCGGGCCTGTGTCTTTGTTCCATGGGTACTTAGCATTTCTGCTATAAGTGAGCTGCCTAGATTTTCGTGCACAAATGCAGGCAATGCAGTAGGTGTGGAGGCATGGTTGTGGTGGCATAAAGGCTGCAGTATGTGTATAAATGGAACTGTGTTACTTTGCACCTTGTTAATATGACCAGCGCCTAATGGTTACAAAATCATGAATAAAAGTTTTAGTGTAGTCAGGGCCTTTTGTGATTACCGTAATATTTTCTGACTCCTGTAAACTCTGTTTTGTTTATTTGATCGCAGCTTTAAAAAATTGCAATAAATGCTGAATCCTAAAGCCATCATTAGTAATTTTGATGGCAATTTATTAATGTAAGATTCATTTAATTGCAAGACTATTGAAACTATAAAACATCCTACAGAAGGCACGGAATATTTTGGATGTCATTTAGTTGTTTGTGGGAAAGCACTATATACACTGTTTATCTAAAAGATTCGTGTTACGGTGGATTCGTATTTGAGCCCATGTCTTGCGTACAAGAAGAGCAGGAACTCCTGTACTTTTAGAATGCAGAGCACTGGTTAGTAATACCCCCCAGAGGTAAGGCATCCTTACAAGTGTGTGGAACTTGATAAATCCATTGTCTAATCATTATTAAATTTCCCCCAGCAAATAGGAGAGAATGTTATCCATTTTCTGCAAAAGCCATGCTTTTGTTTGTTAGAAACATGTTCTTAGCCCCCAAGGTTGAAAGAAAATCTAAATATGAACTGGCAGTAAGCAAAAGCATTCTGGGCAGACGTAAAGCCTTACATGGATGTGAACTGCCCAAATGCTGGCCCCAGCACAGAGTCCAAAAAGCTAGGCTGTGTTCTTGGAATTTTCTCTTAGATGGAGTGAAAGGGACTCTTTTTCCTCCACTTTTCTCTCAGCCCCCCTGGTCTGCTGCTATAGCTTCAGGTTGAAGCTGCCTCTGCATCACTTCCATTCATGGTACATAGGGCAGAGGCTTCAGCACTAGATCTATCAATCCCAGTACCAGTTCCCTGCTGCACTTTGGCACATCACAATTAGAGCCCTGCAAATCCACGGATATCCGCATCTGCAGATACAATGCGGATATCCACAGACCATTTCTTGCGGATGCAGATCGGATACGGATCCACATATTTTTATCTGTGCAGGGCTAGAGCCCTGCAAATACACAGATATCCATGGCTATCCGCATCCGCGGATACAAAGCGGATCTCCACAGACCGTTTCTTGCAGATGCAGATTGGATACAGATCCACAGGGCTCTAATCATAATGCCCTCCAGAGCTGGTCTCCTTGCCATATAGGAAGTATTGCATGTAAGCTTTCCACCGCCTAGAGAATAGAGACCGACTGGTGCCTTGGCGAGAGCCATTCTCAATGTGCAGCGGAGGGGCCGGGATTCATCCATACTAGAAGTGCAACTGCCATCATTCATCTCAATGGGGGTGTTAATTGTAAAAATTCTTCTCCTTTCTTTGTATTCTGGAATAAGAGTGCTTTGTTCCTACTTAGCTAAAGAAAGGATCTGAAGTAAACACATGTTAATCAAGAATAGCTGTTCCTGAATAATTAAATGTGTATACGAGCCAATAATATGACCCCTCAAACTATCATTCATCGGGACCTTCTCAGGGGCGTTAGCCTCCCACTCTTCCCATACCTTTCCTTTGCTTTGAGCATCAGCAGTCAGTTTGAAAATCTTCTTGCTGGTGACCTCTTGAATTGTTTGTAAAGGTTCGCAAGGGTTAGCATGCATTCGTATAATTCATAGCTTCCACTGTTATAACCATCAGTAGTGCTTCATGATGTGGCAGTGTTGATTTTCTGGACACTTGTACGTTAAGTATAGATAAATATTTAGGAGATAAGAATAGGATACAGAGTTCAAGTAAACAAACAGTAAGGCATACATGAGCCTGCGTGTGTGTAGAATAAATATTATTTATATATGCTTTGTTACACTGTGTTTTGATGCATGCTCAGCACAGAATAATCTCATACTACGAAGTTAAACTTTTGCTTGATATTATAAATCATTTCCTATTCAATAAAGCCCTGACCCTCCCAGTGTTATACCTAGTTAAATTGAGCAACAAGTGTATTAATAATGAAATAATTCATATTTTGCTTATTTTGTTTCATGATACACAAATGAGAAAACCCAGGTACAAATATGTGGATCTGCGCAGATACAAATATGTGGATCTGCATCTGCAAGAAATGGTCCGTGGATACCCGCGCTGTATCTGTGGATATAATGTGGATGTCTGCAGATTTGCAGGACTCTGTGCATAGGTTTTTTACATCCTAAATGCAGGACTCTGCACTTTTGTTGAACTTCATCAGTTTTCTTTTGGCCCAATCCTCAAATTTATCTAAGTCATAATGTATCTTATCCCTTCCCTCCAGCATACCTACCAATCCCCACAATTTAGTGTCATTTGTGAACTTGTTGAAGGCATCCCATCATCCAGATCATGAATGGAGATGTTGAACAAAATCAGGTCTAGGACCATCCACTGGGGCGCTCTGCTTGATACTGCTGCCAACTAGATAGTAAGCCATAGATCACTACCCATTGAGCCCAAGAATCCAGCCAACTTTCTACCTACCTTGTAATCCATTTATCCAACCTATACTACTTTAACTTCCTGACAGGAATACTATTCATTCCTTATCTATTGCAAAATGTAGAAGGGGGAAAAATACAGTTGTGACAAAAAAAAAAAAAACAAATTTGTTGCTTAGTGCTTCATTTTTTCCACTATAATGATTTGCAGTTTTAAACAAGCACAAAATGAAGGCTGAATTTTACTTGGAATGAAAAAGAATTGCTGTAAATCTAAAAACTTTACTTCAATAGCTGGATTTATTTATATTTTCTTTGCAGATTTTCATATACCCCAACAAAGTGATTTTTGTAATACCTTACAGCATTAACAAGCGAGCATGGGTTTCAGGAAAAAAAAAATTATCTATCTAATCAAAGAGTCTAGAGATGGAAAATATCTATTCAGCCATCTGATCCATTTCCCTGGTAGCACAGGACTTACTATAACTGACTAGTCTCATTTTCATTGTCTAAACTGAAAAATGAAATAAACAAAAGTGAATTGCATCCTGGTAGTGTTAATATTCTAAAGTATCCTTTAGAGTTTAGAACATAAGGTAAGCTAAAAATAATTACCTGATGAAGTCTCTTCATTAAAAAGCTGAAAATTTAGAGACTGCAGACACAGAAAAGTAAGTCTTTCTACTTGTTAGCATAGAAAATGAACATATAAAGTAAGTTTGAATTATGAAGTTTGTCGCGTAAGCCATTTTTCTAGGTTTCGCTAGCCAAAATTATTGAAAACAGTATTGGAAAAATCAATATCTCTGGTCCACCCCTCCATTCCAGTCAGTTTATCACAGTTTCAGGGGAACTGCACCTGTATTTCCCTTCCCTGGTCCACCAAGGGCATCTATTTTAGGCTCTCAGCAGTCACCTGCAGAGACCAGCATCTCACTTCCTACTGACTGGGGATTTTAAGGCTGCACAACCCTCTGCCTTACTTACACTGTGATATCCCCATCTCACCAAACTGCCTAAAAAGACCAGGGTCTGTGCTGTGCTTTGCTTTCTCTCTACGGGCTCAGCCCAGTGTATTGCCCATAGTTAGTTATAAGGTACCCCACAGCTCCTGCTAAACAAGCATTTTTATTATTAAGTTAAAAGTATTACACAGAAAACGTATGACAAGAAAAGTTGCTACAGACTTGCTAAAAATCTTTCCAGAAGTCACCTCCAATGCCAGCCTACGTCTGTGGTAGGTTCTAGCAGAGGCGGCTTTTGGGGTAGGTGAAGCAGGCACCTGACTAGGACCCTAAGCAGTAAGGGGCCCCATCCCCGCCTACCCCAAAAGCTGCATCTGCCTCAGAGGGGTAAGTTCTGAGAGTTGGGGCCACGGAAGAGTTTAGGGGGCCAAGTGAGGAGAGTGGAGTGAGCGTGGGGCTGCGAGGGGGGCAGGACTGGTGCTGGGGCCCCCGGCAGCAAGCTGGGGCTGCGAGTGGAGCCAGCCACAAGGTGCTGGGGCTGCGGGGAGGGGGCTGGGCACTGGGAGGGGGGTGGTTGAGGCTGGGCACTAGGGCCGTAGGGCTGGATGCAGGGCTGTGGGGGTGGAGAGGTTAGGGCTGGCAGTGGGGCACTGAGGCCATGGCGGGGGCTGAGCATGGGAGCTGTGGCTGCAGGGGGGGACCAGGGCTGGCAGTGGAGAGACTATAGGGAGCCCCTCAATGGGCCTTCTCCTGAGGCCCCCTATAGCCGAAGGCCGCCTCTGGGTTCTAGTCCTTCAAAAGTGGGTTTTCTCCCATCACTCGTAGTTTTAGAGGCAACTCAGCAGATTAGCTGCTGCTTTATACAGTTGGGGCCTTTTCCTTGGCCTCTGCAACAAGTAATCGGACAATAACCCTCTCTTCAGGCTATAGCTTTAAAAGGCTGAGTTTTTGCAGAGCCGGAGCTGGGGAATTTACATTTGTCTTTCTCTAGAGATTCCCCAGGAAATCAACTCAACATTTATTGTCCTCAAAGTTTCATACTTGTCTGCAACTTGTGGTGCTAGCAGACCTACGACTAGCCCCATGTTTATCACTGTTAGTATTTTATTTTCCTAGCTGCAACTCTGTCAGTACTCTTCCCATTGTTTGTGCTAACAGAGCTAAGTGATTATAATGCAGCTGTGAAAGGTTACTCAAAAGAAACCTCGCATTAGAAGCTACAATGGAAGTCTTGGAACTAGGAGAATACAATATTAAAATGATAAAAACTGGGCTGGTCTTAGATGTATTAGCACCACAAGTCACAGAATCAAAATTCAGCTCCTGCTCCTAGGATGACAGACCGGTTTTCAACATGATCCATCCCTAGAAATGAAGGGGACTCTGTAGGGAACCATCTCCACTACTTCCCTACTAGATAGACAGTTTAATGCTCAGGATGAACAATATGTTGTATGTGACTATCAAACTATATTGTTAATTCTGAATAATTTGTAGTGAAACAAAAAACTATTTCCATTTGCAGCAAAATGCTAAAACACGTTGAATTGTTTTACTACATAATTTGTTAAAATTGCAAGATGTGATTAGATTGTTATGACGATACAACGTATTTCTGTTGTAATAACTCAGACAGTGATGATGTCAGTGTACCATTTCTTTTTCTGTTTTGTTTTAACAGATATCACAGAGGCTGGTACTAGAGGAACCTCTGATACAACTAAAGGCGTGAAACGGAAAAAGATTGTAACTGAAAACCATCTGAAAAAGATACCAAAGTCGCCTTTGAGAAACCCCCCTCAGGCCAAGCTTAAAGAAAACAAAGAAGAATCTTCATCATCTAAAATTCTTCCTGATGCTTCAGAACGCTTAAAAGTGAAGAATCAGTTACCTGTGCAAAATGGAAAACAACGTATGAAACAAAATGGGAAAACACTTAGTAGCGAGGTAACTGATGAAACATTCAAATCTGAGACATCGATGCAGACAAAGCTTTCATTATTACATAAATCCTTGGAATTGAGTAAACTGGCAGCAGAAGACTGTAATACTTGCCAAGTAAACTTGCCAGAGAAGAAGTCTCTCTCTAACTCCTTGTCAAGTATATCAAAGACTGACAATAATGAATGTATTGCTTTTGTTGATTGTGATACTTCACCTTCATGTGCGAGTACTGCGTTTGATGTCTTATTAAAAGCTATGGAACCAGAACTGAACACATTAGCACAAGAGTGCCCTCCTGGTGGGATGCAAATAGAAAAAGTGAGACCAAATAAAACTGCAAGCGCCTCTTCAGGTCTCACATCCAGTACAATGAGTGTCCAAAATCGTTTTGCTTTATCACAGCAAGAGTTTGTAGCTGGATCTCACTACTACCCTTGTACGTCACATAATGTGCATACAGAAATATCAGGGAAGAGTGAACAAGCACAGATCCAGTCGATCTCTCATTCACAAGAACACTTTATCACTAAAAGTGGGCAACAAAATCAACAGACTGTTGTGTGTCCAGGTTTCAGTAGGTCACTGGTACATCAGCTGGGTCAAGAAAACCCCAAACGCCCACCGATATACAGTATAGCAGTAACCTCTTCTGTAGTACACCCCCCCTCTTCTACTCTTACTCAGGTTTTTCCTCAAAACCAGCTAGTAGCTCGTTCATCTTCATCTTTTTCAATTAACCCATCTAATTCAACACACTTACCTGTAGCTCCCATGTATAATTCATCCCAAATAGCATCAGTTGTCAACCATGGTGTAGAACAAATATGTAATCTTCTGAAAGACCAGAAGCCTAAAAAACTAGGAAAATATGTTTGTGAGTATTGTAGCAGGGCTTGTGCCAAGCCCAGTGTTCTCCAAAAGCATATCCGCTCCCATACAGGAGAACGACCGTATCCTTGTGTGACATGTGGATTTTCCTTTAAAACCAAAAGTAATTTGTACAAGCACAAAAAATCTCATGCACATGCAATCAAACTTGGACTTGTCCTACAGCCGGACTCTAGTGGTTTATTCCTATCCCATGAATCAGACAAAGCACTTAGTATTCATTCAGATGTGGAAGAAAGTTGTGAAAGTGAAGATGAAGGTACTGCCGATGAAAGACAAGATGATCAAGGATCCTTAGAACTGGAACCTGCACAAATAGTGAAAATCATTTCAAATTCTGAAACATTACGGAAAGGTAGCCCCATTCCATTAAGCAGTCCAAACTGTGTAACAGATGACTCTTCGTTGCATGACACAGAGCCACAAGTTAGGGCAGCTTTACCTAAAGTAGTAGTTCATTCTGTGAATGTTTCTCCTTTAAGGGCTGATAGTCCAAAAGTAATAGGTCCCACGCCTGAGCTTGCTGCAGCAGAGAGACAAGGAGATTTTAAAGTTACAAGTACAAAATCAAATTTAACACATATGGCCTCTTTCAAGGAGACTGATGTTAAGCACCACCAGAAAATAGAAATGAGTCCATTAGAAGAACATGTTGAGTCTGTTGTAGGAACGGTGCACGCACAACTACAAAGACAGCAGGCGACTGATTGTTCCCAGGAACAAGGAAAATGTCTTCTGAGCCCTAGGAGTTTAGGTAGCACTGATTCTGGTTACTTTTCACGTTCTGAGAGTGCAGATCAAACAATGAGTCCACCAACATCTTTTGTAAGAGGATTGCCCAACTCTGAAAAAGATCCAAATAAAAATCTGCCCTCTGTGCCACGATTAAATGCAACAGTGGCACCTGTTGTACAAACAGTTTGTACTGAAAAACATTTACTTCTCTCTGGTCAAATGCGACCACCCATGGCAACAAAAACACTTGAGGAACGCATATCAAAGTTAATATCTGATAATGAAGCTGTAGTGGATGACAAACAATTAGACAGCGTGAAACCAAGAAGAACATCTCTTTCAAGAAGAGGCAGTATAGACTCACCAAAATCATATATATTTAAAGACTCCTTCCAGTTTGATTTAAAACCAATGGGAAGAAGAACTAGTTCAAGCTCCGACATACCAAAGTCTCCTTTCACACCAACTGAGAAATCAAAGCAAATTTTTCTTCTGTCTGTACCATCCCTTGACTGTTTACCTATAACCAGAAGTAATTCTATGCCTACAACCAGCTATTCAGCTGTACCTGCAAATGTAATACCACCTCCACATCCAATTAGAGGAAGTCAATCATTTGATGATAAAATTGGCTCTTTGTATGATGATGTCTTTCTGTCAGGACCTGTCACTCCATTGCACCAAGGTGGGCATACTCGCACTCTTGTTAGACAGACTGCAATAGAAGACTCTTCAGCTAATGAAAGCCACAGTCTCGGACCAGCACGATCTGTAGAAGAAGGTTATCATAGATGCAGTTTGTCTAATGAACTCTTGTTGCAAGGAAGCAAATCACTTTTACCAGCATCAAATTTGGAAAAAGGAAAGAAATCACATCCAGGGCGAGGGACAATGTTTGAGTGTGAAACTTGTAGAAACCGCTATAGAAAACTGGAGAATTTTGAAAACCACAAAAAATTTTATTGTTCAGAGTTGCATGGACCAAAAACCAAGGCAGCTATCCGAGAGCATGAACACAAGGTAGTTCCCAGCACTACACAGCCTCAAATTCTGCACTACAAAGTTGCCAGTTCAACTGGTGTCTGGGAGCAGACACCACAGATAAGAAAAAGAAGGAAGATGAAAAGTGTTGGAGATGATGACGAGCTACAGCAAAATGATACTGGCATGCCATCAAAGAGTACAGAGGGCCAAAGTAAGCCGGGAGATTTTCCCAGTGTATCTAAACATAATGCAACAATAATAGGTTCACAACAGCATGGCAACATTCCGTTTCAAAGGTCTCAAATTCAGATTGTGGCTCGAGGCACAGAACAGACCACTGATCCAAAGATCCCTGCACTTATGGAAAAGCAGACAAGTTCAGTGTCACAAGAAAGGGTAGAGTTGAAAAGACAAGGAACTGGAATTTCAGTAATACAGCACACTAATTCGCTGAGTAGACCCAGTTCGTTTGAGAAATCAGAATCTTTCGAAAGAGTTTCACCAATTTCTTTTCAAGATCTGAATAAAGTTGTGAAGCACCATTCTGTGAACACTGTTGTAATTCAGGAAGAAAGACACTCTCATTTGAATACCTCCCAGCCTCATCAACAGGTTTCAGCAGAGGCACCCAGAGTGGAACTTCAGGAAAGTCAAATAGTTTCTAATGAAAGAAATACAGTAATGCAGCCATTAAAACTAGTTCGCCAACATAACATCCAGGTTCCTGAAATACTGGTCACAGAAGAACCAGACAGGGACCAGGAGAACCAATTCAGTGATCAGGAAAAAACAGAAAAGTTTAATTGGCCTCAACGTAGTGAAACTTTATCAAAATTGCCAACAGAAAAACTGCCACCGAAGAAGAAAAGGATTCGGTTAGCTGAAATTGAGCATTCTTCTGCTGAATCAAGTTTTGACTCCACACTTTCTAGAAGTTTAAGTCGGGAGAGTAGTTTATCTCATGCCTCTAGCTTCTCAGCTTCATTTGATAAAGAAGATCTTTCTAAAACTGAGAATGTTTCCAAAGTAGATCTTAAAAAATCAGTGGAATTCCTTATGATTCCTGCTGGCTCAAATACACTTGGTGTGCCTGGTCCTCTTTGCAGGGAAATGAGACGTGCTGCATCAGAACAAATTAACTGCACACAGCCCTCCATGGAGGTTGTAGATTACAGAAGTAAATCTTTTGATTGTGGAAATATGTCTCCATCGAAACTTGCCCCGCTTGTAGAAAAATCGTCTCCAAAGTTGTCTTCTGGCTGTGGAGTTACTGGACATGTGCCTTTGTTAGAAAGGAGGAGGGGGCCACTTGTAAGACAAATATCTTTAAATATTGCTCCAGAAAACCATCTGCCTCATGTTAAATCATCATCTTCATTTCCAATAGCGCATGCCACAGATATGTCCACCATGCCATTTCACATGCTCCAGACCTCTAGTAGAACTTCATTGGAGTTTCCTTCAAGTTCTCAGTACTCGTATGCTTATTCTAAGCCTTTATATGAGTCTCAATCAGTAACTCAGATTTGTAACCCTCTTAGCCTGCCATCTGTTCAGCAGCCTTTAGGTACTATTTTACATAATCAGGGACAGCAACCCTCAACTCAGCATTCACAGACTTCTCTCACAGTACTGGCCCGGGAAGAACAAGCAGACCCAAACACCTTTTCTTGTCAGTCTGTTGAAAAAGAGCATTGCTTTCCTCCCAAGTATCAACTTCAAGTTAAAGCACTGAATGTAAGTAAGTCTTACGCTTCTAAATCAGTAACTGCTTTCTCAACCCACACTCTTCCAAGTGAAGTTGGTATGGACCAGGGTGGGACTTTATTATGTACACCTACTAAATTAGCTGACAGTATGTCTAATCCATATTCAATGCCTCCCCTAAAACATACGATTCCTGAAAACTCCAGTGCTCAAATACATCACATCACATCTTTTATGGTTCCTGTTCGTATTCATAGTAATGTTCCATCATATGGATTTGCTACTGTTACACCTCATCCCCAAATTTTAGTGACCCAGGATCAGGTAAATCAATCTGCCTCTAAAACAAATGTGACAGTGCCAACACTTGAAGGTAAAACTCTGCTGCCAAAATTACACAGAGATCATCAGAGGGTTTTGCCTCATCAGCAATCAGCATCTTTATTTGATAATTCTCTTTCTGAGACTGGAAGCAGAAATTCATCTTTGTCAAGTTCCTTGAATATTATTCAGAAAGTGACAGTTAGTGGACTTTTCCCCCAACAAGAAGCTACAGCTTCAAGTAAACGCATGCTTTCACCAGCCAATAGCTTAGATATTGCCATGGAAAAACATCAAAAGCGTGTTAAAGATGAAAGTGGATCTGCTTGCACAATAGATGCTAGATCAATGCATCCATTGAACATTCGAGCCAGTGACCCTAACAGGCAAAAGAAACCAGTTTTGATGCGACAGATTTGCACCACAGAGCTTCTCGAAGGTCTCCTATTAGATCCAGATGTTACTTCACAGCATGAAAAAACCAGCGAAGTTTGCCGTTCTCCAGGTGTGCTATTGACTGACCACCATTCATCTGAAAATGTTAAAACTGGAGTTTCTGAAACCATAAAGGAGTCACCAGAATTTGAAAATCTTAAATCTTCTACAGCTCCAAGTTTTGCAGCTAGAAAGCCATCTGAGTCTTCTGCAATGAATAATCAGACTCCTCTTCTGAAAACTTTAAGCAACAGTCAAGAAAGGTGGTCCCCAGGGGTTAATAATGGGGGCACACAAATTAATACCCAAGGCCAAGCAAACCCTGGAACTACTCTGTCTGTGGTCAATGCAGGAGATAGACAACAATTGTCATTTCCAAGCCTAAAGACTTCAACAAATTTTACATGGTGTTACCTATTAAAAAGAAAGCCACTACATCTGCTACAAAACGACCAAAAAACTTCAGCATATTCTACTTGGACTATTAGTCTTAACAATCCCAATCCACTTGGTTTGTCAACAAAGGTTGCTCTTTCCCTACTAAATTCAAAACAAAAAGTTGAGAAACCACTATACACTCAAGCAATAACTACTCATTCCAGATCTGATGTATTGGTCTATTCGAGCAAGTGGAGGAACAGCTTAACCAAGGTACTTAATGTGCATTTAATGCATATTCATTTTAGGGATCAAATTTAGGTTTACAGACTACTTGCCTTAAAAAAGAGTATACTGCATTTATATTTTGATTAATATATTGTGCCATGATTTTTCTGATTTTTAATTATTTACATAATATATGCTTGTGTTGTTTGTGCTAGCATGCACTACTAAAGATGTTGTACTATATCAGTTGAGAAGCCTTGTTTTAGGAATGTATCACTTTTCATGAAAAATTTCTTCCTGGATTACAATTGGCACATAGTATTTGGACAGAAATCCATTTGGCCATTTTTAAATTCCAAGAACACCAAAAATAGCTTCCATTTAAATACTTTTAGCACTTTTTATTTAAAATCCGTTTTGTTTGTAAATGAAGGTCTTGCAGGTATTTGACCCTAAAAGTGACTATCATCATTGTCTGACGTAAAATAGTGAGCAGTCGTCTGTGTGTTTTAGGAACATATGGGCTAGTTGAAACAAGGTGAGTGGGAGGGAGGGAGAGTACTATTTCTCCCTCCCCGTAATATTGTTTAAAGTGTGGTTATTGCTTTCTTAAGAGCTTTTATTACCTTTTCAGTATTACTGATTAATATTGTTCCTAAGAACTCATTACATCTGTAGGGGATAGGAACATACTCAGAGTAATATACATGACCCACATAAACATGAACACCACCGCTGACATGAAATCAGCTCTGAAAGACTCCTTCAGTGGCTTGTGTGTCCTCAAAAGAAAGCCATCCTGCTATTCAGCACATTTGACAGCCTCCAATTAAACAGAGGCCCAGACTAGAACAACAGGTTAAGACTGAAATGTTGGAACTGTTGAGGAAGCTAACCCAATATCTACCTGCACGATGCCTACTTAGAGCTAATAGCACAGCATTTCATTGGTCTGAGCACCTCAGTCAGATAAAAATGTTGAGGTCTGAGAATGATATACAGTATGGTGTCATCAGCTAAAAAGGGTTGCATATTTGCTTACTGTGCATTTTATGTACTGCCAAAAATTATGGGCCATTGCAGGATTTTTGTTTCGGTCCAGGATGTACAGTAGAAATTGCTTAATTTCAAGTGACTTCAGTACCGTTTTTAAATCATTGTGTTGTATGGACTTGACTATCTAGGTTGAGTGATTTAGAAGCAGTGTAACTAGCTACAATATAGATATTTACAAAATATCATTGCAGTGTGTATAGTAATATCTTGTATCATATATTTTATATCTCTGAAGTTCATTCTCCAATCTGTTTGAGTGTCCTGAAAAATGGATTGTACTGTGGGTTTCTCAATGCAGCTGGTGCTTCCCATTCATGATCAGGATCCTTATTAGAGTATAATCTGTGAATATGGGGTGAATGTTTATTTGATTATATTAATCTTTGAGGGTAGTATTGTGCACATTTGGGGTGAATTTGAGTAACTTCTCATTCTGCACTAAAACATTAATAGAAACTAAGCAACTGAAAATGAAGGCGGATCACCACATGCAATCCATTAATTGGTCTGTTTTTGTTTGTTTTAAAAAAAAAAAAAAAACACAACAAAATCATACCTCCCACAAAAGAATATGCCAGTTGGTATGTAGTGGGCACCTCTTAAGTGCCCCCCTCCTGACCAAGGGTGGCTCTGCGGTCCATTCACCACCTTTTCTCGAGGGTCCAGATTTATTCACATACATAAAGTTGCAAAATCAAACAAAGGCCCTGGAAGGCCGTATCATCCCAGACATCCCTGTCCCTTGGGCGGAGTGAACAGGTGCTGGCCCACCCCACCCCAGGAATGGACCAGCCAGCCCAGGGGTAGCATGGTAACGTGGAGCCAACCTCTAGCCCCAGGGCTTCCCCCCCCCTCCCCCCCAGTGCCAGCAGGCTCTCCCAGTGCTCTCCCAAGATCCGCCAGCGCTGAGTGGGGCAGTGCGTGGTCGGGGAGGCAGGTGGATCAGGCAGGAGCCTTAGGGGGTTGAGCCTGGGGACCCACTTCAGGCCGGGTCCCAGGGCTTCATCCCCTATAGCCCCTGTATTATTCTGGCCCTGTTGCCAGGTCACACCCAGCCCTACCTGTCTGAAACCTCAAGTTTCTGGCTCAGTCTTTTAGACCCCATGATACCAGGGTTTTCCACTTAGAAACCTTTCTTACTTCATGCAGTTTTCTAGGCTTCCTCCTTCAGTACAGCCACTTATTGCCCTTTATAGGGAATTACCTGATCCAACCCAGCTGTGCCTTTTTAGTAATCAGAGTTGGCTAACTCAAGGTCTTCCAATCCTTAAGAGGCCAGCCACCTCGTTACAGTACCATACAGGAAGATCTGTAACCAAATGCACATCTTGGTTGGCATCTTATCCTGGAGCGTCAGGTAAACCTCCAGAACAGCACTGCCAAGGATACCATCGTTAGAAGCAGCAATGTAATTGGCTGCCTGCCTCAGAGACCTACAAAGATGGAGGGTAAATGATAAATGTTCATTGTAGAATATAAAATTCCTTTTTTTCCCAAAGTTAAAACATATATATATATATATATATATATATCTTCGCATTGTAGGGGGTAAGGGTAAATCACTGTTTTTCTTGTGAAAAGGGTTTAGGTTGGGTTTTTGTTGTTTTTTGTTTTTTTTTAAAGAATATTTCCACTTCTTCCCTCCACATCCTTGCCTCAAAAGTTGACAGGTGTGATCATTAAAATTAACAACTCCGAGATACAAGGTGATACATTTTGAATGCCTTAGTGTAATAAAAATGTGCACGAAAGCCTGCTGGTGTTGCAATCACTTGTATTTCAGTGTTTGAAAACTATCCATCAACCAGCTGTATGCTACTTTGCACTCAGTTTGGTATTCTTTAGTAACTCATACACTTTCTGCAAATAGATTAAGTAGTCTCTATACCCTAAGTTTTTTTTTTCATATTGGTGTTATACCAATAGTATATTATAAATTGGCAGCAAGGGTTGATGTTCATGTAATCTTCCTGATGAAATGCTGAATTTGGTGTCCCAAGCACTGAAAGGGTAATTACTAAGAAAGTGTAGAAATGTGCACACTGAGCTGTATCATCTTATAAAGACAACCTGTACAGTAGCCAGTGCAGTTTGAGATTTCTCTTGATATTTTTCTTACCATTTGGTCTGCTGAGAGTTCTGTGCAGTTATTTTTTTTCTTTTCAGATACAACTGTAAGGCTTCAACATTAGGCCCACAGATCAGTTGCTCAGGAATCATGCAAAGAATGTCTAGAACATACAAAATTATTATTTGGAGGATTAAAAATGATTATTTTGGGTTAGTCTTCAGTGTATTGGCAGCTCAACATTCTTTGCACTGTGGCTACGTGTGGGAAACATTACTGTCTGAGAGGAAGAAGTGTTTCTCTCTTGCTGATCAGTGGCAAAGACTATAGTTGAGCAGTTCCAAGGGTATCTGTGTAGTACTTCTGTGCTGAAGAGAAGTGTTCATAGATGGGGAGAGAGATACCTTAAAGAAAAAAAAATCTTCAGAATTGCGAGAGAGGATCTAAGGAAAGTATTAAGATGAAATCCTAGCCCTATTAAAATCACTGGAAGTTTTACCTTTTTTTTCACTGGAGTCAAGATTTAACCCTTTGTTTTAACAACAAAGAATGTGCATAGCAAAACAGAGTGCTGATTTTGGTATCAATATTACCACTAGTAATAGTATTATGTATTGCAAAGTCAGTGTTTCTCTTTCTTTTTTGTACTCGCATCTGTTTCAAGTTGTCTCCCAGGGGAGCTGTATTTAAGTGTTACTGAATTAAACAAAAAATTTAAAGGGACACTATCATGACAGGTAGACATTAAATTGGCCTTTTTTGCCCATCTTGCACATTTAGACATTTTCTTTGGGAAAGCCAAGTATTGCATGGGCTTTTCATTGTATTTTTGTTTGTTTTTTAAAAGAACAGTTGAACATTTGTGAACTGCCTCTGTAAAAACAAAGCCATATGCAAGTATGATGGAGAAAAAAGACAATAGTCCAAAAATAATTTCAGTTTACGATATAATGACTGAGTGACAAGATTCTGAAAAATATATTTCAAGTGTCCTTTTAAACAGTGGCTGCTGTCAAATATGGCCATTATCTGCATTTACATTTACTCTGCTACCAAAGAAACATAATTAATTTTTTTCAAGTTATATGCTGATTTTTTTTTCAAACAAAATATATGATAGTGAAGCTGGAAAGAGTTACATGTTCAGCTTCTTACTGGCATCAAAAAGCACTTTTAACTAAAGGAACTATGAAAATGGAAATTGGTGCAAGAAATCATCACGTGAAAATTAATGTATACCTCAGATTGTGCAAACATTAAAATGAGAAAATGGCCTGATTAAAAAACAACATCTCTAACATGTATGTTACTAATGCAGGATTTTTTTTCTTCCAGTATATTCTCAGCCATTTCCTCCACTCCAGTTCAGATTTAAATGAGTCACGCTGTGGGGTTTGAACTATTTTTTTTCCTGGATATTCAGAATGCTATTACAGTATTGCCATCTTTCTGTAAACTCCCAATCCTAAGAAATGCATTTCTTTTGACATTAGATGTCAGGAGAAGAATGAAGATGTATAAAAGCAAATGCAGGCAATAAGGAAATCCAGGGTCCTTTTCTGTTCTTTACCCTGGACTGGACCAGAGGAAATAGCCTGGACAAGACTTGTCTGGACTACTAGTTCAAAGTATACACCAGGGATGTGTGTAAAGGAAGAGGGGCTACAGCTCTTAAATAAATAGATCAAGTATGATCAAATAAATTATAGGTCCACATGAGCTAATGCAATGTCCTGAAGGTTACTACTTGGTCCAAACTCAGTTTTCTTCCCTAGACATTATAGGCTTAATCACCTGATGATATCCGTGGTCTCAGTAGCTTTCTTTTAAGTTTACATATTACCTGCATTTGTGTACTGCTCTTTTAAAATTTGGTTCCTCTCTGAAGTGATTCTGGATACATTCCTGAAGATTTTTGCCTTCAGTAGGCTGAAGAATGGAAAATAGCTTGTAATCAAATTATTTCCTTTCTTGGATTCTATGACAGTGATCCAGCTCACCACTGGAAAGAAGTTAAATAGGAACAGTCTTATATTAAAATAGCAAAATATCTCAAGATATTAAAAACATTTTCCGTAAATAGCTTTGTGCTGATGGGGAAAAAATGATTATTATAACATTAAATTACAGCTCTGGACATGTTTGGTCCTGGGTGTGGTTTTCCATGGGGCAGTTGTAAATGCCAGCAGTAGCTGTTTAAATTCTGATCTCTGGGCTGAATTCGTCACTTTATCATTCCAGTTTTATACCACTGACTGAAGTTGGTGGATTTAGTCTGGCACAAAACCGGAGTAATGCAGAGGTGAATAAGGCCCTTTGTCTCCAGACTTGAGAAAAAGGGGAAAAGCCACTGAGACTATTGTCAGGCATTAGTAACTGAAGAAAGGAAACTTTTACTCTTGAATATAATTCTAATTCGTTGACCCCAACTGTGGTCCTTCCGATTAGAGGTGAAGCACGTTAGTGGAACAGTGTGAAGAAAGCTTGTTTGGCTGCTGCCTGAACTATGAGAGTCAAGCTGGTACTCTCACAATTGTGGCTTTGTTTTTTTTTAATTATAAATAAAAAGGCAGATTTTCCTGATTGCCGATGACTCTTGCAATTTTCTTGACAGAAATTCAAACAACATTTCTGTTAGTGCATTTCTGTTATAGTAGACATTTTGCTCCGACTCATTGGGGCGACATTGTATATTACGAATACTAAAACCAGTGCTAACTTAGCATAAAACCAGTTAATTAAACTATGTTAACTGTAGGAAGTGGAATGGTAATTTTGAATAGATGGATTAGAGTATCCTAGCTCACCATCATTATGAATACTTTGTACATTCATAAAAGTGAAATTCTCTTGGGTGCAGACAGCCCAAGAACTTGTAAGTGAGCTAGATCAATCACAGCTGGATTTTCTTCCCCTTTTCCTTTCTATTAAATAAAAAAATTAAATGTCCCCCCCTCCCCCCCCAAAAAAAGGTTAACTCATTAAAGTTGAAAGATCAAGCACTTAAGTCAGCAAATGCCAAGTGCTGAGAATGGTCACGTGTTGGCCACATACCACATAAAGTGCATTTTCTATTCTTCTGTCTGTTGTTAGACCTAAATGTTACCTTGTTACTTTTTATAGTATAAGCTATAATATATGCTATGAAATATATGGGAAGTTCAGTGTGGCTAAGTTATAGTTTTGGTATGTCCTGTCCAGAGTGTTGGATGTCTTATCTTTCATGTTGCATTTACAATATTTTAGCATGAGGGTGAAATTTATGTCGCAGTGCATAGAGCCAGAATTCTCAGGATTGATGCAGGAGAAATATTTAGAGTTTGGGGAAATGAAAGTCCAGCGCCAGTCAGGGCACAGAACTGCATAAAACTTATGTGCTGCAGGCTCCTGCACTTCTACAGGCCATTAGGGTAATTGGATCTGCCAGATTATGAATATATTACTTTCTCCTTTAACCCATTCCTAGTGCTGTACCTCAGTGCATCAAAGCAAAAGCCTGACTCAAGTGACACAGAGGAACTTCTGCAGTCCCTTCATACCAGGCTGACTGTCATCCTTTAAGAAATGTCCAATGGATTAATACACAACCAGTATAAATAAATCACTGAAGCGTTGCCTTTCATGTGAATCCTGAAACATCCAGCATTCAATTTTAGATCCCATAAAAAGCATTTTAAATAATGAGTCTCATATTTTTCTCTTACTATTTTATTGGTTTAATAGTATTAGAAAATGTATGCCAGCTATTGTGGGTAGAACAATTTATAAATCTGACTGTAATAACCACCAGCTAATTAGATCATTCCTTCATTTTATAAATACCCTAGACTTGGAAGGAGTAGATTAACTGGTAAATGTTGATAGAATTCAGCCTCCACAAAAAAAGATGAAAAATAATTTCCTTCTTTAATAATCAAGGGAGAACTAAAAGCTTATTTTGCACTGTTAGATGACTGGTACACTCTCCGTTTTCTCTCGGAAAAAGAAATGGAATACTGTTATCAAGGGTTTTTGGAATCTCTGCTTTGAAAGTTATTAAGCTATGAATGAACTACTCTTACAATGAAAATAAACATACTATTAAATTAACATTACCTGTAAGTACATCTTTGTATACTTCTGTCTTTCGATCCTCTTTATCTCTGTTGCCAGTTAGCAAATGCCACTGGAGGGAATGAGACGATAATGGTTTGAGTGCTCCTGGTAGAATCTGAGCATTGCAGCCATGAGAAGGGAATTTTTGAAGGAGACATGTCCCACTCAATTTTCATGACAGCTCTACTGAGCAAGTGATTGGAATATACGATGCTCATGAAACGTAGTCCTCATACGTTACCAATAGTTCTAGAGGAGAAAGTTCAAATAACTGTTGCATGGCTAACATTTCTTTCTTGTCAAACTATGGAGGACAGTAGTATCCTAGTGCAGCTAGAGAACATCACCTAAGAGGGTCCAGAGGTCACAGCTAGCAAGAGAGCCTCTTCAGATTTCTGGGGACTAGCTAGGTTTGTAGCCCAAACATCTTGCTTATTCTATAATCCCATGTAAAACAAGCCCATGACAACGGAATGAGGAGGCAACTTTAAATGCAAACTTACAGCATTGCTCTCAGAGAGCAACTTCTGTAAGGGTCAGTGGATCTATAAACGTAGTATAGTGGGTCTATAAACGTGTGTAGTCAGACAAAGTAGTAAATAAGCAAAAAGATCTTTGTTCCAATGATCTCAAAATGCAGAAAAATCAGAGTTACAGGTATGGCTTCTACAGCAATTATGTGTGCATATAATTGACTTTTTACTTTGTTTATTCTTAACTTGCTGACTTGAATAACATAATGAAGGGTGCAAATATCAATTGTAGTCAGAAATTTATAAATTTCCTATTTTCTTTCAGCGGGCATTAATTAAAAAAAAATTGACTCCAAGTGAATTCAGCAATAAAGAAAACTCTGAAACGAGCACTGAGCATGATAAAGAAAATTCCTTAACCAAAACCGAACCAAGAAGAGTTAAAATATTTGATGGAGGGCAAGTATATGTTTTCAACCAAACACTATTGGGGAAGATTATTTCTTGGTTCTAGGCTTTGTATGACAGTATGATGTTCTTTTCTGTTTCAATTTATTTCAGTCAACAGTTCCTAAATTGTGGCATGTATACTACCAATGGTCTGTGGAAAGCTTACTGCTTTTCCCTAGAGAAATGCTAGGTTGTATGTTCTATAATGATACACAAATAGGAGAAAGATTAAATGGCAAGACAGTAGAGTGCAATTAATTTCTCCAAAGAACAACACTCACCACATTAAAGACAGTTGTTGTTATAGCTAAATGTGGTCATAAGTATAGATATTTTCCTAATCTTCATGTAAATAATTGCTGTAGCTGCCACAATGATGATATGTGATTGTGAATGGAAGGGTAGCTGATCAGTCACCGGCAGGATGGTGGTCCACAATACAGTCTCCACTCAAATGCAGTCTATGTTGTAAAAAGTTCAGTGTAAATAGTATTCTGAATATTTTACTGACAGTAATAAAGCACTGTAATATTTTGCATCAGCTATCAAATGACTCATCAAAATAAGTGACTCATCAAAATAACCCTCCATTAATATATTACAGCAGTACTTTGTAATAATGGAGTAAATCTGATATATTTAAATGTTTTGGGAAGGGCACATGACTTGCATGAATGAATCTGAACTATGCTTTCATCCAAAGTCTTCACTGTCATAATCCATGCTACTCCTGTTTTTATTTATATACCTTAGTCTCTAACATGTTCTTCTTTTAGCACCTTTCCCTTCCAAGGTGCTTTCCCCTCCAAACTGACGGCTTCTAGAAGTTTGTGTTTGTGTTAAGCAGATTTAAAATTAAGTTTAAAATTTAATTAATTGCTGTGTGGGGGAAGCCCTTTCTGAAAAACATTATGGTTCAGCTTTAAATCTTTTGCTGGCAAGCTAGTAAAATAACTGAAGATTAAAATAGCATGGGCTGATCAGAGAGACACTTGGATTTGGATGTCATTCGTTGTTCACATATTAAATTATTTCTGGAGTTCTGTTCATTCTACTGCATGTTCTAATTTTCTGACTGACATAGGACTTTAGTGAGAAAATAATCCTCTTCATAACAAACTTCTTTATTGTTACCATATTGTTGTTAGGTACAAATCAAATGAAGACTACGTGTATATTCGGGGAAGAGGAAGGGGAAAGTATATCTGTGAAGAATGCGGTATACGTTGTAAGAAACCCAGTATGTTGAAGAAGCATATTCGTACGCATACAGATGTCCGTCCTTACCACTGCAACTACTGCAACTTCTCCTTCAAAACTAAAGGTAAAGGAACTTTTCACAGTCCCCGCCCTCCCACCCCCCCTTTTTTTTTTTCTTTTCCTGTTTCTTGAAGCTGTTCTTTTGAGAAATCTAAGTGGTAAGAATGGATATAGAGCAT
Organism: Pelusios castaneus; assembly: GCA_007922175.1. Classification (NCBI taxonomy): domain Eukaryota; kingdom Metazoa; phylum Chordata; order Testudines; family Pelomedusidae; genus Pelusios; species Pelusios castaneus. Next base: position 24,578,280 of record ML685780.1, read on the forward strand.
GGAGGTGGTTAAATGGTTTGATTATGAGTGGTGTTACAGTAACAACAATAAAAATATGTTCAAGTAATGTCCCTATGCATGCTTCACTTTGTGTGTGCATACACCTCACGCTTCTATAATTGGAGACTTATGATGGCAGATTTTATTCGGCCCCCACATGAGCCGAGCCATACCATATAAGGCCATGCCAACAAGCCACCCCTCAGTTCCTTCTCAACAGACTTGTCCTGAGATAGTGTGCCCACTTGTCCTTAGTCTCATTTTATTTCTTTTCCTTTCCTTTAATTTAATATTATTCTTAGTTTGTTTTATAGGATTTGTCCAATAATCCCTTCCTCCCCTCGCCAAGAGATTTTTTTCAGTTATGATCCCTGTCATTCCATTGGTCACCAGGTTTCAAACATTGCCACAGTTGCTGGAAAGCTATCCTGGTCATTGATGGGCATTTCTGGTATATCCATTGCTTTGAGAAATGCATATTCCTTAAAAGTGTGTCATCTGCTCAGTTCTTAAAAGCAAAGTTAGGAAGAATCAGGACACAAAACTTAAGTTCTGAACAATGAAACATTCTCTCCATCCAACCTTGGATCCAGGCAAGAGGACTCCCATGCCTCCAAACAGCAGCCTCTGAGTGAGCATACTGTCCTGTCAATATCTGCATGCTTTCACAGCCTTACTTGGGAAGAATCATCAAAGGACCCAGGGAAGACTCGGAAAGAGGATTCATTCTCCTCATAAAGAGTCTGCTTTGGGAAAACCTCAGTCTCCTCAAAATAAGAGCACACTGAAGACCTCACATCCCAATATGGGTGCTGCTGGGGCTACAGGCTCCATCAGGACTGACACTGTGCCTGGGGCTAAGACGAAAGGCACCAAACGTGCTTTCTTCATATGACAGAAACAGGACACTGCAACGAAGGGGTCTAACTTCTCTGTTCCTAAAAGGGTGACACCTATGACTCATTCAGTACCTTCCATTACTATGCCCCCACCATCTCCGTTCATCACTAGCCATCTTGTTCTATGATGAGGAGATGTTCTATTAGAACATGCAGTGAAATTGACATATTTAAATGGCCAGGTTCAGCGGCTGGGGGATTGGCCGGCTGGACGGCTAGGGCAGCCGGTTCGGGCCACCCCCCTAGCTCAGCCCCAGGGCTGAGCTTGGCGGGTGGCCCGAAC